>JBBBDQ010001672.1:205000-357500 GCA_037127315.1 Ascarosepion bandense
AAAAAAAAGTTATTTCCAATTATTTGGAATTTCGGCTTTTATGATGAAATAACTTCTTGTTTAAATAAATACACTGACGACAGTGGAAACAGATTTTAGCTGAACTTAATCGAAAGACGAAATGCAATCGCTAAATGATTGTTTAAATCAGTGAGAAAAAAAATTGCGTCATGAAACAGGTGTCTAAATTAGCCGATAATGCTGTCTGTCCGACATCGCATACCTTCTTCTATATCTTTCAAAACGTTGCCGATATTGGCTCTCCACAATTTCCTCTCCTTTGTATCACTTTAAATGTTGTTCCGTCATTCATTTAATATCTATATATATATATATATATATATATATATATATATATATAAGAAAAATTAAGGCAGACACGTTATTTCATGGTAAATCGGAAGTATGGACTATTTTTGGTAAACCATCATCAGCTTCCGTCTTTATTGTACAAAGGATTATATATATATATATATATATATATATATATATGGGTAGGTCGATTTTGGAACCGTTGAAGTATTTGATCTAATATTTTGTATCAGTACTTAATAGGTCCATACACAACTTTCGGTAAGTGAGATTTTTTTAATATTTTAAGAAAAGGGAAAAATCAACTTACCCTTATATATATATATATATATTAAATATCGTTGTATAATCACAGGTCTATAGTCAAGCTAGTAATATTGTATCAAACTAGCCAAACAGGTATGGAATTTAAAAGAAAAAAACGGCTACGACACTCATTTTCACTTGGAGCATATTTAAAAAAAAAGGCCAGACATTACAACGGTGGTGATGTCAGCGGATTGCGCCATGAAGAAAATTTAAGCTTTCATTTAGCAAACTTTCTTGTTCTAGAAAAGATACTTCTTTTCTTAGAAACTCTACCAAGCTAGCCAACTACATGTAGTAATTAAAAGAAAAAGAAATTAAAAGAAAAAAATGGTAAAGATCATTATGTAACTTGGAGTATCTAAATCTAAATTTATTTATAAATGGAACTTTGTGTGTGTCCGTTACCTATAGACTCCGAAACGGTTGAACCGATTTTCTTGAAAATTTACACAGTTAAACTATAAGCATCTGTGAGTGTTCTTGGCTTAGTTTTGTGTCGAGGTACACCCGATAAATATCGATAATCGAAAAATTCGGGTTGTAGAAGGAGTGGTCCGACTTTAATCAAATTTGATACCCTTATAGACAAAGACATAAGAAACGATATTCAAAAGTTTCAAGGTGGCAGTTCTTACAATAGTGCAGAAAATCGATGATATATATATATATATAAATAAATATGCAAAAGGCAAGATGTGTGTGTGTGTGTCTGTTTATCTGCCTGTATGTCCTTTATATAAATCCACAATTTTTATCCGATTCTCACCAAACTTCAAAATTTGACTTACATCCATTCATTTTTTTTCAGTTTACGGTTTTGCTTTAACTGGAAACAACTATTGCTTTTTAGTCTTTCGTGCTAACAAACGTCCAAAGTGTCTGAGCTCCAGAACCATGGATTAGTTTTAAAGCTTTCATTACACCCGTACAACGTCGGACTAATATAAAAAAAAACAGACCTTGCAACTGTAGTGATGTCTACAGTTTTTGCCAAAAAGAGAAATTAGCCACACATAATCACATGAATTGTTTATGTTGAGTCATAGCATGAGTAAAACATTCGGATAATTTTTATGTAATTTATATTCTGAAGAGAAAAAAGTATATGATCACCTGAAAAATTATATTAAAAACTAAACCATTTTGGTGTTACATGGACGACAATTCATGAATCGCACCCTGTATTTCTTTTGAAATGGGATGTCAGCGTTTCTTTTCATTTTGGCCTCAATTAGACAACTGTTTATTAATCGCACCCTGCGCATTTGTTAAAACTTTGGCCCCATTTAGACGACAAATCATCCATCGCACCCTGTATATCTGTTAAAATAATATGTCGGTGCTGTTTTCATTTAGGCTTCATTTAGACGACAATTTATCTATCGCATCTCGTCTATCTGTTAAAGCGAGATGCGAGTTTAATTTTCATTGACATGAGTTAGACGACAATTCAGCCATCGCATCCTATATATCAATTAAAATGAACTGTCAATGTTATCTCCATTTGGACATCTTATTCATCGCCTCCTAAATACATGCATATTGCACACACATTTATGCTTTTATATATATATATATATATATAGTATTGTAACTAAGTTGTTGAACTCGTAGGTTTATTTACCTTTTTGTTCATGCATTTACTTTTATAAAGAGTGCTCGATACAAATGTAGAGCGTTATATTGTAATGGTTGTTACACTGTTTTTAAATTCATAGTATCACTACACAAAAAATTTCTCATGTTTCGAAGCCAGCCCATTATGTTTTGGCTTCATCCTCAGATGATTTTCTTTAGAAATGAAAATTATCTAGTTGAAAAAGCCAGTTTATTTGGGTTGGATTTGTTATTTCTGGGTGTTGGAGGGATTGGTCTGTATTTTGAGTTCTGTTGACCTTTTTTGGGGTCTTAGGGTTAAGTGTTTGTTTTTGGCAGAGTTCAGGATAGGTTCATCTATTAATCTTGAGAGGGCTGATGCTACTGGCGCCTAGCGTGTTTGGTTTAGGGGTTGGTAGGTGTTGTTTTGTTTTTTGGGGGGGATTTTTGTCCTTAATTTAATGTATGTTATTTTGTATAGGGGTCTGTGCTTTTTTGTTTTTTTTATTTTTTATAAAATATATTTTTTATAAAGTATATCTTTATATATATATATATATATATATATACACACATACGTAGCACGCTTTTCTTATCTAACTATATATATTTTTTTCTTGATTAGCAACTAGGTCCCACCCTTTTACTGTGACACCGATAAATTGTAAACGCAAATTCTACTCCAATAGCTTCTTTTCTCTCACTTCCCGCCTGTGGAATTCCCTTCCGCATACTTGCTTTCCCAACCGCTACAATCTTCAAGAATTTAAATGTAAAGTCAATAGTCACCTCCTGTCTCACTAACTTACATCCTCTCTCTGTCATGCTTTTTTTCGCCGTCCACCCCACTCGTCAGTATTCTCTTCCTTTTCATACTCTCTTCCTGACACCCCCTATAACCTGTCACTCTTTCTCATAATATTCCTCCTATGTAACCTCCTGCACAACAGTGGCAGTAAAATGCCTTGGATGGGGCTACACGGTTATATAAAAAAAATTATGTGTACATATATATATATATATATATATGTAAAAAAAATTGTGTACACTATATATATATATATATATATATATAGTGATACAGCATACACAACAACAAGTACATCTATATTCATATCACTCTTAAAAAGTATGCACAGACACACACATATATATATATATGGTACATACGTACATAATCACATAAATGCACATATATCCATATTGCATACATACATGCATATAACAATGTTTATATATATATATATATATATATATATATATATATATATATTTATTATTTGTTATTATTTTATGCAATCCGATTTAGCAATGTTTATCTTTAATCTAATATCGACGATAGAAAAAGCATTTGTTGATTTGATTTCATTCTTGAGTTATTTCGCCAGTTTTCAGTTCTCTTCAATCCAATTCCCTTCGATGAGACGCACCTGCTCGTTCCGAATTACATAATCATTTTTTTGTTTTTATTTTTTATTTATTTATTTATTGGTGAGAGGATTTGAAAGGTTTATGAGGTCTTCTACGATTTCTGACAGATCTAGACGCAATTTCTTTTTAACAGGATCATTCATTAAACGAAAGAAAATTTTGCCAGAATCATGTTACATTTGCTTGCGTGAGTCTACAAAAAAAAAAGTTTGCATATTTCTTTTTTTACAATCCAGAAGATTGTACATTTGTTCAAATCAGTCTCTTCGTTCCTTGTGACTGATAAATAATAAACTTATGAATAAAGTTATTCAGTTGACGGTTCATTTATTCATTAGACAGAATATTAATTTATTTTTTCTACCATCCAGAATATCTGTCAGATTAATACATAAAATTCCATGAATATAATGTTTCGAGGCAGCAGATAATTTTCGAAACATATACTGTTAAATATAAGAGACAATGAATGTCTATTATGTTTAATCATGAGCCGTTCAAACATCGTATTTTGGCTTTAATTTCAGGTGAAAATAAAGACAAAAATTCTTCAGAATTTGGATAATTTTTTAAGTTCTAAGCTTTCAACTCACATGAGCCATCTTCAGAGAGGTTACAAGGACGTTAACATAAAAACATCCACCATCAGCGACGATTTTATCTTGTGTTGACATAAAACTTTGCTAAGCAACAATGACAGTTACCAAAAATAGCAAACGCAATTCGTAAATTTGTAATGCGGTTCTATGAAGATGGCTCATGTGAGCTGAAAGCTTAGAACCAATTTAATAAAAATAATTATCGAAATGCTGGAGAATTTTTGTCTTCATTTTCACCTGAAATTAAAGCCAAAATACTATGTTTAGAACAGCTCATGATTAAACATAATAGACATTCATTGTTTCTTATATTTAATAGCGTATATATATATAAACAATAAACGGCGCAGATTTTTCCAAACGCACGAAAAAAAAACAAACAGTGCTGTTCAACATATAAACTTCCTGAACACAGAAGGAAAAGAAAAGAATAAAACAGTGAAGGAATTACGATTATTACACTATATACTGATGCACAACCGAAAAGAATACATGCTTCAACTATTACAAAAAAAACAAACAGTTTCTAAATGACACTGATTGAACCAAACAAAAAAAACAAACAGTATTTTTTTAAAAAATACTGTATTTCAATAATTGACGCCACAGATCAGCGTATTTTAACGAAAAGACACACTTACCGAACGCTAAGCAAAGAAACAACAATGCAGGAATTTAAAATATTACACTCTCTAAAACACATACCGATACCTAACAAGAAAAAATACATGCTATAACTACTAAATAAAATTGAACAATTTTAAAAAACGGATGAGATTGAAAGCTTTTTTCTTTTTGAAGAAAACTACAAAAACAAGAAAAGATAAAAATGTAAGTAATTTCAATTTTAAAACAATAAATTATCCCCCTTTAATCAAAGAATTAATTACTTTTGAAAAAGACATGATCCGCAGTTTAGACTACATAAAATTTTAAAAAATCAAAAAAAATTCCAGAAAATATTAAACACCGAAGTAAAGAAAAAAAAAGACATCCTTCTAAAGGAGATAAATCCAGTAATATATGCCAAATAAACCCAAGCATATAAAAAAAAATAGTTTTTAGAAGAACTAACTAAATCTTACAAAAAAGTCCCAGTTTCATACATTAAAAACATCAATAGTGAGGATAAAATCATCACAAACAAATTAAATTTAAGTAATAAAATACAAATATTAACTGGCAAACAAGCTTTCCTTACAGTGGAAGCCAACAAAGATGACTTTAACAACAATCTATCATACAGACTAATTAATCCTGCATAAACAGAAGTGGGCAAAATAAGCCATCAAATATTTAAAAAAATTACAATGCAAAAGTAAAATCTTTTTATTCCCTTTTATTAATAATTATGCCTTTTTAAGTAAAGGCCTTTTTCTAATACTTCAACGTTTTGGGGAAATTAGGTTTTTGAATTTGTCCAGCGTCTGTAATATTTTAAAAAAATTTTTTCTTTAGTTTCTTTCTTTTACCCTCCCTTCCTTCTTTTATCTCTCTTACCACCTTTTTTCCGTGTTGCTTAAACTGACGTCGATTTAACGCGTCTGTCTGTTAATTTTTAGTTACATTCTCCCTTTTTTTTGCGAACCCAGACGATGACAATTTTTTTTCTTTTTTTTCTTCTTTTTTTTTCTTTTCTTTTTTATTTGATTTTATTCTATCTTTTTCTTCTTTTTCGTTTTCTTCTTTTTCTTTCCCTTTATTTTTATTTTTATTTTATTTTATTTTATTATTTATTTTTTAATTTCTTGCAATCTATTTAAAAAGGAAAAGTAGACTAATTTTTCTCCAGTTTCTGAAAGGTTTTTTCTGTTGCTGAGGTGATGTGTCGTCCGCCGTGGGGATCTTCATATCGAAATGGCCATTCAACATCTTTGAATTAATCCTTTTTTAATATATATTTGCTCTGTAATATTTTATTACATGGAGCTCTCTTCCTGTATCATTTTTTAATATTAAAATAAATTTTTAATATTAATTAGGATCGGGTTTTTTGGAATTTACCTTCCTGCTTTTTTCCCTTGGATTGAAGTATCTGAATTAAAATATATATATATATATATATATATATATATATATATATACACGGATCTCAATATGTAATGTCAGAAATATATTCACCAGAAGAGTCAGCTTTGGACCCGAAACACGTGCAGTGACAAATATGATTATGGACACTTAATTTATTACACAAAAGATGAACAATATTAATCTCAATAATAAAAGCAAATTTACACTTTATAACTTTCATGGCCTCTCACACATTTCCTTCACAAACATACGAGGTATCCACAGTAACTTTAATAGTGTAGAATCATTCCTCCAAACTAACTCACCCGATATCTTAACTATATGTGAGACTAACCTTTACCCTGCTATCCCCTCCTCGGAGCTGTTCGTTCCTGGTTACCTTCCCCTCTTCAGGAAGGACTCCAATGTCCATATGCATGGGCTTGGTGTATATGTCAGCGAACAACTACTCCCTCTAGCCAGGGTCACATCTCTTGAATCCCTGGATCATTCTTTCATGTGCTTCCGTCTCTCACTCCTAAGCTCGGTTAGCTATCTCTTCTTCCTCTACCGCTCCCCCTCCTCATCTGACTGTTCGGTACTTGATAGCATCTCTATCAATATCGACAAGGCCATTTCTTCTCACCCATCTGCCCATATATTTGTGTTTGGTGATTTTAACGCCCACCACACCAAGTGGCTTGAAAACTCTGTCACCGACCTCGCTGGGATCCGCACCATGTATTTTTCAATAACCCACACTCTAACGCAAGTGGTGGACTTCTCCACGCGTTTCTCTAATAGCCCTAATGGAAGGGACTCCTTACTCGACCTCTGCTTTACTTCCATTCCAGACTCTTGGACTACCAGACAGCTCTGCCCCCTCGGAAACTCTGACCACGCCGTAGTTTCCGTCAACATCTCAATCCGCTCTTACTATACCCAAGAAAACCAGACCAGCAGAATATCATACTGCTACTAGAGAGCAGACTGGGACTCGTTCCGAGACTTCCTCTTGGCCCAAGTCCTGACGATCCGGCGAGTGATACCGCGGTCGACTTTTGGCCCACTTTTAGATTTAGTGCGTATTTTTGCTCTACTTTCGTATTGAGCTCTTTCTTGTTAAGGTTTTCGTCTTGGTTTTTTTTTCTTTCGAACACAGCTTATGCTTTGTTTTTTTCTTTTTTTATTCCCCTTTACCCATTTGGTAGTATCCCTTTTTTATTCCCCTCTACCCATTTGGCAGTACCCCTTTTTTATTCCCCTCTACCCATTTGGTAGTACCTTTTGGGTTTGACGACTTACTTTACCGATTTGTTAGCAGTAAGTTTTTCTGATTTCGGTCGTGATTAGTGCTACTGTTTTATTGGTACGTTTTACTATATATATATATAAGGAATTAGACAAATGGATTGGCAGTACACTGCTTGTAGTGATTTATTTTAAGTGCTCGATACTTTGTAAAGCTTTACATCCTGATGAGGTGTTAATAAGATAAGTACCGAAACACAACGGCTCTTGTGTTGCAGTAAAGTATGTTCTTTTTTTAAATATGTAAAATGTCGATAGATGTTATTTTAATTGAGAACACGTGTCTGTGCTGCTACCACTGTTTTCAGGGGTTCTTTCCGCTTGGGTTACGAAAATGAAGCTAGTTAGCGAAAATAAATTTGTAAAATCCGAATGGGTAACGCCCCTTTCCTTGAAAAAGTAAATAATAGGTAAAAGAAAATAAATGTTTCTTTCGTAGAACATTTCGACCAGGCTTGTTTGTAATGAATTTAAATGCTTCTTTTGTTTTAGTCATTTCATTCCAAGGAAGAAAATAAAGCCACTGAGACACAAGGGCAATAACTGAATGGAAATATATATTAAAAATCTAAACATACAGATGTTTAATTCTTATTAATTGGAACAATTTTTATGTGTCTACCATTCCTTATATCTCGACCCTTTCCATATGTGTCGACCTTTTCATTATATGTCGACCTTTTCCTTATCTGTCGACACTTTCCTTATATGTCGACCTTTTTCCATATCTGTCGACCTTTTTCCATATCTGTCGCCATGAGTCGATTTTGAACTCCGAACCTTTGCAGCTGTTATGCCTGGTAAAGGTCAATATATACGAGATATTTGTGACCAAAGGTCATATCTGCCTATTTTACGTCAACTAAAATTTTCATAAGTTCTAATAGCAGCTCAATACTCAATTCTAATTTTTTTTTTGCTTATTGTGTTAAAAAATTATTTTAATTAAAATCACAAAAAAGATTTCTAATAAAATTAGATTTCTTTGAGCTGTTTAATTTTTTTTTTTCTCATTCTCCTTTCACGTACTGAAAAGGATATTGTAGAAATGTGAACACATTTTCTTTGCCAAAAATGGAAGCAAGGGACTGTGAGGTAAAATAGAGAACTGAGATGAATACGTCCGCAGTTGAGCATATGATTGGTTAAAAACTGAAAATAATATTTTACTTAGCAACGAACTGCTAAGCATGCGTTAGAATTTGGTCGCCTACTCCATACGAAGCGTGACTCTCAAGTTAACCATTGTTTAAATTTCAATGAAGCGGTTCTAGATTTATACAAGACAACGAAATATTTTCCATTTTCTGCACCACTGCCGAAAAAATTAAAATGTAAAACCAATTCGCAGAAAGTTGAAACTTTTACATGGCGAGATAATAGTGGAACTAAAATACGAGGCCTATTTCAAGAAATACTGATTTAAGTATCAAGTGAAATAGTGTTACAATCGATTGATTAGAGATTTTACAAATTAAGTACATTATATATATATATATATATATATATATATATATATATAAATTGTTAAATACTTAGTTTTTGGTCATAATAGTTAGGCCAGTACACATTTTTATTAAAAGTATTCAATATAATTATATTGCAGAACTTTTGAATATTTTCCATTTTAAACGAGTTATTTCGCTATCCAGGTTTCTACCATGAGTGGTGTCTTCAGGCGATTTTTAATAACTGATTGTTTGTCGTTTTGCTTTTTAAGAACACTCATGTAACGGTGTTTTATTTGAACGTTCACGTGACAGGGAATTGTAAAAATAGCCAAGCCTTACAACGGTGGACAAATATGTAGACTGTGCCAAGAAGAAAAATTAGAAATTATGATATCCCCAAATAAAAACGAACTGTTAAATGAAAGAACAGAAATTATGACTAAATGCATCAACACTAAGAAATACCTCTTAGGTTCATACAAACATGGATGAAAACTGCATAATCCGTTTTAATTTAAAAATTGCGTGTTCATAAATTCCCTGCCACGTTGAAATAACACACCGTTACAAGAGCGTTCTTAAAGAGAAAAACGATAAACGGTAAAATCCGTTATTAAAAATCGCCTGAAGACACCAGTCATGGTAGAAACCTGGGTAGCGAAATAACTCGTTTAAAAATGATATATATATATATATATTCCTCCGCAGACAGATCTGTTACGCTGTATCTCTGCTCATCAGTACGGTTAGACATCTGATTGCTTTTACCCAGGATTGAAGCCCGACCAAATCGGCGTCAGTAGGCGATTCTACCTCTGAGCTATGGGCGCTCGACAGAAGGGGGTAGACTTTTAGCATATGATGTATCATGTGCCAGTGTGTGTATATGCATATATATATTATTTTTTTTTAATCGTTTCACCCCAAGCAAGGCGGTAACGCCACTGATGCGCAGGAGGCTATATAGGAGTAAAAGTTTAGGCAAGAAAGTGAAGAGAAAGACAAACCAGTTACAGTGGGTGTCAGAAAAAGGGCAAGAGAAGGATGGTAACACTGTTGCGAAGGTAGAGAGAAATGAAAAGAACAAGATACACGGGGTGATGTAAAAAGGACTGAAGTCAAGTGGATAAGAGATGGGAATTGATACTGTATTTAAATTCCTGGAGGTTGTAGCCGTCAGGAGAGCAAATATATGGAAAGGAGTTGTGGAGAATTTTGTCACATAGCTGAGAGGTGTTAATTCAGTCATGTCGTCTTCGAAGATTCAGGAGCGCACGAATTATTGTAATGTCTTCACTCTTCAGGATCATTTACTTTTTACTGTTGCTATTTTCGGATATACATGGAGTTTGGTGTAAATTGATATCTTTGTACATGATATTTTTCTTGACGATTCTTGGATTATGTTTATTTTAGCTTTTTTTTTTACTCTTTATTCAGTGGTTTAATATAAAGCAATTAACTGTCAACAAATCCAGCGTAAATTGTGTCAACCATAATAATTAAACTTTATTACACCGGGCACTTCGTATTTTATATAGACGTCTCATTATTTATTTCTCGACTAAATCTGTGAAATTGTTTTATTCATGTTAAGTCTCGAAAAAACATTAAAAACACACACACTTAAATTCACTATTTTTTTTCATTCATAATGCTGAATATATTAAAATTATTCAAATATCCAGCAAGAAAAATCTCAAGTTGATATTAAAAATTACTGCAAAACATTGTTGATTCATTTAAGGTGGAATTTGTATCTAGATACATTGTATGTATTTTCAATTTTTCTAGTTGAACTGTTTATCTATATTGCATATGATTCATTATTACAATATAATGAGTATTTTATATGAATATTACTTTAAGAAAGTTATATGGTTATGTCTTGAAGGCTATCACAATGCGTTGAGTAAAATAAAGGAAGGTAAAGAAGTGTTTGGGTATTACCTATTTATTAAACAATATTTTGAGATCAAAATCTCATCTTCAGAATGGCAGAGAAGCTTTTGTCTGTCCGAGTGTGTTCTCGGCCTTTCAAAGAATGGCTATTCCTGGCTGGCTGTCTACTGCTTTATGTGCATGCGCGCGTGTGTGTGTGTGTGTGTGTGTGTTCTAGTTGGGGCCTTTTTGGTCTGATGATATCAGTCTGCTTGTATGTGTGGTTTATCTTAGTGAGACCTCATCGTTCCTTTGACTCTTTGACCGGACTGAAGAGGATCAATTTCATTACTGTTGTTATATCTATCTGATTTATCTGGTGGTGTGTGCGTGTCCGTGACTGTCATGCGTGCGTGTCTATGTGCGCGTAGTTCTTGTAACTTATTCTACTTTATTTTGTATGTGCGTGTGTGTGAGTGCGCTTCGGTGTGCGGTGTGTTATAGGCACCTCCACTACTTTGCCGGGGGTGGGGAATAACATAGCGTAAAATTATTTGTTAAATTTATATGTAGTAGAGGAGGGGGTCCTGTACCATAGATTCGTGGGTACCATAGATTCGGTGTGGGGCACGAGAACCTTAACTCGCATCTGTGAGTATGAGATTAATGGAAGTATGAGAGAAAGGAATCAATTTTCCCAATTTCCTTAGTTTCGGTTTAAGGTACAGATTTATTTAAGTTCCAAATATATCCATTGCTATTTCTGGAGATATAAGAAAAACATAAAACCCAGAAAGAAAATTTAAATTCAACCGACCTGGTATTTCTGATTGATTTAAAATACAAATAAAAATTATTAAACTGGATATATTTTTATGGTTGTTGTAATGATTTGTTCCAGTGTTTTATTAATCGTTACTGCTTTTATTTGATAAACAATTTCTACACTGGTGAAATGATAGTGTCAATATTAATCGTTTATATGTAATAATTTAAGTGTTGAACGATTAATTTTGCATTGAATACCTTGTTTATATGAACCGACTATACTTACTTACAATTACTTATAACATCGCAAATTATGACTAATCATATACTCACTTATATCGTAAGTTATGATTATACTTACATATACTTACTTATAGCATCGTAAAGGTAAGACTTTGCTCAAATATACTTAATTATAACATCGTAAGTTATGACTATATTTATATTTACTTATGATATCGTAAGTTATGACTAAACATATACTCACTTATATCGTAAGTTATGATTATACTTACATATACTTACTTATAGCATCGTAAAGGTAAGACTTTGCTCAAATATACTTAATTATAACATCGTAAGTTATGACTATATTTATATTTACTTATGATATCGTAAGTTATGACTAAACATATACTCACTTATATCGTAAGTTATGATTATACTTACATAAACTTACTTATAGCATCGTAAAGGTAAGACTTTGCTCAAATATACTTAATTATAACATCGTAAGTTATGACTATATTTATATTTACTTATGATATCGTAAGTTATGACTAAACATATACTCACTTATATCGTAAGTTATGATTATACTTACATATACTTACTTATAGCATCGTAAAGGTAAGACTTTGCTCAAATATACTTAATTATAACATCGTAAGTTATGACTATATTTATATTTACTTATGATATCGTAAGTTATGACTAAACATATACTCACTTATATCGTAAGTTATGATTATACTTACATATACTTACTTATAGCATCGTAAAGGTAAGACTTTGCTCAAATATACTTAATTATAACATCGTAAGTTATGACTATATTTATATTTACTTATGATATCGTAAGTTATGACTAAACATATACTCACTTATATCGTAAGTTATGATTATACTTACATATACTTACTTATAGCATCGTAAAGGTAAGACTTTGCTCAAATATACTTAATTATAACATCGTAAGTTATGACTATATTTATATTTACTTATGATATCGTAAGTTATGACTATATTTATATTTACTTATGATATCGTAAGTTATGACTATATTTATATTTACTTATGATATCGTAAGTTATGACTATATTTATATTTACTTATGATATCGTAAGTTATGACTATATTTATATTTACTTATGATATCGTAAGTTATGACTATATTTATATTTACTTATGATATCGTAAGTTATGACTATATTTATATTTACTTATGATATCGTAAGTTATGACTATATTTATATTTACTTATGATATCGTAAGTTATGACTATATTTACTTATGATATCGTAAGTTATGACTGTACTTGTACTTACTTATGACATCGTAAGTTGTTAGTATACTTATATATATTCACTTATAAACATTGTAAATTACGACTAAACTTATATATCAGTCAGTTAAGTGCCATACGTGATACACGCTTGGGCGATCATGTCTCGAAAGAGACATGACTGACTGGGCAGAAGATTATCCCGCAGTAGATTGACATTGCTTTCTGCAATGTGCAATTAACTTTTTTGCTTGCGCATATTCAACTACTGAATCCTTTTTAAAATTTTTGAATAAAGCCATTCTTGGAGTTTCCGAGGAAGATGCCATCGTAAGAAATGAGGTAAACTTGAAAAAGACAAAAACAAGAGCATCAACTCGTCCCAAAAAAAAATCAAAACAAAGCTACCCCGACGCGAGTGGTTTCAAAATGGAGGATCGATTTACTATTACGTTGTATGAGAAAGTGACCCCCACCTATAAATTGTTTAAATATTGAAATCGTTTTAAATCTTTTTTGATAATCGAAAACTTTATGTAATAATCGATAAGTCTGCGCTGAAAAGAGCAAAAATAAAATTAAAATTCAAGGTGGTGGTAGTCTCTTTCGGGTCCGCCAAAAATCTTACTAGTCGCTACAGAATATAGAATACTGTAGAAGTCCACGATCCCATATGTCTTGATCGAAACACAGCTCATACAAAAAGAAGCTTTTTCGATTCATTTTGCTGTTTTTTGTTTTTTTTCTTGGCGGGTATTAATGATATTCTGATTTCACTTCCGGTTGATCCAGCCTCGTCTGGATATCATTGATCATGTCTATATTCTTCTTAGACAGTGCGAAGGAGGTATTAACTATGTTGGAAAGATTTTAGGATTGATTTATGCCATAAGCAAATCGAAACCTCTTTGTAGTTTCCCCGAGTTTTCCTAAAACATGAATGTTGATTCAGTGCTAACAATATACTGTCTCTATTAACAGGATTTACTTTTATTTAATTTCACCTCGTTTTGGAGCAGTGGTTGGTTGGCAATTTTGATTTTAATGAAAATGCCGTTTTCACTTCTCCAAGATTACTTGTCCGAAAGCACGCGGGAGTGTTGCAAAGTAGAGGCAATTATACGGATCGACATTTACTTAATATGGCAGCAAAAACAATAAAATAGATTTGTAAAAGTTTTGCTGCAAGTAAAATTCGAGTAACCGTCTTATAAAAATATGTATTAAGCATCAGAATTTGTCATGGGTCCTTACCGATAATTCCAGAATGAATTCTTTCTAATACTATATATACTACGCCTCTCAAGAGAGAAAGAGTCGAGTTGGTAGTAGTTCACTCCAAACCAGACTGACATTCATGCTAGCTCACATTGTGTATTGTTATTTCGTGTTAATATATATTTATTTCTACCCTTGGGGACGTGTTGTTCTTTTCAGACCTTAACCTGGTCATAGATAGATAGATATGAGCAGACCGAGATAGATATGAGCAGACCGAGATAGATAGATATCAGACATACCGATAGATATATAGATATGAACAGAGATAGATAAATAGATAAATATCAAACAGACAGACATACCAATAGATATATATATAGATATAGATAGATATGAATAGACCGAGATAGATAAATAGATAGATATCAAACAGACAGACATATCAATAGAGAGATATATAGATATGAACAGACCGAGATAGATAAATAGATAGATATCAAACAGACATACCAACAGAGATATATATATATAGATATGAACAGACCGAGATAGATAAATAGATAGATATCAAACAGACAGACATACCAACACAGAGATATATAGATATGAACAGACCGAGATAGATAAATAGATAGATATCAAACACAGACATACCAACAGACAGATATATAGATATGAACAGACCGAGATAGATAAATAGATAGATATCAAACACAGACATACCAATAGATAGTCGAGTTGGTAGTACTTCATTCCAAACCAGACTGACAGTCATACTAACACCTTCCACATTGTGTATTGTTATTTCTTCTTAATATATATTTGTTATTTCTACCCTTATGGTCGTGTTGTTCTTGTCGGACCTTAACCTGGTCCATAACAAAACTGATGAAAAATAACACACATCGGAGCAATCGGTAGTTGTATGAAATATGATACAGTCTGAAACATGATGATTAATTAAACATTAATAGTAATGAAACAAATCATTTGATTGATCTATTTAAGTCCGTCCATATATGTTCTTATGTAGACAGTTTCAGTACTAACACCTGTGGTCAAAGACGAATCTCCAGGCAACAAACGCAACCATTAAATGAATTGTGCGACTGGGATTACGTGACCATAAATAATTAGTTTAAAAAGCATTCAGACAGAAGTCTGAGTGGGTAATGCCTCGGGAGGAATGTAATAACCCAGTCGGGACTCCGCCGAAGGGTAGTCTCTCGTCTGGGGAAAATCAAACAATAAATTTTTGCCCGAGCTATATGGCCAGGATTACCAACATTAAAAAGGTCTTGTGCCATATTTTGTCTTTTGTGGAGAGGCAAATAAATACTGTTCTGCCTTTCGCAGAATATTCATTGTCGGACCCTCTGACTTCGGGCAGAGAGTGACCCAGTCGAAACTCCGCCGAAGAGTAGAGTCCCGTCTGGGGAATATTAGACAATTTTTACCCGGGTTTTAGGGCCTGGATACCACACATCAAAAAGGCTTTGTGAAACATTCCGCCTCGATGGGGAGGTAGATAAATATCGTTCTACGTTGCCCAGAATTTTAATTGCCGGATTCTTTGCCTTCGGTTCATTGATTTTTTTTTTTTTTTTTTTTTTTTCCAAACGAGACTCCGGCGAAGGTGTCGTCTGGAAAAACAAAAACAAAAAACAAACTTTTGCTTAATCTTAAGGGCTCAGGTTTCCCACTTTGTCACATTCACCTCGAGCATCCACGTTAGTGGTGAGGTAGTAGATATCGTTCAGAATTCCGCAGAATTTTAATTGACAGACTCTATACCTTCGAGCGGGAGGAACCCAGATGAAGCCCCGCCGATGAACAGCTTCGTCTGGGGAAAAAACATAAAAAAATTTTGCTCCAAGTTAAGGGTTCAGATTTCCCACTTTAATTAATCTTCTTTCACATCCGTCTCGGACATCCGCCCTGGAAGAGATGATAGAAGATATCGTTCTACGTCACGCAGAATCGTCATTGTCAAACTCTCTGCCCTCAATCGGAGAGGAAAACAGGCGTGGCTTTGCCGAAGGACAGACTCTCGCCTGGGTAAAAAGTGGACAATAAAATTTTACCCGAGCTTAAGGGCTTGGCTTTCCCATTCTAAATGACCCTGTATCAAATATCTTTCGGACATTCACCCTAGTTGGTGACATAGTTGGCATCATTGTGTTGTGCATCATTCAGGTGTTACGCTCCACTGAAGTGATATCATTGAAAGACAACAAAAAATCACAGTAATTGTTGATTTTTTTATCGGGTTTAAGCTTTCGGCTCACATAAGCCATTATCAAAGAATAAATATTAACACACAGTAAACATAGAACATTTAAGCTATTAACAATAAAGAGAATTAAATTGAAAATATAAGTCCATCCCTACCGTGGCGGATGGCCGAAGACAGTGACAAAATAGTGGCGTTAGACGGTATGAACGGATCCTACACAAAATTAATAGACAGAACTTGTCTATATTATTCAATGAAACCTGCATTAATGAAAAAATGCTGCCAAAATACACACACAAATATATATATATATATATATATATCACAATTAAACACACACACACATCAAATCTATTTTTGTGTCTGTCGGACAGTCTCATTCTCTTCAAATGCTTGACCCCACAGATAGAGGGATCAGAAAATAAGATACTCACAGGACAGATTGAAGGCAAGAATGAATACAAAATTTTTAAAAAATGAGAAAAACAAAAACAATTTATTCGAAGCTACAATGGACAAGAAATTATCGAGAGAGAAAGACATGGAAGTCGCCATTATATCGAACGTGCTTAAAGCAAACGGCAGATAGACGATAAAGAAAGTTAAGAATAAGTTTTCCTGCAACCTATGTGCTCTAAATTTGTTACATCAATTCAGAACTTTACAATCAGCAAAAATGAAATAAATTTATTGATTTACTTTTTCCTTTCTTTTTGTCCCCCGCTTCTTTGAACCCATGTCTTCCGTCCTGTCTTGTGACTTTCTTTCTCTCCATTCTAACGTCCGCTTTTCTTTTTCAAACTTAATTCTTTTTCTTCATATCAGACTTTGTTTCCTTTGCTTTAGCAAATTTTATGATTTCTTTATGCGCTACGCGTTTGAAAAAAAAATTCGTTCAAACTTGGTATTTTTTTCGAGGATTCTTTTATATATATATATATATATATATATATATATATATATATATATATATACATACTAGCAGTATAGCCCTACGTTGCTCGGGTGTAATGAAAGCTTTAAAACTAATCCATGGTCCTGGAGCTGAGATTCATTGAACGTTGGCCTGAAAGACTAAAAAGCAATAGTTGTTTCCAGTTAAATCGAAACCGTAGACTGAAAGAAAAATGAATGGATGTGAGTCAAATTTAGATTTCCTGGTATCGATATACAATAAGCATTTTTCGTCGTAAACTGAATTTTGAAGGGTAAATAAGTCCTCTGAGTAAATGGTATCATGGCTGAGACAAAGAACTACAATTATACCTACTTAGAGCCAAACCCAAAGCAAAAACTAAAATAAAACAGTTGAAAAAGATGCATACACACAAACATCTCGTTATATATATATATATTATCGATTTTCTGCACTATTGTAAGAACTGCAAACTTGAAACTTCTGAATATCGTTTCTTATGTCTTTGTCTATGAGTGTATCAAATTTGGTTCAAATCGGACCACTTCTTCTATAACACGATT
The DNA here is from genome assembly GCA_037127315.1 of Ascarosepion bandense. Classification (NCBI taxonomy): domain Eukaryota; kingdom Metazoa; phylum Mollusca; class Cephalopoda; order Sepiida; family Sepiidae; genus Ascarosepion; species Ascarosepion bandense. The sequence goes on from JBBBDQ010001672.1 coordinate 223,109, forward strand.
TTTTCGATTATCGGTTCAGACGTTTCGGAGTCTATAGGTAACGGACACACACACAATTTAGATCTCCAGATATATGGCAGTAATATTCTAAGCATGGGCGAATGATAGTTGACTATTTTCATTTTTTTTTCTTTCTTAATTTCTTACCATTATGGTGTCCGCTTTTGTGTCTTTTTTTTTTTTTATTACTTTTTTCTCTTTTATCCTTCCTTTCCCTTTGCGTTGTATTTTCTTTTTCTCTAACATTTTCATTCTTTATTTTCTTCTTTTAGCAATTCTTCTTATTTCCTTCCTCATTTACTACCGTTTCCTTCTGTTTCTTTTTCTCTCCTTTCATTCATTCATCGTTTTTTATTTATTTATTTAGTTCTGTCTTTTTAATAACATTTTCTTCGCTGTTTCTTTTTTTCCACGTCGTTCTTTTGATTTTTAATAGTCAATTTATTTTTGGGCCATATTCAGTAATGCATTTTTCTCTCTCTCTACCCTATTATTCTTGCACCTCGACGTGGTGAAATGGGTAGCAAGCCTGTCTCGCTAGTATTTATTACAACTGAATAATGAATTCAATCCTCATTGGGTACCCCGTGCTTCCAGCCTCAGGCCAAATCTAAACGGAGTTTAGAAAATCAACTCTGTGCGCAATTAATCTTAATTCAATACCATTTCATTTTCTTTCTCGTTTCGACTGTATTTTCTTCCGCTCTTCATGTTCTTCATACGATTATGTTTCCATATTCAATCCTTCATGAGAAACACGCAATGATTTTGCCCAGCAAGTCATGAAAACGATTCCTAAGTAGCAATAAGATCGGAAGGAGTAAAATAAAAAGAAAAAAATTTTTCAAGTAAAAAACAAAAAACAAAAAATAACACTGAATTAATTAAAAAAAAACGCCTAATTGATAAAGAAAAACTTTAATTAATATGAAAAACTGCTAAATTAATATAGAAAAAGCAGTTAAATTAATGCAGGAAAAAACCTGCTAAATTAAAAGAAATAATAAATTATTCTAAAAAAAAAGTCGCTTAATTAATAATCGAAAAAACCGCAAAATAAAAATGTTAAATCGTTACAGAAAAAACACTCTAGATTAATAAATAAAACTGCTCAATTAATAACGAAAAAAAAAACATTAATTTAATAAAGTAAAAAAAAAATTAAACTAATAAAGTAAAAAAACGCTAAATTCATTTAAAAAATAAAGTAAATTAATAAAAGAAAAAAAGTCAAATTATTAAAAAAAGAAAAAGATAAATTAATGAAGCACTAAAATAAAAAATTTAAAAACAAACGGAAAAAAGCTGCTAAATTCACAGATTCCAGTTAAATGACCCCCTATTTTCTTCGTATTTCTTCTCCTCTATTAATTTACCACCCTAAAATGCCAAATGTGTGTATTAATCCGTCTCTTCCTTCTATTTATGGGTTAAATAGCAGGACAGATTGGGTTCTTTAGCCTTGGTCGGCAACCAGTCTACCGCATGATAGCAATGGCAACCGATAATCTTCTGCCCAGTCAGTCATGTCTCTTTCGAGACATGATCGCCCAAGCGTGTGTCACGTATGGCACTTAACTGACTGACTGAATATAATAGTTGAAAACATGATTAAGGCTTCTACTGGGCATAAAGTGGGGGATTGATTTCCTATTGTTTTTAAGTAATAAACTGATCCCCCACTAATTAGTACATAATAATATATTACATCACTTCCCCTGTCTAGTTATGAGTCAAATAATAGGACAGATTAGGTTCTATAGCCTTGGTCGGCATTCAGTCTACTGCAGAAAGCAATGACAACCTACTGCGGGATAATCTTCTGCCCAGTCAGTCATGTCTCTTTCGAGACATGATCGCCCAAGCGTGTATCACATATGCAACTTAACTGACGTAGGAGGTTTAATTCTTTCTTTTCTCTCCTAAGATTGCAGACCGATTAGTTATAAAACGGATAATAATGTATCATAATCAATATGAATATTATATCTCTGTCAATATTGTCAAAATAAATGTTCCACTGTAATATTTCTTTTTTAAAATAAGAGTACTGCTAATCAGTAATATTCTTCTTCTATGTGCCCTGCCCTTTCAGGACGTAGGCGATCATGTCCTTCCACGTCTCCCTATCCCTGGTGGCTCTTAGCACGCTTTCTCTTTTTACACCACCCAAACCCTGCTCTGACATCCACTAGCTCAAGATCATAAATCTAGAATATAAATCTATAGAAACTAGCATAGCCAAAAAATGAGGGATCAGTTTATATATTGAATATAAAAAGAATTGATCCCCCATTTTATATCCACATTATAATTTCTTATAAACAGTTGGCATATATATTCTTCTTCCATGTGCCCTGCCCTTTCAGGACGTAGGCGATCATGGCCTTCCACGTCTCCCTATCCCTGGTGGCTCTTAGCACGCTTTCTCTTTTTACAACACCCAAACCCCGCTCTGCCATCCACTAGCTCAAGATCATAAATCTAAAATATAAATGTATAGAAACTAGCATGGCCACAAAATGAGGGATCAGTTTATATATTGATTATAATATAGAATTGATCCCCCATTTTATATCTACATTATAATTTCTTATAAACAGTTGGCATATATATTCTTCTTCTATGTGCCCTGTCCTTTCAGGACGTAGGTGATCATGGTTCTCTATATCACCATATCCCTGGTGGCTCATAATGTTTTATCCTGTTACACCACGCAACCCCCGTTCTGTCATCCACCTGATCAGGCCCTTCAAATATGTTATCCGCTGCCTTCCTCTGTCTCTTTTTCCTTCTATCTGGCCTGTCAGTATCAGGTTCTCTAAGCCCTCCTTCCTCATTGCATGTCCCAGGAACTTCAGTTGTCTCCTACTGATGCTCACTATTAATTTTCTTTTCGTTTCCATTCCTTCCAACATCTCATCATTGCTCATGCTCGGTCCATGATATCCGCAGCATCCTTCTGTAGAACCACATTTCCGCTGCTTCGAATTTTTCCTTTGTTAATCATCAGAAAATATATTTTTAAGAAAGTTTTGGGACTCTTTCGAGGAGGGAAGATGAAGACTGATGTCAGCAGTACTCCATTTTGGGTCTGATCTACCCCAGGGTAAGGGTAGAAGTTAGCGGTAAGAATCAGGTACTGACGGGGGCAGTACAAAGAACCGATCGTTTTTCATGCACCATTAGCCATGCATCGTATGTACGAGTTCCGTCTATCAATGAATCAGTTAAGCCATAGGTGCCACACGGTTTTGGCGACCATGTCTGGAAAGAGACATGACTGACTGAGCAGAAGTCTATCCCGCAGTAGGTGACCATTGCTTTCTGGTTGCCAGCCAAAGCTATAGAACCCAATCTGTCCTATTATTTAACTCATAGCTGGAGGGAAAAGAGATAGCTTATAATTACATTATTATATTAAGTATAATTAGTGGGGATCAGTATATTACTTCATAACAATAGAAAGCCGATCCCCCACTTTATGTCCAGTAGAAGTTTAAATTATGTTTCCAACTATTATTGGGTGATCATGTCTCTTTCGAGACATGACTGACTGGGCAAAAGATTATCACGCAGTAGATTGCCTTTCTACGATAGACTGGTTGCCAGCCAAGGTTATAAATCCCAATCTGTCCTATTATTTAGCCCATAACTGGAGGGAAGAGTTGGATTAATATCTTTTCTTAAAGGTATTTGTGCGTAAGTGAATGCAAGGAATTCAACTGGAATTCGAACTCGGCACTCCCGTTCTCTCGTTCCGAGTCGATATCCACTGCACCACAATTATTCAACTCAAATGTGGTTGGTTTTCCTATTTTTTTTTATCGTTATCATACGCAAGAATAACATCAGACGAAGAGTAGATTATCAGTCTGTCATATTTAGGTTGGCGCTGTTCAGTCTTCACGGCGAACAGCCTGAATAACCCAAATAATCCTGTCAAAAAAGTTGCTCGATTGGATTTGCCTTAAGTATTCTAAGCCTATGTGAGAGTTATTTAATGTCCACATCTACAGTACTGTGCAAAAGTATTAGGACAAGAACTATTTTATCTTTTATGAAACATATTGACAGAAAAATAAACAATTTAATTAAAGTAATTTTATTTGATTTACTCAACAAATGCTTTAACAAGAAAAAAATACTTGTTACAAATTAAATTTAATATTTAGTATAATAGCGTTTTGCTTTGATCACAGCCTTCATTCTGTCAGGCATTGACATCACAAGCTTCTTCAATGTATCTAATGGTATCTCCTGCCAAGCAGCTTGTATTTATTTCCAAAGTGTGTCTTGCAAAGTAACATTAGATTTATCAATTCTTTTAACCAAAATATTCCATAGATGTTCAACAGGATTGAGATCAGGGCTTTGTGGGAGCCAATTCAAATTCCAAAGCCTTCCTTCCTCTTCCTTTTTAGTTTAATATTTTTTTCAAAAGTTTGGCTTTTCATTCTGTATTTGAATTTCAGTGAGATTTTTAGGAAAATCACCCCTGTCCTAATAGTTTTGCACACTACCGGTAGTGTGCAAAAGTGTTAGGACAGGGGTGATTTTAAACTTTATTTTGATGCCTCATAAAAGATAAAATAGTTCTTGTCCTAATACTTTTGCACCGTACTGTATTTTGGATTGCAAGAATAATTTTTTAACTTAATGATTAAACACTTATTTGGCAATAACATCGACATTTCGGGTATCAAATTGTCAGCCCGCTTCAGGAATATCACGACGATCAAGATGCATGTGGATTAAACAATGCAGTGTTTAGGACTGAACCATTAGAATACACCTGAAGAAGGCTAGATCGTACAATATCCGAAACTTTGTAAATATGATAATAAAGATGAAGACAATAGTCCGAACAATGTAAAAAGTGTAAATAGTTTGAATAGCTCATCTCAGAAATACAGATATTAAACAACGTATATTAACTGAAGATAACTGGATCGTACAACAACTGAAACGTCGCGAATATGGTAAGAAAGATGAGGACAACAGCCCGAAAAAAGTAGATACTGTAAATAATTAAAATACCTTTATCTCAGAAATATAGACAGATATTGAACAATGTATATTACCTGAAGAAGACTGGCGCGTACAACGACTGAAACGTGAAAAAGGCAACAAAAATGAAAACAGCCCGAAAAATGGAAACGCAGTAAATAATTACAAGAAAGACCTCATCTCAGGAACAGACAGTTATTGAACATCCTATATCCCCTGAAGAAGGCAGAGATTTGCAGTGAATTAATATCATGATTTTGAACTGATTATATAAAATTACAAATTTCAATCATATGTCGTATCAAATTTTCTCAATTTCAAATTTAATTTCATGGTGTTTGGACTCGTTCGGATTTCCCTGGTTTTCGTTTTGTTTTGTTTTTTCTACAATCTTTTAATTAAGGTCTTTTTTTTTTTTTCTTATTTGATTTTTTTTTCTATCGTAATGACGACAGATAATTAAGCAGAATTGAATTAACAAAATGCAAAACTATTTTCTACCTTGTCAGAAGCGAGACAAAACTTATAATATCAGACGGGGAAAAACACACAAAAAATTTATAAACACCGATTGGGAAATTTTAAATGAAATATAAATTTATTTATAACTGCAGGATTGTATTCCAATATATCAGGGTCTCGTTGCCATACACATGTCTCGCTTTCTCTCATAGAAAAATGCCAATACGAAGCTGAAACGCCATGTATAAATTTTATTCAAATGATCTATAAAATATTTTCCATAAATTACATTTATCTATTGTGATAATTGTAATATTTCGTGGGGTCTCCCCATTTTTTTTTATAATGGACTCGACTTGAGTATTCATGTATTACTGCCATAGTGAGATAATGTCAGATCAGAGAGATACCGACAGATACAGAGGTTTCACGGAGAATACAACTTTAGTAGTTCGTAGTAGCTCTCAGCTCCACTCAGTCAGAATATTATTACGCAGCACCCGGCAGCTTCTGGGGTAGACATACTAAACATACTTCGACTTCACTTCCGACCGACTTGCATATATATATATATATATATATATATATATCTCATAAACACTAATATCTCTCCGACAGATCCCAACAAAAGAGTTAAATTTATCATATATTACGCTAAATCCACAACATCCAACTCAATCGTTTGCAACGCCTCCTCCCCCACCGTTAGCGATTTGCAAAAAAACAATGTAGTGTATAAATTCAAATGCCCCTTTCGAGAATGTATCTCTAACAAACTAAATAATACCTACATTGGACATACTACTAACTCGCTTTCGCGGAGACTTACATTGCACTTAAATGAAAATTCTAACATATTCCGACATTTAAAACACCACGGCTATCAACACACGCTTCTTAGGAAAACACTTGTTGAAAATACATATATACTTAGACAAGAAAATAATAAACGAAAGCTTAAAATTCTAGAAGCTATCTACATGTAACAGTTTAAACCTAGCCTAAATAAAATAAATTTCGACACCTCCACTAACATACTTCAATGCCTATAATCGACGGGAGAGGTCATAGTTATTATACTTACCCCCCTACACCATAGTAGCAGCAGTTCCCAGACCAATCCCTCATGTCACTATACTCTCAATTGACCAAAAACCCACTACTACCATTCCTTCTGGGCCTACAGCCATGTGCGATACAAAAAAATGGACCTGTCTAATTTTCTCTGTATAACTCCATTCTGTTAATAATAAAATAAATGTTCTATGTTCACTGAACATTAAATGTTCATCCTTTGATAATGGTTTATGTAAGCCGAAAGCTCAGCCCTGATAAAAAATCAACAATTATTGCGATTTCTTGTTGTCTTTCCATGACAGCTAATCAGATTATACGAACGGATCTTACACAAAATAAATAAACAGAACTTGTCTATATTATTCAATGAAACCTGTATTAATATATATATATATATATATATATTAGTCATCCACATACAAGCCTGTTTTGCTGTATCACAGCTCATCAGTTTGGATAGACACATCCGATTTCTGGCCGGGATCCAAACTCGACCGATTTGGTGTCAGTCGGAGTCGCTACTCCCTAAGCCATCGGTGCATGGAATCAGAGAAGGGAAATTTTAACGTGTTGTATATAAGCAGTGTATACACACGCCAGTCATCGAAAGAACTCAATTCATTTCTGAAGAGTCACGCATATAGCAGAAGTGGGAACTGTTTTTAAAAATTTTCTTCTCCAGAGAGCTCAATCGTAATGAGAGCATAATATATTAGTCATCCACATACAAGCCTGTTTCGCTGTATCACAGCTCATCAGTGTGGCTAGACACATCCACTTGCTTCTGGCCGGGATCGATATCGATATATATATATATATATATATATATATATATATAGTATATCGAGGCAGCAAGTAATTTTCTTAACATATTCTATTAAATATAAGAGACAATGAATGTCTTATGTTTAATCATGAGCCATTCTAAACGTCGTATTTTTGCTTTAATTTCTGTTGAAAATAAAGACAAAAATTCTCCAACATTTGGATAATTATTTATTGGTTTTCTTCTAAGCTTTCGGCTCACATGAGCCATCTTCAGAGAGGTAGTTTAAACTGAAATATTATAAAATCCACCATCACCGACGATTTTATTTTGTGTTGACATAAAACTCCGCTTAGCAACGGCAATAGTTACCAAAAATAATAAACGCAGTTCTTAAGTTTGCGATGCGGTTTTATGACGTCACACCGCGGGATAGCGCGAAATGACAACAAAACCATGTAGTCAAATGCAATGTAATATGTTATTTCCTGTTTTAAAGTTGATTTTAATGAGTGTTGGTTGTTTTGATTTGGCACCCACCGGGAGCTGACTTTCGGGTAAGCAAGGTGATCATGGACAATTTTGTGTGCTGTCCCAACAGGCTGAAAGTCCTTGCAATATCATCCACTGTCACCCTTCTGTCAGACTAAATGAGGTCATTGACTGATTCGATCACCTCAGGAGACCTCACTACTGTAGGCGTCTTAGGCTTTTCTTCATCCTCAACACTGCTCCGACCTTCTTTAAACAATTTAGCCCACTTGTAGATATTTTTTTGCTGAAACATGTGGCACCATACACAGTTGACATTCTCTTTTGAATTTCAATTGGTTTGCAACCTTCAGCAACCAAAAATTTGATAACTGACCTCTTTTTAATCCTGGAGCATGCTTTTTGGTTGGCCATCTTTGTTAATCTCCAAAACTCTCAAAGTTTGTTTTTTTCAATCTGTAAAAAAAAAAAAATAAAAATAAATCCCTTTGAAAAAGAAGTAAAGGATTTTTTTAGAGTAAGCTTCTATCTGTATTAGAAGTCCTTATTCCGAAACATTCACCTTATTTCTTGAATGACCCTCATAGAAGTCCTTAAACCGAAAAATTCACCTCATTTAGTGAATGACCCTCGTAGAATTCCTTAAACCGAAAATTTCGCCTTATTTATTGAATGACCCTCGTAATATCAATCCAGTATCAATTCGGTTCCTGACATTTTACAGATTTATCCGTACTTTTTTATTTACAAATGGCTTTTACTGGGTAACCTGCCTATTACAGGGTACCCAATAAAAAGCGGTAAATTCAAAAAGACGTGAGACAACAGTTGTAAAATGGTAACGACTTATATGACTGAAAAACTCAGAAAGAATTTTTGCACATTTCATCGATCCCCACGTAGGATATTCGTCTTTGAAAAGAATAACTTGGTGATCGAAATAAGTGAGTTATTTATCCATAGAAGAGCGAAACGAAAGAGGAATTTGGCCTGCAAATAACCTTTTAATGACGAGTCACAAGATCGTACAGCAATTAATGAATCATAAAAGAACCAATGAGTGTAAAGTAATTATGCGATAGTCGAATGATTATTCAAGGTCATGATTATTCAAGGTCATGATTATTCAAGGTCATGATTATTCAAGGTCATGATTATTCAAGGTCATGATTATTCAAGGTCATGATTATTCAAGGTCATGATTATTCAAGGTCATGAATATTCAAGGAATTTATTCAAGGTTATTCAAGGTCAATTATTTCTGAAAGAGAAAACAGTGATAATAAACTTGCCGCTTTTTACTGAACAGCCTGTATAACGAACTGGAAAGAAAAGCACCAGTATGAACGGGGTAAACAGTTTCAAAACGACTATAGAATAGGACCCCACCCACCGCGATGTGGATTGGTACCAGGCTGTGGAACATTTCATGCCGGGCCGCACAGAAAGAATAAGAATTTCCATTTTATAAACTATCTTTTTGAAGGTCCCTTTTTTTACTGCGTTTTGTTATAAGTGTGCTCCACCCTAATTCGCCTGTCCCTGGAAAACTAATCTTGCAGGACACCATCCGTGGAGCAAAAAGGTTGAGGAGCGGTGGTATATATATATATATATATATATATATATATATATACACACTAGCAGTATAGCCCGGCGTTGCTCGGGTGTAATGAAAGCTTTAAAACTAATCCATGTTCCTGGAGCTCAGACTCTTTGGACGTTGGCACGAAAGACTAAAAAGTAGTTGTTTCTAGTTAAAGCGAAACTGTAGACTGAAAGAAAAATGCATGGTTGTAAGTCAAATTTTGATTTCCTGGTATCGATATCAAGTTTTTTTCGGAGTAAACTGAATTTTGAATTCTAAATAAGTCCTCTGAGTAGAAGGTATCATGGCTGAGTCTGAGAAATACAATTATACCTACTTAGAGCCAAACCCGAAGCAAAAACTAAAATAAAAAGGACTGAAAAAATACAGACATACAGGCAGATAATATATTATACAGCCATGTGCGACACAAATTATGGACCTGTTTAATTTTCTCTGTCTAACTCCATTCTGTTAATAATAAAATAAATATTCTCTGTTCACTGAACATTAAATGTTCATCCTTTGATAATGGCTTATGTAAGCCGAAAGCTCAGACCTGATAAAAAAATCAACAATTATTGCGATTTCTTGTCGTCTTTCCATGACAACACTATCAAGCTAATCAGATCATACGAACGGATCTTACACAAAATAGACAAACTTGTCTATATTATTCAATGAAACCTGTATTTATTTATATATATATATATATATATATATATATATTTATTTGAACACCTTTTTTCTTTTTTTTCTTTTTTTTTTGGCAATACTTGTATTTAAGTAGATATTCTGTTTTATAATCAAACAGTATCTTATATTTGTTTCTACCGGCCTGATTATTTACGATAAATTTTTGTTACGAAAATGTGTTATTCGGCAGGATTCGAACATTGTTTTAAATTACGATGCATTTCAGAGCCGATATGGTTATTACGATGAATCAAAAATTGTGTAATATAGGCTTCATTTAACTTCGTGGTCGAGAGGTCTAAGATGCGCCAGATCAAATGGTGACTTCGTCTGTGTGGATAGGAGTCGCAGGTTCGAATCTTGTCGAGTCAGTCAGTTAAGTGCCATACGTGATACACGCTTTGAGCGATCATGTCTCTTTCGAGACATGACTGAATGGGCAGAAGATTATCCTGCAGTAGGATTATTTTCTGTCAATATGCCTAATAAAAGATAAAATCGTTCTTGTCCTAATACATTTGCACAGTACTATATATATATATATATATATATATAAGCCTGTAGTGTGGGTATAGAAGAATCCAAAGATGTATCCTGTACATACAGTGGTAGGATAATTCTATAAGAGAGCTCTAAACATAAATACATATAGAGCAAATAAAAATTAAGACAAACATTATTTCATGGTGAATCGGAAGTGTGGGCCTATTTCAGGCGAACCATCGTCAGCTTCCGTCTTTATTTTGCAAAGGATTTTACACGAAATTTTACACGAATTCGTGTAAAATCCTTCGTAAATTAAAGACGGAAGCTGGCGATGGTTCTCCTGAAATAGGCCAAACTTCCGATTCGCCATGAAATAACGTCTGTCTTAATTTCTCATGTATATATATATATATATATATATATATATATATATACACACACTAGTTGCGATTAGTAAATTGTCGCAATTACGTTATTATTTCAAAACGAAATGCTATTGTACTAAATATTAAATTTATTTTGTAACAATTATTTATTTCGTGTTAAAGCATTTGTTGAGTAAATAAAATAAAATGTCTTTAATATAAATTGTTTATTTTCTGTCAATATGCCTCATAAAAGGTAAAATAGTACAATAAATATATATATATATATATATATATCCTACAATAACCAAAACTTTTGATTCACTGTATTTTTAATTTCTTTTCTTTTCTTTTTTTCAGGTAAGTGTAACTTTCTCGTTTTAACAAGGAAACAAAAACAAATCCAGTGATGGTTGTGTAAGTAAATTCACTGAGTACTCTTTTCTTGTTAAGCCTTCTTTGAATAATTCTGGACTGCAATCTCGAGTTTGAATGAACAAAAATCCGATTGTGAATAAGCATCATTAAGCCTTGTATACAATCTTATAAAAATGTCTGATTATACTGCAGAAACAAGGCAAAGTAATGTCTCCAATCCTGCACAACAAGAACAATGGTATTGTTATAAAAATTAGATAAATATATTTATTTTCCAGTGGCGGAGTTTGGATTCATAAATATGGCCACTTATACTCGACTAGGTTTCAAAAGCAACATAAAATCATGAAAAAAAAACCGCAAAATTAATACAAACAGAACTTTATCCGCAACATATTTATGCTGTTTTATATATATATATATATATATATATATAAATGTTTTATTATTTTTAATCCGTACGAAATTTTAGTTGCAAATCTTGTTTTATTGCTTCAGAGGTCGATGTAATATCTAGGATTAATCTTTAGAGCATTTTCTCTGGTGGAAAACATATTTGAATATTCTTGAATACTGACTTGAATATTTTTGCAAAAATTAAATAATAATGGATTTAAATGAATTTTTTATATCTTATTCACAAATGCATTAAATTATTTTAAAGGAATTATCTTAAATATTTTGACAAAAATATATCTATTTGACATATGTTAACTCTCATTTACTTCATAAAATTTCGAGACATTGAATTTTTTATTAGTTAAAAGCAGACACCTTGGAATGCAAATCACTAATTGTTTTCATTAGGTGATATAGTTATTAAGTCATTAAGTGAAAACTATATTCACTAATCAAAAATTGAAAATAATTTTGCACTATGAGATTTTTTTATATTTTTTTTTACTTTTTATGTACATAAATTTTTATGTAACGTGATATGTTTTGAAAGTATGGTCGACCATACACGACATTATCAGATTAAGAGAGATTAATATCGTAAATTTAAAATCAACATTCTTAAAATTAGATTACGGAGAATATTTTTCAAGATTTTTAAGATTACCAAGTTATATAAAAAGTTCCTAACCCATCATTTTTCTAAGTTGTGTTTGAACTGATAAAGCCTCCATAGAACAAAAATAGAATCGTTTATCACTCATCAGCAATTGTCATCCCTCGTCAATTACGTAAGGATGGCTGCTCTTCATTAAAAACACCGTTAGTGTTTGTTTTACAAACGTATTTCTGTGCTATCTTAAATTTGGGGTAAAATATATTTGTTTCAGATAGGGTTGATTTTATATGAAATCAGTTATCTATATATATATATATAAAAGTCAGTCTCTGTGACTGTTTCCTATGCACGCCTACATTTCTTAAGCTACGCCATTCAAACTTTCTAAGGACACATATCTACAGGGAAGCCAGGTCGACACATATTATTTTAGTTTGAGTTCAGCAATTTTCCCTTTCGCACTGTTTTGAAAAATGGAGCCGATTGTTTACATTTGCTCCATAAAACATCTAAGATCTAAGATGGTTGCTGGGTTACGTCACAGAAATCAAATCACACGTGTCAAACGCGACTAAATTACTTTCTATTAAAAAGAAAATGTACCTTTATATTTAATTTTTATTCCGACGTTTTAAAAATTCAATTTGCTCAACCAAAAAATGTGAATATTTTTCTCTGTAATTTTGAAACAAAAGAAATATTTTTTTTTAAATTATGAACTGAGAGCGTAATATTTTTTTTATATTTCTACATTTGTAAATATTATTCGAAAATTTCTGAACTGAAATCATAGTAGTTTTTATATTTCTAATTTCAGTAAAAAAAAAATATTATTTTTATGTTAAATTCATTTAGTCAACAAAAAATGTAAATATTTTCCCCCGTAATTTTGAAACAAAAACAATGCAATGTTGTTTACAATGTCACACAAAACATCAAATCACGTTTACGCAAAACAAAAGAAAATAGATTTTTTTAATGGAATTTTTTAACAATTTTTAAACAACAATTTTTTATATAATTATTTTTATATAACCGAGTTTTAAAGGAATTTATCCATTTAATATTATAAATATTATTGCATCACGAGATTTGATGTTTGTGTGAGTATTGAATATTGTAAACATTGCGTTCCAATTCTGAAGTGAGAGCGTAATAGTTTTTATATTTCTAATTTCAGTAAAAAAAATTATTTTTATTTTATGTTAAATTCATTTAGTCAACAAAAAATGTAAATATTTTTCTCCGTAATTTTGAAACAAAAACAATAGCAATCTTGTTTACAATGTCACACAAAATATCAAATCATGTTTACGCAAAACAAAAGAAAATAATTTTATTTCTCTTACTACTAAAATGTTCTGAGTTGCCCGAGCAACGCCGGGCTATGATGCTAGTCATTTCTAAAATAGATTTTCGGAAAAGTATATTTCATTCCTGGAAGATTTTGAATACAGAAAATTACATGGTAATGACAGACGACTAGAAAAGATCTCTAATAAGCTATGTTTTCAACATAATTTCTGTTTTCAATATACCATCCTGGCTATAATAATTTTTTATCGTCCGTATTCTTCTATGTGCGCTGACCTTTCAGGACATAGGCGATCATGGCCCACCGCGTCTCCCTATTCCTGGTGGCTCTCAGCACGCCTTCTCCTTATTACACCACGCAACCCCCGTTCTGTCATCCACTAGCTCAATACCATAAATCTGGAATAGAAATGGATAGAAACTAGCATGGCCACAAAATGAGGGATCATTTTATATATTGATTATAATATAGAATTGATCCTTCATTTTATATCCACATTGTAATACCTTATAAACAGTTGGCATATATATTATTCTTCTATGTGCCTTTTCCTTTCAGGACGTAGGCGATCATGGCCTTCCACGTCTTTGGTCTTCCTATTCCTGATGGCTCTTAGTACGCTATCTCCTGTTACACCACCCAATCACCGCTCTACCATTCACTAGCTCAAGTCCATAAATCTAAAATATAAATGTATAGAAACTAGCATGGCCACAAAATGAGGGATCAGTTTATATATTGATTATAATATAGAATTGATCCCCCATATATATCCCCATTTTAATTTCTCATAAACAGTTGGCATATATATATTCTTCTTTTATGTGCCTTGTTCTTTCATGACTTAGGTAATTATGGCTCTCCACGTCTCCCTATCCCTGGTGGCTCTTAGTACGCTTTCTCCTGTTACACCACCCAATCCTTGTTCCATCATCCACCTGATCAGGTCCTCCAAATATGTTATCCACTGCGTTTATCTGTTTTCTTTTTCCCTCTATTTGACCTGTTAGTATCAGGTTCTCCAAGCCCTCCTTCCTCATTGCATGTCACAGGAACTTCAGCTGTGTTTTCCTGATACTCAGTATTAATTTCTTTTTCATTTCTATCTTTTCCAAAACCTCATCATTGTTCACATGCTCGATCCATGATATTCGCAGCGTCATTCTGTAGAACCACATTTAAGTTGCTTCAAGTTTTTCCTTCATCTTTGATGATATTGTCCAGCATTCACTGTCATATTGAAGACCTGTCAACACACAGCAATCCAGTACTCTCTTGTTTGTTTCTAGCGAAATTGTCATGTTTCTTAATACCTTACTCATCTTCTGGAATGCTTCCTTCGCCTTGCGAATTCGCCTTCGGATCTCTGTGTCACACTTTTCGTCTTCTCTTAGAACACTTCCCAGGTATGAAGCGAAAATGAAATATTAAAGAAAACATTCTAATCTTAGTTTTAGACATGTGTATCAAGAATTCTATACTAGAGAATACGGAAACTAATTTTAAAATAAAGTAAGTATGTTTCTTTTTAAAAAAGGGAGGACTGATTGTTCAATACGGGCACCAGTTTTCTAAAACATATTTTATAGTCTATAGTACCGCCGATTGGATCCCAGACTACCACCTGCCCAGCTGAACTGATGTCTCCTTGGGCAGGCTTCCTGCCTTGAGAGTCGATTAAACTCACAACTGATATCAAAATGGACTCGTGCATACGATCAATCGTTAAAAGACGCAAGAAAAATAGCCGGCCCCATGTACTTTGTCAGTAAGTACCTGACTCTCTGTGCTATCCTCTACCCTTACAAGAGCTGAATCAAGTCCAAAATGATGTAGTCCTGTCATATTTGGGCAAGAGCTGTCCAGCCCTTACCTATATATATATATATATATATATATATATATAATTTGTCTAAAACGATGTAAAGCAAGTTTTTTTTTTTTTTTTTGTGAGTTTCGTCGTGTTACTTTGCTTGAAAGCAACCGGATCATGTTTCTTTTTTTATAATCCTATCGCCCCAAGCTAGGAATTTTACTGCCACTGTTTTGCAGGGGGTTACATAGGGGGGAAAGTTATGAGAAAGAGTGACAGATTATAAGGGTGTCAGGAAGTGGGTAAGAGGAGGATGAGAATACTGATGAGAGTGGAGTGGACGGAGAAAGGAGTATGAGAGAGAGGATGCAGATTACTTAAATATGAGATGACTATTGAACTTACATTTAAATTCTTGGAGATTGTTGCTGTCGGGGAAGCAAGCAAATGGGAGGGAATTCCACGGGCAGGAAGTGCGAGAAAAGAAGCTAATGAAATAGAATTTGCGTTTAAATTTTTTGTAAATTTTAAAATTGTGCAGCAAGCCCTCTTTTATAACAATGTCATTTGTCCAAAATCACACACACATACGTGTGTTTGTGTGACGCACTCTTGAAGATGAGAGAAATTGTCATTATATATTTGAACGAAAATGTTATACCACCGAATTTACATGTAGTTTTAAAAATGATGGCGCGCGTTCTTTCAAAGGAGTCTTGTTCGTCCAAGAAGATTCCTATAAAAGAACGTGCTCCATCATTTTTAAAACTACATATAAATTTGGTGGTATAACACTTTCTTTTGTTTATATATATATATATATATATATATATATATAATGACAATCTCCCCATCTTCATGAGTACGTCTTCTGTCCAAATTTGATTTGCAAGTTCTCTATATTTAAGACGTAAACGACAAGCTAAACTTGATAAAGATTGAATTTGACCTGGCGATCTTTGAGAATGAAACTTGAGTTTGTTGCTTTGTTTGTTTGTTTTCTTAATAACTTCACTCGAAGAAAGGCAATAATGCCCATCTGACGCATGGAATCACTGGGAGAGAAAGAGAATTAAAAAAACACTTTAGAAGGAATCGGAAATCCAAATTCTAAACCGGAAACAAGGGACAAACAGCTACTCCTGTTCAAGAAGCGTGGAGTTAACTGTTGTATGTTTTACTCTTTTTTTCTTCACACAAGAGAGAGAGAGAGAAATACACACAAAGAAAAAATAAACAAGGACACACAAACTAACACAAAAATACACACACACACATACACGAATATACAGAGAGAGAAAGACACATACGAATATACAGAGAGAGAAAGACACATACGAATATACAGAGAGAGAAAGACACGCAGGAATACGCAGAGAGAAAGATATAGACACGCAGGAATACGCAGAGAGAAAGATATAGACACGCAGGAATACGCAGAGAGAAAGATATAGACACGCAGGAATACGCAGAGAGAAAGATATAGACACGCAGGAATACGCAGAGAGAAAGATAGATAGACACGCAGGAATACGCAGAGAGAGATAGATAGACACGCAGGAATACGCAGAGAGAGAGAGATAGACACGCAGGAATACGCAGAGAGAGAGAGAGATAGACACGCAGGAATACGCAGAGAGAGAGATAGATAGACACGCAGGAATACGCAGAGAGAGAGAGAGATAGACACGCAGGAATACGCAGAGAGAGAGAGAGAGATAGACACGCAGGAATACGCAGAGAGAGAGAGAGATAGACACGCAGGAATACGCAGAGAGAGAGAGAGAGATAGACACGCAGGAATACGCAGAGAGAGAGAGAGAGGTAGACACGCAGGAATACGCAGAGAGAGAGAGGTAGACACGCAGGAATACGCAGAGAGAGAGGTAGACACGCAGGAATACGCAGAGAGAGAGGTAGACACGCAGGAATACGCAGAGAGAGAGAGAGATAGACACGCACACACACACACACACACACACGAATGAATACGCAGAGAGAGCGATACACACACCAATGAATACGCAGAGGCGCACACACACACACACACACACACACAGAGGCACACACACACACACACACACACACACACAGAGAGGCACACAAACATGCACGCACGCACACTATCTTCTTCCCTTCTTTTCTCTTTTTTTCTTCATAAGTGATACTGGGCATGACGGTGAACTGCATCCAGCAGCAAGGCCTCTGATTGGGAGGTTGTGAGGAGCCTGGAACAACCTCTTACTTGCTGTCGTTCCCAGGTCCACCCTGACCTGGAGTGGTAGCACCTGTTAGGGTCCCAGCTATGGTTAAATAGTTAACCCTCAAAGTGTGATCAAAACGCTATGAAAGTATGAAAATAGACTTTTATAGAAACAACACATTTTTGAAGGAAGAAACTATTCTCATGAAAACATTTTTGAATCCAAAACTGGAAGTCATTTTCCGTTTTCTAAAATAAAAAAGAATAACAACAAATATTTTTCATTAAAATCTGACTAAATCAACCTTCTCACGATAACCGAATGATAAAAAAATATACCTTAAAGCCCAACCATTTGGGCATTAAATAACCCACAGTGGTTGATATGCCGTTAAACAAAACTCAAACTCCTCATAGGTGTGTGTTTTGTCCAAATTGGATTTACACCAACGGAAATTGTTGACACTTTCAACCAAATTTTTAAGAGTCTTCTTTTATCTAACTTGTAGACTTGCGTCAACCCATGCGCGTAAAAGGTATTCGCTTGTACGCATGCTCATTGCAAGTGGGTTCATAGCGAACTTCTTTTCTCGGTTTGATAGTTACTATGTATCAAGAACTATTAAATTTCTCTGTCATTCTTTTGCCACTTTTTTTTTTTTTTTTTTTTTTTTTTTCGACGGAAGCGAATTTGCTTTCCTTTTCGACTCTGTCCCACCTACCCCACTACCCCACCAAAAGAATTGTTCAGGATGTCATTTCGTTCTTCTTTGTGTTACGACGTTTAACTTTGAAATGTCAACAAAGGACAAGAATTGTAAAGACACCGTGGACTTTTTAAAGAATGAGAGAGTTTTACGAGTGTATGAAACAAAATCCACAAGAACGTGAGGGACTGTAGTAATGTGGCTGTGCTGGATACTGCCTGTTCGGGACGGGGTCTCTGGGTAGGCGAGTTGAGAGTAAGAATCGGGGATTTGATTTGCCATTGTAGCGATTAGATATTTCCATGAAATTGGAGAGGTTAAAAAAATGCTTTGAAAAACCTACGACAGATTTTTTTTTTATTTTCAATTCCCGGAGACTTGCTTAGGAGGGGTCGTTGTACGAGAATCGGGAAGAGGTTATAAATACTGTATGTGTTTTTTCAAGTTTCAAACATGGGATGATGTACAGATTTTAAAGACTTTTCACTGCAAGTATGGAAGAGTTGACCAAAATCTTCGAAATTCTTTGCATTAAGAAGAAATCTACTAAAACAAAACGGAGATAATTTAACTTAGTTAAGTTACCTATTTAAATTCTATTTCGCGGGAAAAACAGCATAGCGTAATGAAAAAGACCACAAACTTAACGAAAATAAAGTTTTATCGTCAAAATATTCACGTTATTATTAAGATGAAAGACCAAAGTATTTTTAATTATTTTTAAAAAAAATTTTTAATCCTTTCTAACACGTTAGAAATTTTGGTTAAAATCTTATTTTGTTTACATCATCGCCCCTCTCAAACTTTAACACTTTTTTGCATGTTATTTTTCCATAGAAAACACATTTATTTGGAAATTATTTTAAAAGTCAAATAATTGTCCGATTTCAATGAAATTTTCAGGACTTATGAGTGAAATTATTTTTAAATGTGCTTCCTCCACTTACTTAATTTCATGAAATTTTGCACATAACCTTCGTAATTCCTGACAATTGTTTTTGTTAAAAGTAGAATTCTTTGGAGATTGTAAATCACCAACTTTTTTTTCCAATTAGTGCCCAACTAAATGAAAATCTTCTCTGAATTGAAAAATAATAAATCCAATAAAACTATGACATTACTTAATGCTATAAGTAAGTAATATTTCTTTAAAATCAGATTAATTTAACATTCAGTTTTCTAATTTTAATAAAATAAAGTGTCAGAAATGGCCGCTTTTAAGAAAATTTAAAAAAATTAAATGTGACATTGCTATCTATATAATTTCTATCTGAAATACACCAGAATTTTTTACTTAATGGAAATAATAAATTTAATCATTACGCTTTTAATTAAATCTAAAATTAAATATTCCAGAAAGTTTTTTTCATTTTAAAAATAGGTATCGAAAATTGATGCCGTAATACTAGATGTATCTACATTTAAGAAACAATAGCAACCAGGAAACTGCCAACCCGGTACCCTCAGAATGTAAAGACGTTGCCACCATACTCCGTAACTGCAAAGAGCTTCCAGCTGAACTAGCACTAAGACCGGAGAAAGGGGATGAACCGGGAACCCCTTCCTAAACAAGAAACAAGGCGATCACCTCTAAACTCATTCAAAAGAAGAGGGTGGAGTGTGAGACCTGGCGATAGTAGGAACTATCTACTCCAATTAAACAATTTCCTAACACACTAACCTGCTCCCATTCTATCAAACACTCTTCCCATCTGCCCAACCTCATCCTCGCTGTCTTTACTCATCTGTCACCTTCCTCCTGATATTCCCTATGTCTAACCACTCCTTCTCTTTACCTTCCCCTATGTAGCCCCATGCGCAATAGTGGCAGTGGAATGCCTTGCTTGGGGTGAGATGATTAAAAAAAAACACTCTTCCCATCTACCCAACACTTATCCTCGCTATCCTTACTCATCTGTCACCTTCCTCCGGACATTCCCTGTCTAACCACTCCTTCTCTTTACCTTCCCCTATGTAGCCCCATGCGCAATAGTGGCAGTGGAATGCCTTGCTTGGGGTGAGATGATTAAAAAAAATAGCTTTGCCATATGATAATGGAACCTATTACAATTGAATAGTGAGTGCAGTTTTCACTGGGTAGTCTATAACTTGTGTAGCCTTCACGAATCGCCAACAACAAACTGACTTCGAAACAGAAGTTGGCTCTCTTTATGGGTTTTTGGTCTCGAGCAAGGAACCATAATTTCTCGCACGTGAGTCTCGCTTTCGCCAATGACGCAGGCGCCGTGTCATTCCAAAAACTGCCTTGTATGAGCTCGCCTCGCGGTTCCATGACGTCTACGAACGCATGCGCAGTCAAACCGCCTTCTCTTGCTTCGGCGAGGTAAGTCTCTGTCACATTAAACTCTTTGTGATTGTAGCAATTAGGGAAGCAAGTGTACGGAAGGGAGTTCCGAAAGCAGGAAGTACATTTGATCGTTTTTAAATTTTAAACGGGAAGACCTAATAGCCAGTCTAGTATCACGAGTAAATTTGTGTAGATGTGGCACTTGGGAAATAAGCTTGTCAGAGGAGAAGCCGTAAAAATATTTGTAGGAAAGACAGAGGGATTCCACATCTCGACGTCTAGAATGTGGCTGGGAGGCGCGCTGATAAATCGGGAGCTTTACATTCTAAATCCTCCTTTGAAATTTTTGAGTACCCCGGGGTGCCCCGGCTGTTCAGCAGGAGCACCCGATCAAAATTAAAAACCTGACATACACTGTCGAAATAATTTCAAAGAAAAAAAAGCAATGAACTATGATTAATTAGACTGGCAGCTGGGTCCCACCCATTCGCAGAAAGATCAATCAAATGCATACGACAATTCTACTCTACCAGCTTCTTTTCTTGCACTTCCCGCCTCTGGAACTCCCTTCCATATTCTTGCTTTCCTGACGGCTACAACCTCCAGGAATTTAAATGCAATGTCAATACCCATTTCTTAATCACTTGACTCTAGTTATTTCTACACCACCCTGTATATTTTTCCTTTCTCTCCACCTTTGCAATTGTCATCACACCTGTATTCCTACCATTAACTGGTTCGTCTATCTCTTTACTCTCCTCCTATCTAATTTTTTTACACTTATATAGCCCCCTGCACATCAGTGGCGTTACCGCATTGCTCGGGGTGATATGATTAAAAACAATAGCATTTTTTGTCATAATTTTGTAAAATTATTTAGTAAAAACAAAATGCAACTAAATAATTATAATTTAATTATGCAATAATACCATTCTCTTGAAATACTTATGATTTATATTTTTATATGTAGATTTTGGCGTTAAATATCAAAACAAACTGGTTTAAATCTCAGTGTTTAGCAAAGTAGTCTCGCTAGAAGAATTACGGGAAACTACAAGAAAACTGAATGCATGGTCATCAGGAAAAAGTGGAGCCCAAAATGCCAACTACAGGCTGGGGATACTAAAATCAAACAAGACACGGAAAAGAAACCACAAGACCCAGAGATGGTAGCTAAAGAAAGTGTAAAGGACTAAACATAAACTACAAGAAAACTGAATGCATGGTCACCAGGAAAAGTGGAGCCCAAAATGCTAACCACAGGCTGGGGATACTAAAATCAAACAAGACACGGAAAAGAAAACCACAAAGACCCAATAGATGGTAGCTAAAGAAAGCGTAAAATATAAACATAAACTACAAGAAAACTGAATGCATGGTCATCAGGAAAAGTGGAGCCCAAAATGCTAACTACAGGCTGATACTAAAATCAAAACAAGACACGGAAAAGAAACCACAAGACCCACAGATGGTAGCTAAAGAAAGCGTAAAGAGCAAACACAAACTACAAGAAAACTGAATGCATGGTCATCAGGAAAAAGTGGAGCCCAAAATGCTAACTACAGGCTGGGGATACTAAATCAAACAAGACACGGAAAAGAAACCACAAGACCCAGATGGTAGCTAAAGAAAGGCAAAGGACTAAACATAACCACAAGAAAACTGAATGCATGGTCATCAGGAAAAAGTGGAGCCCAAAATGCTAACTACAGGCTGGGGATACTAAAATCAAACAAGACACGGAAAGAAAACCATAAGACCTACAGATGGTAAAGCTAAAGAAAGCGTAAAGGAGTAAACATAAACTACAAGAAAACTGAATGCATGGTCATCAGGAAAAGTGGAGCCCAAAATGCTAATTCACAGGTTGGGATACTAAAATCAAAAACAAGACACGGGAAAAGAAACCACAAGACCCACAGATGGTAGCCAAAGAAAGTGTAAAGACCAAAACATAAACTACAAGAAAACTGAATGCATGGTCAACAGGAAAAAGTGGAGCCCAAAATGCTAACTACAGGCTGGGGATACCAAATCAAACAAGACACGGAAAAGAAACCACAAGACCCACAGATGGTAGCTAAAGAAAGCGGTGAGTAAACAAATTACAAAGAAAACTGAAAATGCATGGTCATCAGGAAAAAAGTGAGCCCAAAATGCTAACTAAGCAGGCTGGGGATACTAAAAATCAAACAAGACACGGAAAAAGAAACCATAAGACCCACAGATGGTAGTTAAAGAAAGTGGTAAAGGACTAAACATAAACTACAAGAAAAACTGAATGCATGGTCATCAGGAAAAGTGATTTAAAAAATGCTAACTATATTGGATACTAAAATCAAACAAGACACTGAAAAAGAAAACCACAAGACCCACAGATGGTAGCTAAAGAAAGCGTAAAGGAGTAAACATAAACTACAAGAAAACTGAATGGCATGGTCATCAGGAAAAAGTGGAGCCCAAATGCTAACTACAGGCTGGGGATACTAAAATCAAACAAGACAATGGAAAAGAAAACCACAAGACCCACAGATGGTAGCTAAAGAAAGTGTAAAGGACTAAACATAAACTACAAGAAAAACTGAATGCATGGTCATCAGGAAAAAGTGGAGCCCAAAATGCTAACCACAGGCTGGGGATACTAAAACTCAAACAAGACACGGAAAAGAAACCACAAGACCCAATAGTAGATGGTAGCTAAAGAAAGCGTAAAGGAGTAAACATAAACTACAAGAAAAACTGAATGCATGGTCATCAGGAAAAAGTGGAGCCCAAAATGCCAACTACAGGCTGGGGATACTAAAATCAAACAAGACACGGAAAAGAAACCACAAGACCCACAGATGGTAGCTAAAGAAAGCGTAAAGGAGTAAACATAAACTACAAGAAAACTGAATGCATGGTCATCAGGAAAAAGTGTAGCCGAAAATGCCAACTACAGGCTGGGGATACTAAAATCAAACAAGACACGGAAAAGAAACCACAGGACCCACAGATGGTAGCTAAAGAAAGCGTAAAGGACTAAACATAAACTACAAGAAAACTGAATGCATAGTCATCAGTAAAAAGAAGAACCCAAAATGCCAACTACAGGCTGAGGATACTAAAATCAAACAAGACACGGAAAAGAAACCACAAGACCCACAGATGGTAGCTAAAGAAAGCGTAAAGGACTAAACATAAACTACAAGAAAACTGAATGCATGGTCATCAGGAAAAAGTGGAGCCCAAAATGCCAACTACAGGCTGGGGATACTAAAATCAAACAAGACACGGAAAAGAAACCACAGGACCCACAGATGGTAGCTAAAGAAAGCGTAAAGGACTACAACTACAAGAAAACTGAATGCATCAGTATAAAGAGGAACCTACAATGCCAACTACATGCTGAGAATATTAAAATCAGGCAGGTACAGAAATGTGAACATTTTGGAAATGTTCTGACAGAGGATGGGAATTGCGACACTGAGATCCGAAGACGAATTGGCATGGTCAAGGATGCATTCCAGAAGCTCAGTTGAGACAGGAAATGTTCGCTAGAAACAAAGAAAAGAGTACTGGATTATCATGTGATATCTGTCCTTCAGTATAGCTGTGGATGCTGCAAAATCTCGTCTAGGATTAAGGATAGATTTGAAGCAACCGCAATGTTGTTCTACAGAAGGATGCTGAGGATACCATCGACCGAACATGTTAGTAACGACGAGGTTTTGGAGTGGATGGAAAACGAAAAATAAACTGATTCTTAACACCAACAAAAGACAGCTGAAGTTCATGAGACATGTAATGGGGAAAGAGGGCTTGGAGAATCTGATACTCACATGTCAAAAAGAGGTAAAGAGAGACAGGGGAAAGCAACGAATAAATGGCTTTACGGGCTTGAGCAAATGGATGGCAGAGAAAATGAATGGCAATTCTTATCTTCTGACTGACATGAAATCGGTCGAGTTTCGATCCCGGCTTGAAGCAAGTGAATGTCTAGCCACACTAATGAGCTGTGATACGGCGAAACAGGCTTATATGTGGATGACTACGGGGAGCCGAGTTCGAATTCCAGTTGAACTCCTTGCATTCACTTACGCGCAAATACCCCTGGGAAAGTTATTAATCTGTCTCTTCCCTCCAGTTACGGGTTAAATAATTGGACAGATTGGGTTCTATAGCCTTGGCTGGCAACTAGTCTACCGCAGAAAGCAATGGTAATCTACTGCGGGATAATCTTCTGTCCAGTCAGTGATGTCTCTTTCGAGACATGTTCGCCCAAAGCGTGCATGACGAATGGCACTTAACTGACTAATATATGTATGTGTATATATATATATATATATATATATATATATATATATATATATATATATGTTTCCCTCCTGTCACGATCAGTTGATTGGATTATGATTTTTTTTAATTGTTTATGTTTTATATAAGATACTTAATGGTAGGCACATCAATATATATGTTGCTGTCATTTTAGACGGCACGGGCACACTCATAATAAACATAATAATAGCAATAATAATCAAATATCAGACCATCTAATATCTGTATATTTTTTACAAGTTTTTTTTTTTTTTTAAAATGTATGCCCCCGTGCAAGGCGGTAATGTCACTGATGTGCAGGGGGCTACATGAGTGTAAAGAGATTAAGTAGAAGAGTATGAAGAGGAAGACGAACCAGTTAGAAATGAGCAAGAGAAGGATGAGAATACAGGTGTGATGACATTTGCAAAGGTGGAGAGAAAGAAAAGGATATACGGGGTGGTGAAAGAACCAGTCAAGTGGTTAATAGATGCGTATTGATATTGCATTTAAATTCCTGGAGGTTATAGCCGTCAGGAAAGCAAGAATATGGAAGCGAGTTCCACAAGCGGGAAGTTTGAGAGAAGAAGCTGCAGGAGTAGAATTGTCGTCTGCATTTGGTTAATCTAACTGTGAATGGGTGGGACCCAGTTACCAATCTGGTTGCACGAGTAAACACCTGTTGCGGAGGCACCAGTGACTTAAGTTCGTTGGAGCAGAATATAAAAATCGTCATGATAGAGGAGGGCAATATGCAATGTGCAGATACTTTTGGAAATATGTAAATAAACACTGCTATGAACATCACGTTACCGAAATAGAACCCATCACGATTCTATGGAATTAACACCATTTTTAAAGACAGGAAGATTGAAACCAATGGACAGGATTTAATTGTCAAAAACTCAATAGAAAAAAAAATTACAGAAATCGATATGGTTTTGCTCAGTAGACTGTAACTTAGCAACCAAGAAATTTAAAAAGAACTTCAAATTTTAAAGACCATTTAATCGAATTAAAAAATGTAGGTGACCAGTAAATGATAACATTTATTTCAAAATTACATACATATTTATTTATACTACCATTATTTATACTACCATTATTTATACTACCATTATTTATGCTACCATTATTTATACTCCCATTATTTATGCTACCATTATTTATACTCCCATTATTTATACTCCCATTATTTATACTCCCATTATTTATGCTACCATTATTTATACTCCCATTATTTATACTCCCATTATTTATGCTACCATTATTTATACTCCCATTATTTATACTACCATTATTTATACTACCATTATTTATGCTACCATTATTTATACTCCCATTATTTATGCTACCATTATTTATGCTACCATTATTTATACTCCCATTATTTATACTAATTAAATTTTATTGTGTGCATTAATACAAAAAGCGCTTAAAATTAGGAAGACAATTTACCGTTTTTAGAGTAACACAGCGCAGCTAGCAAGACCTTACTTACTCGTTGCAGCTTTTTCAATCAAGCAAATGATTGATTTACTAATTTTTACGGCTTATCACCCTTTGCATGTTATTAAAAACCGTAAAATATTTTAGATTGAAAAGTTCATTCGTACTTTATTTTTAGATAATAATGATTTAGTGATACAAGTCTTAATGATTAACCCATACCTTGGGGGAGAGGAGGTAGATTCAGACATTTTCCAATATTTTTTGAACGTAAATGAATACAGCGAACGCATCTGGGATTCTAACGCTGCTTTTCAATTAACGATTCACTGCCATTATCTATTAACACTATCAGCCAATCGAAGCTTTCAACAGTTGGCCTATCCAAAGAGTCACCCATCTAGATACTGACTAGACTCAATATTGCTTAATTCAAGAGTTCATAAGGAAACCAGTGTTCCAAACCATTACTCATTGCTCTACCCGCATATACAAAATATACAACACTTGGTATACCCAAGTAGTCACTCATCTAGTTACTTACCTGGTTGATCATTGCTTAACTTATGTGATACTACGGAAGCCGGTGTTCCGAGCCATTACTCATTATACGACACGCATTTACAAGCTTTACAGTACCCGGTATACCCAAGCGGTTATAGGATCCAAATCCGATATCACCCAACAATTAACTGAAACGGAAAGAGTAAAATTGCACACCCACAAAATCGGATGAGAATGACTTAAAAAATTTTTTTTTAATCATTTCACCCCGAGCAAGGCGGAAACGCCACTGATGTGCAGGGGGTTACATAAATGTAAAAAGATTAATTAGAAAAGAGTGAGGAGTACAAACTAGTTAGAAAGGAACAATAGAAAGCTGAGAAAGCAGGTGCGATGACAGATACATAGGTGGAGAGAAAGGGAAGGTTATACAGGGGAGGAGAGAGAGCTAGAGTCCAGTGGTTAGTAGATGAGTATTAACTTTGCATTTAAATTTCTGGAGGTTGTAGCCGTCAGGAAAGCAAGAATACGGGAGCGAGTTCCACAGGCGGGAAGTGCGAGAGAAGAAGCTGCAGGAATAGAATTGTCGTCTCCATTTGGCTAACCTGACTGTGAATGGGTGGGACCCAGTTGCCAGTCTGTTTGCACGAGATAAATACCTATTGAGGAGGCATCGTCCGAGCAGAAGCCATGGTTAAAAACCAGACCAGGGTAAATTTCTCAAGCCGGTGTGAAAATAAAGAGTCTAGGTTCTGATTGGATAAGAAATAGCAAATTGAACTATGATTTTCTTAACACCTAAAAAGATGTGTTCGCGGTTTAATCCGATCACGTGACTAGATTTCACTTCTTAGCCACGTCTCCTGACCAGCCAAAGATGGGAGCAGGGATCCGATAAGGACCACATCAGAATATAAGGGAGAGATTTCAAAATGCCGAAACTGACATGTCTCGTCGACATACATTCGTTCTTCCTCTCGTTCTAACTTTTCTTTCTTCGTTTTCACTCACTCGTCGTCAAAGAAACAACAACAAGACATCTTCAACTAACTCCTAAAATCTGAAGTCCGATAATTACAATTTCCTTTATTGCTTCACCTTCCTTTTCACTTTCTGCGGGCCATAAAAAAAGGAAAGGAACACAGACTTTATTAGTAACCTGTTAATGTTTCTACATACACACATTCTGCTACTATCAACTATAAGCTCTGGATTCATTTCACTCCCTACTACTATTTCTATTGAACATTTAACTACTTAGATTTTCTATTTGAACATTTTACTACTTAGAAATTTGTTATTCTAGTCAGGTAATAAAATTTCTCTTATTTTACAAACAAAACACTTTTATTCTTCCAGCATTCTGATATTTTAAATTGTAGACACTTCGGTTGTGTTTGACACAAGGCCAATTCACCGAGAACTCTACAAATTTTATCAACGCAGGTGCGCAATGTGTTGTATGGTAGCGGATAAGAAATTACTTAAAATCAATCTTCTTCACTTTTACAAAAATTCACAATGACGTGTAAAATTCTGGTTTTCCCAAATAGAAAAAGGACTGACCATGTGCTTAACAAAAAAGGTCGAAACCAGATTTCGCAAGTAGGTGATAAAATGATTTTTGACGAATGGGAGCGACCTGCAAAATCAAAAAGAACTTCAAGTAAGTGCGAAACATCTAGACGACAATAAAAGAACTTCATCAGCCTTAGAGAGACAGACGGGAGCCGAGAGACGAAAGAACTAAAATGTAACTTCAACTTCAAATCTACCCGGAGATAAGGTCAGTTTTTTTTTTTAATCATATCACCCCGAGCAAGCCAGAAATGCCACTGATGTGCAGCGGGCTACATAAATGTCAAAAGATTAATTAGAAAAGAGTGAGGAGTACAAACTAGTTAGAAAGGAGTAATAGTAAGCTGAGAATGCAGGTGCGATGACAGATACATAGGTGGAGAGAAAGGGAAGGATATACGGGGGTGGGGAGAGAGCTAGAGGCCAGTGGTTAGTAGATGAGTATTGACTTTGCATTTAAATTCTGGAGGTTGTAGCCGTCAGGAAAGCAAGAATACGGGAGCGAGTTCCACAGGCGGGAAGTGCGAGAGAAGAAGCTGCAGGAGTAGAATTGTCGTCTGCATTTGGCTAACCTGACTGTGAATGGGTGAGACCCAGCTGCCAGTCTGGTTGCACGAGTAAACACCTGTTGAGGAGGCACCAGTAACTTAAGCTCATCCGAGCAGAAGCCATGAAAGTATTTATAGAATGGACAAAGGGAGGCCACATTTCGAAGGTGGGGAAGTGGCTGCAGTCGAGCCGCCAGGTCAGTACCTATCACATTACAGACTCTCCTTTGGAGCCTGTCAAGAACACTGAGGAGAACGGCAGGGGCGCCTGACCATAAATGCCAGCAGTACTCCACGCACGGCCGGATGGTTGACTTGTATATATGCAGGATGGATTCAGGCGGAAAAAACATCCTGGATCGACATAGTGACCCAACCTTCTTAGCAGTAGATTTTGCTATGGATTCAATATAGTGGTTCCATTTGAGGTCTGATGACAGGGTGCACCTTGTTTTCTTTCTCCTTTTCCACAATTACTACTACGAACATTTTCTACGAACTCTTGATACTCTTAACATACTAATTCTTGTTATTCCTCCTTTTAATAAATTTCTATTTTAACATGAAAAATGTATATATTATTCTTACACTATTCCACAAGATTTAGACATTCCAACCTGCCGACAACCAACCTTCTCATGAAAACCTTCTGATAATTCTGATGATGATAATTCTGCATAAAACTTGTAAGCTGTAGGGAGTTCGCTTAAGTCTGACACAAGGTCGAATAAAAGAAATTTTAACCATCCCCATACGCTACAGTCTATCACAATTTACACAGCTTTGAAGTCTACCCCCCTCACACTTCGAAAAAAAACCTTTCTGCACAAGTCTCTTTCTGTGTTCATTTCTTGAAATGTATCTTTTACGTGTGTTTTCAACACTTCCTTGTATTCGACGATAAAATTTGACTTTGCGTATTCTCCAAAAGAAGAAATGAATTGGGGTCAAGTCAGGTGAACGTGCCGGCCAATCAATTGAACCACTTTGGCTAATTCATTTCTTGGTAAATGTTTCATCAGAATACTCACGCAATGTTCTTGAATAACGTAGAGGGGCCACATCGTCAGAATCAATGAACAACTATTGTAATAATATCTAAATCTCAACTTATTTATAAATGGAACTCTGTCCGTGTGTGTCTGTGTGTCCGTTACCAATAGACTCTGAAACGGCTGAACCGATTTTCTTTAAGATTTACACAGTTGTACGATAAGCGTCTGCGAGTGTTCTTAGCTAGGATTTTTTTCGAGGTACCCCCGATAAATATCGATAATCGAAAAAATCTGGTTATAAAAGGAGTGGTCCGATTTTAATCAAATTTGATACACTCATAGATAAAGAAATAAGAAACGATATTCAGAAGTTTCACGGTTGCAGTTCTTACAATAGTGCAGAAAATCGATAATATCTATCGATATATATATATATATATATATATATATATATATGGCAAGATGTTTGTGTGTGTCTGTTTATCTGCCTGTATGTCTGTATTTTTTCAGGCCTTTTATTTTAGTTTTTGCTTCGGGTTTGGCTCTAAGTAGGTATAATTGTAGTTCTTAATCTCAACCATGATACCATTTACTCAGAGGACTTATTTAGCCTTCAAAATTCAGTTTACGACGAAATAAACTCATTTGATATTGATACCAGGAAATCAAAATTTGACTTACATCCATTCATTTTTCTTTCAGTCTACGGTTTCGCTTTAACTGGAAACAACTATTGCTTTTTAGTCTTTCGTGCCAACGTCCAATGAGTCTGAGCTCCAGGACTATGGATTAGTTTTAAAGCTTTTATTACAGCCGAGCAACGCCGGGCTATACTGCTAGTAACCGTTAGACAAACCTATCCCATCTATTGTCTGCCTAATTTTGGATTCCCCCTATATTTTTATTTCATGCTCACAAATTTATGCCCTATTTAATCATACATAATGGTGAATAATAACTTGAACCTGATGCATAATAATATTTTCTAAACATATATATATATATATATATATGTGTATGTTTAGTGTATCGAGGCAGCAAATAATTTTCTAAGCATATACTGTTAAATATAAGAGGGAATGAATGTCTATTATGTTTCATCATGAGCCGTTCTAAACATCGTATTTGGCTTTAATTTCCGGTGAAAATAATGACAAAAAATTTTTTATGTTGGTTCTAAATTTCCGACTCAGATGAGCCAACTTCAGAGTGGTTACAAGAACGTTAACTTAAAAACATCCACCATCAGCGACAATTCTATCTTGTGTTGACATAAAACTTTGCTAAGCCACGATAACTGTTACCAAATAGAAGACGTAGTTCGTAAATTTGTAATGTAGTTCTATGACGTCACACACGGTAACCTCTCTGAAGATGGCTCATGTGAGCCGAAAACTTAGAACCAACATAATAAAAATATCCAAATGTTGCAGAATTTTTGTCTTTATTTTCACCTGAAATTAAAGCCAAAATACGATGTTTAGAACGGCTCATGATTAATAAAATAGATATTTATTGTCTGTTATATTTAACAGTATATATTTTGAAAAATATCTGCTGCCTCGATACACTAAATAATGAATATATCTATATGTCATTTTAATCTAATATGATAATAGGCCAAAGGTCTTTACACCGAAGCTTATCAATTAATCTTATATGAGACTAGGATTTTGCCCACTTTGGGAATAGGAGACTCTGGTTTTTTTCTTCCGGCTTTGTGCCCACTGCGATTTTGTGAACTGGGTTTTTTTCATAGATTTCATTCCCAATCATTTAGTCTACGGCATTTAGTATTGATCGATACTTTTTTTCCTCCTAAACGAAGCTTTCTGTCGACTTTGTATTTTTTTTTCTTCATGTTCCCAAAGACATATTTAGTTGACTCAACTTATTCAGCATGCAAGATCACGTTTTAATTGTGGCTTCAGGGGCGCAAAAGAGTGGAAACAATCAAATACGACACCATAGCTCCAGTGAGCTAATATCGAGAAGAACGGTTGATTTTTTTTTTACCATTTTCTTTTACTTTCTTCACTTTTTTTTATCGATATATGTTTTATAGGATTCTGACTCTGCGACTTCTATAATAGAAAAATAAAAAATAATTTTTCTTCATTAAAATAAAAGTTCCTTCGGCTCCAATCCCGTTAATAAACCGAAGTGAAGCGAGCAAATGTTAAACAACTCAACAATTTACACAGCTAATATGCACAAATTAGATTGTTTATTAGACTGACTGTCTCTTTAAATTCCAAGGAGTGGTTCCACTAATGTCAATGTCCCATTAAGCAGGTTCAAATGTACAAAGAATTAATTTTCTGAAAATTCCTGTGAAAACAAGATCTTTACAAATCTTTGAAAAATCGTGACATAATGATATTTTCTTTGCTTACTTTCTGAATTTTGGGAATGAGGAACTTAATATCATTAAATGTTTCGAATTATCAATATCATAGTTTTGATGAAATCCAAAGAAGAATTTGAAAAGTTATTGATCTTGACATATCAGCTCATTTTCAATCATTCCCCATCAGCAATGTAGCTATCTTGCGACATTACTATAAATAGTTTTATTGTTAACATGTTTTCGGCTGTTACTCTCTCTGGCTTTCTTCAAACGTCTTTGTTCTTGTCAATTTGTATGGAAATCCGAACTGATCATCATCCTCCTGATGCCTCGGCCGTGATAGAACTCCCTACACCTTTCCAGTATTCCCTATTTGTCATAGCTCCTGTAAGGTCTTCCTTGGCGATAGATGTATCTCTATGTATCCTGTCTGGAAAGGTTAACTTACAAGATCGATTGTGAGATGATGGGTGCCTCCACAATACAAACGATGAAACAAGTTCATATGTGGCACGTGCACAATGCCCAGCAAACTGAACACGTCTCTTTTGAACTAAGGTTGATACTCTTGATAGGTCTCCATATATCATTTCTAGAGCTGAGTAATTTCGCCATGAAAGATCAAGTACTCTTCTGAGAAGACGATTATAACATCGATTTAAACGGCGCTGTTGTTTTGATGAAAGAGTCCAAGTTTCAGATCCATAGAGTAAGATTTGTTCAATAAGTGCGTGAAAAACTTGGATTTTAAATTTTTGGATAAAGGCTTAGTATTATTTACAGAGCAATATGCTCATCTTTGTTTTTTTTTTTTTTTTTTTGTTATTACATTATATTCCGGACGTTTTGTAAAATTTCACAAAGATATTTTCACGTATACAATTCGGAGAACAACTGTTTTCTAGGAATATTGTATTTAAATTTCCATATGTTTCCTATTTTACAAGGACAATGTAGGACTTCCACTATACTAAAAACAAAAAGGAGGGAAGGAAACCCCATTCAATACAACAAACTGCGCTATAAACTACTAGACTAGAAAAACTATATTCCTGAAAAATTATTTAAGTTGAATATTTTACAAAACTCAACCGACAGCAGTAGCAACTGCTTGGTCAAAAAAGCCGAATGCTTCCTTAGAAAGCCGAATGCTTCCTAAAACGGTTAATATTGTCATCACATTTACAAATGAGGAGAACAGACACTACAGTTTGATCCAAGCTTGATAGCCAGGGAGTGAAAGAAAAGTTTAACTCGTCTTGCCCTGGCGGTTCGGTCAATGAATGCCAAATGATTTCTTCAAGATTTTAGAGCCTACAGTCACCATTGTACCACGGTTGGAACAATTTTTGGCGAACCTCAAGCAGACTAGCACCACGTTTAATTTCGTTGTTTTTCATTTTCAGTCCTATCGACTGTAACTTAAACGTTACGATTATCAAAGAAAATTTGAAAAATTACAATATTTAAACAAATTCGTGGTGGTGGTTCAGTTTCTCATACAACGTTAAAATAAATCGATCCTCCATTTTCAATCCACTCGCGTTGGGGGTCGCTTTGTTAATGTTAATTTCGTTGTTTTTCATATTCTTTTCCCTTTTTTTCAGCGCAGTCTTATTTTTTTTAATTGTATCACCCCGAGAAAGGCGGTAATGCCACTGATGTGCAGGGGGCTACATAAGAGTAAAAAGATTAAGTAGAAGACAGAGAAAAGGAAGACGAACCAGTTGGAAAGGAGCAAGAGAAGGACGTGAATACAGGTGTGATGGCAGTTGCAAAGGTGGAGAGAAAGGAAAGGATATACGGGGTGGTGAAAGAACTAGAATCAAGTGGTTAATAGATGCGTGTTGACATTGCATTTAAATTCCTGGAGCTTGTAGCCGTCAGGAAAGCAAGAATATGGAAGCGAGTTCCACAAGCGGGAACTGCGAGAGAAGAAGCTGAAGGAGTAGAATTGTCTCTGCATTTGGTTAATCTAACTGTGAATGGGTGGGACCCAGTTGCCAATCTGGTTGCACGAGTAAACACCTGTTGCAAAGGCACCAGTGACTTAAGTTCGTTGGAGCAGAAGCCATGAAAGTATTTACAGAACAGACAAAGGGAGGCTACATCTCGTCGATGGGGAAGTGGCTGTAGTCGAGCCGTCATGTCGGTACCTATCACATTGCTGGTTCTCTTTTTGGAGCCTGTCAAGAACACTGAGATGAACAGCATGAGCGCCTGACCATATATGGCAGCAGTATTCCATGCACGGACGAATGGTTGATTTGTATATATGCAGGATGGATTTAGGCGGGAAAAACTTCCTGGCCCGACACAGTGAACCAATCTTCTTAGCAGTGGATTTAGCTATGGACTCAATGTCGTGATTCCATTTGAGATCAGAAGAGAGGGTAAGGCCAAGGAGGCGCAGTGTATTGCTCTCAGGGAGACTCGCTTGGTCCATGCTTATGGGAGGTAGGAGAGGTTGCCTGTGATGATTGACAGACAATAGCTTGCTCTT
This sequence comes from Ascarosepion bandense, assembly GCA_037127315.1. Taxonomy (NCBI): domain Eukaryota; kingdom Metazoa; phylum Mollusca; class Cephalopoda; order Sepiida; family Sepiidae; genus Ascarosepion; species Ascarosepion bandense. The sequence goes on from JBBBDQ010001672.1 coordinate 258,013, forward strand.
AGTTGCATTGAAACTGACAAGCCACTTCTTGCCTCAATTCACCACAGAGTGTAGATCCCGTTCAAAGTCAGCAGCGAGATTGTTTGTCCGCCACGACGGGTTTCTTACTGATGCGGGAGTAAATTGTGGTGTCATCTGCGTAGATGCCTACTTGGCTCTTGATCTCATCTGGGAGGTCATTTATGAAAATAAGGAAGAGCGTCGGGCCCAGGATAGAGCCCTGAGGGACACCAGAGTTTGTACTGTAGGATGTAGAGTCATGCCCATTCAAAACCACTTTCATTTTGCGGTTATTTAAAAAAGATTGGATTAGATCAAGCAAGCGTCCGGTAACACCGTAACCCCGTAGATTGCATAGAAGGCCAGGGTGCCAAACCCTGTCAAAAGCCTTGGAGATGTCCAGAGCAACAGCACGAGCATCGCCTGACTCGTCAAGGGCCTGGAGCATGTACTCCGTCACGGTTGTTAGCATGTCGGCCGTGGACCTGTGACTTAAACTTTCCGATTATCCAAAATATATTTGAAAAGTTAAAATATTTAAACAAATTTGGGTGGGGGGTCCGTTTCTCATACAACATTATAATAAATCGATCCTCCATTTTCAATCCACTTTAAGGTTGTATGAGAAACTGTTCCCCGCCTAAAATTGTTTAAATATTGAAATTTTGCAAATATTTTTTTAATCATTCGTATAGTTTAAGGTGTAAAAGATATATATTGCACTGAAAAAAATAAAAAATATTTTATAATGAACAAATTTACAGGTGGCGTTAATGTCGTACCGGCGACTGGCTTCAAAATGGAAGCTCGACTTACTATAACGTTGTATGAGAAACTGATCCCTTCCAGAAAATGTTTAAATATTGAAAATTTTCCAATTTTCTTTTGTCAATCGTAAAGGTAAGGGGTTAATTGATAGAACTGCACTGAAAAAGTAAAAAAAAAGAAGTGAAAAACAAGGATTATTAAACGTGGTGGTCGTCTGCTTCAGTTCCGCCAAATTTCTGCTCTACCAATATACTGTAGCGGAGAAGAAATTAATTAAAATCAACCTTCTTCACTTTTACAAAAATTCAAAATGACGTGTGAACTCCTGGGTTTTCACAAACAGAAAAAAAGATTGACCATGTGCTAACGAAAAAGTCGAAACCATATTTCGCAAGTAGGTGTTAAAATGATTTTTGACCAATGGGAGCGACTTGCAAGACTTGAGAACTTCTCGAGCAAGTGCGAAAATCTGAATACTATAAAAGGCCCCAGTCAGCGTCAATCAGTCACAGATGGGAGCCGCGAGATGAAACAACTAACATGTAACTTCAAGCGACTCGAACGTTATCCTCTTTCTCTTACTCCTTATCTCTCTCAAAAAATACTTCTACGAACATTTTGTACAAACTCTTGATACCCTTAACTTTCTAATTGAACATTAATTTCTACGAATTCTTATTCTTTCCTTTTAATAAATTACTAATTTAACATGCAAAAAAATGTATATATTATTCTTAAACTATTACACCCATTCCATCCTGCCGACAACCAACCTTCTGATGGTAATTCTGCATAAACCCTGTAAGCTGTATGGAGTTCGGTTAAGTCTGACACAAGGCCGAATCAAGGAAACATCAACCAGTTACCTACGCTACAAATTCTCTTCCGGATTTATTCTACATATTCCAACCTGCCGAGGACCAACCTGCTGATGATGAAAACCTTCTGATGATTATAACTGTGCATAAAACTTCTGAGCTTTAGGAAGTTCGGTTAAGTCTGACACAAGGCCGAATCAAAGAAAAATTAACCAGATACCTATGCTACAATACAACCAAGTAAATTATTCTATATATTTTCTTACATACTTCAGACACTTGAAATTATTTACTATTTTAGAGACCACAGCCTCCAGTGGTAAAAAGAGTTCTCATATAATAATATACTAGCAGTATAGCCCGGCGTTGCTCGGCTGTAATGAAAGCTTTAAAACTAATCCAAGTTCCTGGAGCTCAGACTCTTTGGACGTTGGCACGAAAGACTAAAAAGTAATACTTGTTTCCAGTTAAAGCGAAACCGTAGACTGAAAGAAAAATGAATGGATGTAAATCAAATTTTGGTTTCCTGGTATCGATATCAAATTTTCTGCACTGTTGTAAGAACTGCAACCTTGAAACTTCTGAATATCGTTTCTTATGTCTTTGTCTATGAGTGTATCAAATTTGATTAAAATCGGACCACTCCTTCTGTAACCCGATTTTTTCGATTATCGATTTTCGATATTTATCGGGGGTACCTCGACACGAACCCTAGCTAAGAACACTCGCAGACGTTTATAGTACAACTGTAAATTTTCAAGAAAATCGGTTCAGCTGTTTCGGAGTCTATAGGTAACGGATACACACACAGTTCCATTTATAAATAAGTTTATATAGATAACAAATTAAATTATTTAATATATTTTCTTACATTCTTTGTAGATAATAAAATATGATTTTGGAGGTCACAGTCGCCATTATGCTAAGGATAGTGTAATGTTATTTTCAACAAATGTACAACATATTAAATTATTTCATTTTTATTAGACTCTTTAGAGAAAAGATATATTTATTATATTTTGTTATGATCATTGTCACCAATGTAGTACATGTGAGAAAATATCTTATTTCACCAATAAATAACAAGTTAAATTATTTCAAATATTTTGTTGCATTCTTAGGACACAAGAGAATATTTTTGCGTTTACAGGCCACTGCCTCAATTATACTACAGTTGGCAATATAAAACAGTTTGTTATTTGGGATATATTATATTTTTATTATATTTTTTTAGTTTGTTATTTGATATATATATATATATATATATATATATATATGATTATATTTTTATTTTATTAAATTACTTTAATCCGAAACGGAAAAGTAGGAAGGTAAATTCCAAGAACCTGATCCTAATTAATATTAAAAATTTTAATATTAAAAAATGATACATGTGGAGAGCTCAATGTAATTAAAATTACAGAGCCAATATAAATTAAAATACATTTTCAAAATTCAAAAATGCTGAATGAACATTTCAACATGAAATCCCGAAGAGAGATCTCACGCCTCCTCAGCAACAGTCAGTCTATATCAAAATGAGAATAACATTAAGATTAAAAAGAGAAATAAAAAATTAAAAAAAGATAAAGAAATAAAAAAATTATATATATATATATAATCTGTTCAGAGTACAATTAAACAATATTTCTCAGAAAAACAAACATGTAGGTAATATCAGACAGATTTTAGTCAATAATACAATAATCCTTATTCATACACACAGCAAAAAGTACCTTCAGATATTGGAGGCCATGTAAATTAAATCCAAACAACCCACACTTAATAAACTCACTTTTAAATCTGGCCATAACATATTACATTGCATTTGAATACATAGTTCTGTTCTCATTTCGCGCTTTCACGCGGTGTGACGTCATAGAACCGCATTTCAAATTTGCGAACGTGGTTTATTTTTGGTAACTATTGCCGTTGCCAAGCGGAGTTTGATGTCAACACAAAATAAAATCGTCGGTGATGGTGGATGTTATTGTGTTACCTTCTTGGTAACCTCTCTGAAGATGGCTCATATGAGCCGAAAGTTTAGAACCAAATTAATAAAAAATTATCCAAATGTTGGAGAATTTTTGTCTTTATTTTCAACTGAAATTAAAGCCAAAATACGACGTTTAGAATGGCTCATGATTAAACATAATAGACATGCATTGTCTCTTATATTTAACAGTATATGTTTAGAAAAAAATATATATATATTCAAATTTAAACCGAGAAAAGCACCGCCATGTATTAATTTATATCATACAACCTTTAATCTCAATCTTTAACTTTCATCTTAAGGAGGTGTTTTGTGGTGCAGTGGATATCGACACGGAACGACAAATCCGGGGGTGCCGAGTTCAAATTCCAGTTGAATTCCTAACATTCACTTACGCACAAATATACTTGGGAAATGTATTAATCAGTCTCTTCCCTCCAGTTATGGGTTAAATAATAGGACAGATTGGGTTCTATAGCCTTGATCGGCAACAAGTCTACCGCAGAAAATAATGGCAACCTCGTGCAGGAAAATATTTTGCCCGGTCAGTCATGTCTCTTTCGAGACACAATCGGCCAAGCTTGTATCACGTACAGCACTTAACTTAATTAAAATATAATAGTTGGAAACATAATCAAAATTTCTACTGGGCTTTAAGTGGGGGATCGGTTTTCTATTGTGAAGTAGTAACAAACTGATCCCCCACTAATTATAATTAATATAATTATGTAATATGATATATATCTTCCCCCTCTAGTAATAAGTTAAATAAAAAAAAAACAGATTGGGTTCTATAGCCTTGGCTGGCAACCAGTCTACTGTAGAAAGTAATGGCAACCTACTGTGGGAATGTAGTATTCTTTCATTTTGTTTTTATTTTGATGTCGACAATTAATTACGTCACTCGGAAGTCCAATCCGCTGTTTTCTCTTTGTCGTTTTTTTCATTCCTTCCCGCCCGCCAATACCCAGTCGAACTATTAGGAGCAGCAGGTGAGACTGTGAGTTAATGGACTCATCCAATATATTTATTTACTAATATTTACACGCATACGTCCGACCTTTGTCTCTCTGAATTGAGGATGGACATTAATCATATTTATTTGACTTCATCAGCGATCGATAACAGACATGAACGTGTTTCTGTGCGTGCCAGATGCTTTTAAAACAAAAAGTGTAACAGTCAGTGTGAAGAACGCTCTTCCAAGTAATCAATACATGCGATAATGATGTTTCACTTCTGATCTGCGAGTGAGGTACGCAGAAATTTAAATATTACTACATAAGTCGGCAGCCCACCTTCAGTCTTTTGTTCCTCATCGACGTGATGTGGCTTCCCACTGCCTTTTCTACAAATATTTTCATGGCAACTGCTCTGAGCGGGAGGGTAACTTGTGCGCAAGCAAATGCAAAATATTCAACTGGAAATCGAACTCTGCTCTCCGATTTCTCGTTCCGAGCCGATAACCACTACACCAAAACGCACATCACGATGTCACGTACACTGCCGGCCATAATTATTAGGCCACCCCCTGAGTTTTAAAAAAGACGATGTATTTCATACGATTTTTTATTATTTATTGCCAAGTGAATAATTGTAAATGAAAATAGAATTATTTTCTTGTTATTATTACTTGGCAAAATTTTACAAAGCAAATAGCGACAATTTACACATCGCACCTTGTAGATTTGCTATATATATATATATATTTACATACACACTACCGGCCATAATTATTAGACTACCCAAGTGTTTTAAAAAAGATTATGTATTTCATTTTATTTTTTAGTATTTATTACCAAGTGGATAATTGTAAATGAAAATGGAATGGTTCTTTTGTTATTATTACTTTGCAAAATTTTACAAGGCAAATAGCGACAATTAACCCATCGCACACTGTAGATTTGCTATATATTATTTATCTGTATGTCTATATACACTGCCGGCCATAATTATTAGACAACCCAGTGTTTTAAAAAAAATGATGTATTTTATATTAATTTTTAGTATGTATTGTCAAGTGAATAATCTAAACTTATTTATAAATGGAACATTATCTGTGTGTCTGTATGTGTGTCCGTTCTCGAAAGACTCCGAAACGGCTGAACCGATTTTCTTGAAAATTTATACAGTTGTACTATAAGCGTCTGCGAGGGTTCTTAGCTAGGGTTTGTGTCGAGGTACCCCAGATAAATATCGAAAATCGATAATCGAAAAAATCGGGTTATAGAAAGAGTGGTCCGATTTTAATCAAATATGATGCACTCATAGACAAAGACATAAGAAACGATATTCAGAAGTTTCAAGGTTGCAGTTCTTACAATCGTGCAGAAAATCGATAATATTTATAAAAGGCAAGATGTTTGTGTGTGTGTCTGTTTATCTGCCTGTATGTCTGTATTTTTTCAGGCCTTTTATTTTAGTTTTTGCTTGGGGTTTGGCTCTAAGTAGGTATAATTGTAGTTCTTAGTCTCAGCTATGATACCATTTACTCAGAGGACTTATTTAGCCTTCAAAATCCAGTTTACGACGAAAAAAACTTATTTGATATCAATACCAGGAAATCAAAATTTGACTTACATCCATTCATTTTTCTTTCAATCTACGGTTTCGCTTTAACTGGAAACAACTATTGCTTTTACTCTTTCGTGCCAACGTCAAAAGAGTCTGAGCTCCAGGACCATGGATTAGTTTTAAAGCTTTTATTACAGCCGAGCAACGCCGGGCTATACTGCTAGTTTTAAATAAAAATAGAATGGTTCCTTTGTTAATAATGCACAATTACATGTGCATCAAATGGGTTGATAAATATTTAATAATTATGTATATTGCAGTTTCATCAATGAAAGAATGAAGAAAATTTAGGGCTCAGTTTTACTTACTTGCCTTGCAATCACAAAAGAATAATTCTATTTTCATTTAGGATTATCCACTTGGCAAAAAAAGTATAAAATACATCATTTCTTCAAAAAACCTCTTTCAGGACGTAGGCAACCATGGCCTTCCACGTCTCTATATCTTCTTAGTACGCTTTCCCCTGTTACACTATGCAACCCCCGTTCTGTCATCCACCCTCTCAAGACCTTCGAATATGTTATCCGCTGTTTTCCTCTGTCTCTTTTCCCTCTATCTGGCTTGTCAGTACCAAGTTCTCCAAGCCCTCCTTTCTCATTGCATGTCCCAGAAACATCAGTTGTCTCTTCCTGATGCTTAGTATTCATTTTTTGCGTTACCATCAATTCCAAAACCTCATCATTGCTCACATGCTCTGTCCATGATATCTGCAGCATCCTTCTGTAGAACCACATTTCCGCTGCTTCAAGTGTTTTCTTCATCTTTGATGATACTGTCTAACATTCACTGCCATATTGAAGAAGTCCACATCACACAGCAATCCAGCACTCTCTTCTTTGTTTCTAGTGTAATTTTCCTGTGTCTTAGTACTTTACTCAACTTCTGGAACGCGTCCTTCGCCATGCCAATTCGCCTTCGGATCTCTGTGTTGCACATTCCATCTCCTGTTAGAACACTTCCTAGGTATTTAATTTTTTGTACTTGAAATATAAAAAAATAGGTTGGCCTAATAATTATAGCCGGTAGTTTAAACTTTATGAATTTTCGGAAAGTGCTAGATTGGCAACAGAGTCCCATCAATTTACCGCTGTATTGGCTAGAGGTAACCGTAAGTCCTATATTGAAAGTATCTTTCCTCGTACTTCTCACTTGTGGAATTCTTTTCTGGCTCCAAGATTCTTTCTAGACAACATCAATATTTAAATATGTAAATGCAATGCAAATCGTTATCTACTGTCCTCTTCATTATTCTTCCTTTCTTTTCACCTTGGAAATGTTTCCGCTTTCTATTTCTTTCACATCCAGTCACCATTTGTGTCTTAGTGGCTTTACTGCCTTGCTTGAAATAAAAGCATTTTTACAAAAAAGGAAACAGTTTGTCATTTTATGGAAAGATCAGCAATACATCTAATGTTCTTAAGAACAGTCACAGGTAATTTATGTAAACCAGTAAAAATTTCCGGATCCTGATAAATATATTACGAAGTTTGTGTTCAAACAGCGGATGGATTAATTTCTTTTTTACGGTTTATCAGCCATTTGCATGTCATTTAAACTATAAAATATTTAGGTGTTTACTCGTGCAACCAGACTGGCAACTGGGTCCCACCCATTCACAATCAGGTTAGCCAAATGCAGATGACAATTCTATTCCTGCAGCTTCTTCTCTCGCACTTCCCGCCTGTGGAACTCGCTCCCGTATTCTTGCTTTCCTGATGGCTACAACCTCCAGAAATTTAAATGCAAAGTTAATACTCATCTACTAACCACTGGACTCTAGCTCTCTCCCCTCCTCTGTATAACCTTCCCTTTCTCTCCACCTATGTATCTGTCATCGCACCTGCTTTCTCAGCTTTCTATTGTTCCTTTCTAACTAGTTTGTACTCCTCACTCTTTTCTAATTAATATTTTTACATTTATGTAGCCCCCTGCACATCAGTGGCATTTCCTCCTTGCTCGGGGTGAAATGATTTTTAAAAAATGCTGTTAGAATTTACTTATTTTATTATTATTATTATTATTATTATTATTATTATTATTTCCTTTTTAGATAATGATTTACTGATGCGAATCCTATTAATTAACCCATATCTGGGGAAAGAGACGGATTAATACTTTTCCAATGGCATTTGCGCAAAGTGAATATAAAGATACTTAGTGGAAACCAACCAACCACAAGTCCAAGCTTACATAGTCTGATATTCCCAGACGGACACTGACTAGGTTCGTCTTTGCTTACCTTCGGTGAGCGTACGAGAATCGGTATTTCAACGTGATATGGCCGTAAGTCATATGGAGGTGGAAGTCGGGAAGTGGGTGAAAGTCGGCAAGGGCGGGAAGGTCATGGAAGGAGATGATTGTTGATATCTAACATAGTTAGAGGCAAAGAGCATTCCGAAAAGATTAGCCTTATCTGGCTAGGATGAGATAACCTCAGAGCCATTTATGATAGTAGACACTGATGCTTTGCCTCTCTTGAAAATTCTCTAATTCGTTTAAATATTTTGCATTCGACTTTTGTCCGTTCTGCTTGAGCCTATTTGCACCTTGGGATTTTGCATAACTCTCCTGCAATAACATTTTTCAAAATGTTAATCTCTCTCTCACTCTCACACACACATATATATAGTCATTCGCAGACAGATCAGTTCCGCTGTATCACAGGTCATCAGTACGGTTAGACATCCGATTGCTTTTTACCCAGTATTGAAACCCGGCGTCAGTCATCCGTAGATAGATAATGATGCCAAGTTTTTAAACAGAAAGGATATTCGAAAAAGATTTTCTTTTTTTAATCATTTCACCCCGAGCAAGGCGGAAACGCCACTGATGTGCAGGGGGCTACATAAATGTCAAAAGATTAATTAGAAAAGAGTGAGGAGTACAAACTAGAAAGGAACAATAGAAAGCTGAGAAAGCAGGTGCGATGACAGATACATAGGTGGAGAGAAAGGGATGGTTATACGGGGGTGGGGAGAGAGCTAGAGGCCAGTGGTTGGTAGATGAGTATTAACTTTGCATTTAAATTTCTGGAGGTTGTAGCCGTCAGGAAAGCAAGAATACGGGAGCGAGTTCCACAGGCGGGAAGTGCGAGAGAAGAAGCTGCAGGAGTAGAATTGTCGTCTGCATTTGGCTAACATGACTGTGAATGGGTGGGACCCAGTTGCCAGTCTGGTTGCACGAGTAAACACCTGTTGAGGAGGCATCAGCGACTTAAGCTCGTCCGAGCAGAAGCCATGAAAGTATTTATAAAACAGACAAAGGGAGGCCACATTTCGACGGTGGGGAAGTGGCTGCAGTCGAGCCGCCAGATCAGTACCTATCACATTACAGACTCTCCTTTGGAGGCTGTCAAGAACACTGAGGAGAACGGCAGGGGCACCTGACCATAAGTGGCAGCAGTACTCCATGCACGGCCGGATGGTTGACTTGTATATATGCAGGATGGATTCAGGCGGAAAAAACATCCTGGATCGACATAGTGACCCAACCTTCTTAGCAGTAGATTTTGCTATGGATTCAATATAGTGGTTCCATTTGAGGTTTGAGGACAGGATAAGCGATATTTATGTAAAGAGAGCTCTAAAATATTAACTATAGCAATATAATAAACATAAAGAAAATCTCAACACATGATCTAAAGTGTTTACAGGATGTTCTGAAGGAATTTAAACCAAATGAATCGTGTCCTGAAGAGGTGAGCATATTTGCTAATTGAAATAAATCATAGTTTATAACCACTTTAGATGATGACGTGTTTAGTTTTCCTTTAAGGTATATCACATGCTAAACGTTTGCCTCCTCCTACTGAGAGTTAGAATCGCCGACTGATGTCAATTCGGTCGGGTTTCAATTCTGGCTCGAAGCAATCGTATGTCTAACGGTACTGATGAGCTGTGATACACCGAAACAGACCTGTATGCAGATGACATATATATATATATATATATATATAAAGTCAAAGAACACATAGATTAAAAAGCCACTGTTCAAGCATATATATATATATATATATATAAAGTCAAAGAACACATAGATTAAAAAGCCACTGTTCAAGCATATATATATATATATATATATATATATATAGTCAAAGAACACATAGATTAAAAAGCCACTGTTTAAGCATATATATATATATATATATATATAAAGTCAAAGAACACATAGATTAAAAAGCCACTGTTCAAGCATATATATATATATATATAAAGTCAAAGAACACATAGATTAAAAAGCCACTGTTCAAGCATATATATATATATATATAAAGTCAAAGAACACATAGATTAAAAAGCCACTGTTCAAGCATATATATATATATATATATATATATATATAAAGTCAAAGAACACATAGATTAAAAAGCCACTGTTCGCAAATATATATATATATATATATATATAAAGTCAAAGAACACATAGATTAAAAAGCCACTGTTCAAGCATATATATATATATATATATAAAGTCAAAGAACACATAGATTAAAAAGCCACTGTTCAAGTCATATATATATATATATATATAGTCAAAGAACACATAGATTAAAAAGCCACTGTTCAAGCATATATATATAAAGTCAAAGAACACATAGATTAAAAAGCAACTGTTCAAGCATATATATATATATATAAATAAAATAAATAAAACCTAATTTAAATAACATGCTAACTGACGAATTAGGTAAATATAAAAATAGAGCCCAAAATAGACTAAGTTAGTTTTCCTTTACAGTAAATTGATAGATGGAGCGAAAAAATAGCAGTTCGGGGTTTTTTGGAAAAAATCTTTTATTTAACAAATCGACTTAAGAAAAAGAGAAAGAATATTGATACTACTACTAAAAAAGAATATCACATAAAATGTAATAAAACTGAAGGGAAAATGATAAGATCAGATGAATACGAGGAAAAATAGAGAGTTGAACCACAACTTATCAGTCCCAGTCGTCGTCTTCTATTCACCTCATCTTTTCAGGGCGTAGGCGATCATGGCCCTCCACTTTTCCCTATCTCTGGTGGCTCTTAGCACGCTTTCTCCTGTTACACCACGCAACCCCGTTCTGTTATGCACCTGCTCAGGCCCTTCAAATAATTTATTCGCTGCTTTCCCCTGTCTATTTTTCCTTCTATCTGGCCTGTTAGTATCAGGTTCTCCAAGCCTTCCTTCCTCATTGTATGTCCCAGTAACATTAGTTGTCGCTTCCTGATGCTCAACATTAATTTCCTTTTCGTTTCCATCATTTCCAAGACCTCATCATTGCTCACATGCTCGATCCATGACATTCTCAGCATCCTTCTGTAGAACACATTTCAGTTGCTTCAAGTTTTTCCCTCATCTTTGATGGTATTGTCCAGCATTCATTGCCATATTGAAGGACGGACAGCACGTAGCAATCCAGTACTCTCCTCTTTGTTTCTAGGAAAATTGTCCTTTTTCTTAATACTTTACTCAGCTTCTGGAATGCGTCCTTTGCCATGCCAATTCGCCTTCAGATCTGTGTGTCACACTTTCCATCTCCTGTTAGAACACTTCCTAGGTATTTAATTTTTTTACCTGCTTGATTTTAGTATCTCCCGCCTGTATTTGGCATTTTGGGCTGCTCTTTTTACTGATGACCATGTATTCATTTTTTTGCAGTTTAATTTTAGTCCTTTTTTGTCACTCTCTTCAGCTACCTTCTGTAGGAAGTCTTTGTAAAATAAAGACGGAAGCTGACGATGGTTCGCCTGAAATAGGCCTATACTTCCGAATCACCATGAAATAACGTGTCTGTCTTAATTTTTCTTATGTTTGCTCTATATGTATTTATATGCTTAGAGCACTCTTAGAGAGTTATCCTACCACTGTATGTAAAGAATACTCCTTTGGATTCTTCTATACTCACACTGCATGCTGAGATATATATATATATATATATATATATATATATATACGTGAAAAAATCACAAGATCGCCAAGACCTACCGCGGTTTCGCACAACGGCTCGTCAGTTGTGCGAAACCGCGGTAGGTCTTGGCGATCTTGTGATTTTTTCACGTGTGTTTTTGCTCTACGTTACTTCCTCTTTGTTAATTCGAATTGGTTAGTTTGTATCGAGCACTTTTCTTTCTTTGTGGTTGGTTCCGTTTGAGGGCTTTTTTCTTTGCTGCGAGGTACTGTATGTATTGTCGGTACTCCGCAGTTTTCTTTTTTTTTCCCCCTCTTGTCCAACGCTTTATAGCGACGGACAGTAACGGACTTAGATTCTGCCGGTTATTTGTGGTCCTCAAGGTTTGCTTTTGTAAAATTTTAGGATCTAGATACGTACAGAGTCAGTTTTATTATTATTATATATATAATATATATATATATATATATAAAGTTAATCTGTTTTAATATTAATGTAATTAATATTGATTAGTATAGGGTTTTTGAGATTTACGTATGCTTTTCCTTTGGATTAAAGTTTATATATATATATATATATATATATATATATATATATATAGATAGAGATATATAGATAGATAGATAGAATATATATAGATAGATAGATAGAATATATATAGATAGATAGATAGAATATATATAGATAGATAGAATATATAGATAGATAGATAGATAGATAGATAGATAGATAGAATATAGATAGATAGAGATAGATAGATAGAATATAGATAGATAGATAGATAGAATATAGATAGGTAGATAGATAGATATAGATAGATAGATAGATAGAATATAGATAGATAGATAGATAGATAGATAGATAGATAGAATATAGATAGATAGATAGATAGATAGATAGATAGATAGATAAATATAGATAGATAGATAGATAGAATAGATAGATAGATAGATAGAATATAGATAGATAGAATATAGATAGATAGATAGATAGATAGGATAGATAGATAGAAAGAATATATAGAATAGATAGATAGAAAGATATATAGAAAGAATATATAGAATAGATAGATAGAAAGAATATATGAAAGAGAATAACAAGATAGATAGATAGAAAGAATATATAGAAAGAATATAGAATAGATAGATAGAAAGATATATAGAAAGAATATATGAAGATAGATAGATAGAAAGAATATAGAAAGATAGATAGAAAGAAAGAATAGATAGATAGAAAGAATATATAGATAGATAGAAAGAATATATGAATAGATAGATAGAAAGAATATATAGAATAGATAGATAGAAAGAATATATAGATAGATAGAAAGAATATATAGATAGATAGATAGAAAGAATATATAGATAGATAGAAAGAATATATAGAATAGATAGATAGAAAGAATATAGATAGATAGATAGAAAGAATATATAGATAGATAGAAAGAATATATAGAATAGATAGATAGAAAGAATATATAGAGATAGATAGATAGAAAGAATATATAGAATAGATAGATAGAAGAATATAGATAGATAGAAAGAATATAGATAGATAGAAAGAATATATAGAATAGATAGATAGAAAGAATATATAGATAGATAGAAAGATATATAGATAGAATAGATAGATAGAAAGAGATATATAGATAGAATAGATAGATAGATATATAGATAGATAGATAGATAGAAAGAATATATAGATAGAATAGATAGATAGAAAGATATATAGATGAAATAGATAGATAGAAAGAATATATAGATAGAATAGATAGATAGAAAGAATATATAGATAGAATAGATAGATAGAAAGAATATATAGATAGAATAGATAGATAGAAAGATATATAGATGAATAGATAGATAGAAAGAATATATAGATAGAGATATAGAATAGATAGATAGATATAGAATACCGGCCAATAAATATTCGGCCACCACAGTAATTTTAATGATGTTTTTAATACTATTTTTAATCTTTATTTCCCAGTAAATAAATAAAAATAAAAATAGAATTGTTCTTTTGTTAATACTGTACATTAACATGTTCATTAAATGAACTGTTCTGGTGTCCAGTTTTTGTGCTCTCTTCCCCATGCTAGTCTCTTCTTCTTATTGGCTGGCCGAAACAAAGGCTTCCCAATTGTTTGTAAAATTTTACAAGGTAATAATCACAAAAGAACCATTCAATTTTCATTTAGAATTATTCATTTGGCAAATATTTAATAAAAATTGTATAAAATACATCATTTCTTTAAAAAAAAAAAACTGTTTTGGACTAATAATTATGTCCGGTGGTATATATATATATACTCTTTTATGGCAGCATATAGTATTAAATATGAATTTAACGCTTAAATCGGGATTGAGTTTATCATCTATTTATGATTCTGTAACATTATTCGAATTTCTGTCAAGGAATTCAAGTAATAAAACTCTTAAAATAAGTAAAAATTCCCAAGGACAACGCGTTTTGGAGCTTCCATATTGATATATAGTGATTCAAAATCATTCAAATTATTTGAATTTTGATTTTTCTTTTTATAAAAATGCACATTTAAATAAATTAAATACACGTTTGTGTGGTGCATTTGATTGTATATCTGCGTGCACGGCAAGCTGACAGAATATTTTTTTCTTTTACATTTGAGGATTCCATAATTGCAGACTGGATTACGCAATCTGGTAGAGTTTTGTTTTATTGTTTTGGAAGGACGCTGAAAGCCGAAAGTGAAAATGGCAACCTGCCAAAGAAAAGGCGGTAAAGAGTGAAAAGAAGAAAGGGTAGAAAAAATACCTTAAGGGAATAAATGAAATAGAATAAAAGTATAAAATTCGAAACAAATCATCAACAGACGATAAGATGAAGATTTTATTCTATGCGATGGTGAGCAATAAAATGGCTAGGAAATATTTAGGAATTATAGACTGAAAAAGAAAAAACGATATTCGAATACGGATCCGAATATATTTGCATGAAAGATACACGTTAAGGCAAATTCCAAATAATATAAATAATGGACAAGAAGATTACTTGATTTACACAGTCACAGAGAGATAATACCTCATGTTCATCAATATATATATATATATATATATTACAACAGACACATTATTCCATGTTTAAGTGGAAGTTCATACTTATTTCAGGCGCACCATCTTCAGTTTCTGTCTTTATTGTAAAGAAGATTTTACTTTTTGTGAATATATATATATATATATATATATACTATGAAAACTTTAAAACTAATCCATGGTCCTGGAGCTCAGATTCTTTGGACGTTGGCACAAAAGACTAAAATGCAATAGTTGTTTCCAGTTAAAGCGAAACCGTAGACAAAAAGAAAAATGAATGGATGTAAGTCAAATTTTCATTTCCTCGTATCGATATCAAATAAGTTTTTTTCATCGTAAACTGAATTTTGAAGGTTAAATAAATCCTTTGAGTAAATGGTATGGCTGAGACTAAGAATTACAATTATACTTACGTAGAGCCAAACCTGAAGCAAAACCTAAAATAAAAGGGCTGAAAAAAATACAGACATACAGGCAGATTAACAGGTGCACACACAAATATCTTGTCTGTTATATATATATATATATATATATATATATATATTATCGATTTTCTGCACTATAATAAGAACTACAACCTTGAAACTTCTGAATATCGTTTCTTGTGTCTTTGTCTATGAGTGTATCAAGTTTCCTTAAAATCGAACTACTCATTCTATAACTCGATTTTTCGATTATCGATTTTCTATATTTATTGAGGGTACTTCAACACAAAACTCAGCTAAGAACACTCGCAGACGCTTATAGTACAACTGTGTAAATTTTCAAGAAAAACGGTTCAGCCGTTTCGGAGTCTATAGGTAAAGGACACACACAAAGTTTCATTTATAAATAAGTTTAGATTATATATATATATAATCTAAACTTATTTGTAAATGGAACTTTGTGTGTGTGTGTGTGTATATATATATATATATATATATATATATATGTACACACGAGATTAAAATTATGCCCGTCTCGAAAACCTTCTTCGAAAACTATCGAATTAAGAAGAAAATGGTTGTAAAAAATCAAAAGCTTAGGGCATGAAAGTCAGTCAAGTGTTCGGACCGAAATCAGCACGAAGCCCAAAGAAAAAAAAAAACGATACGAGTCATCATGTAACAGAAAGCGCTCAATACAAATGTAGAGCAAACTAAATATCACCTAATGAGCCAGACGAACCTACCTAGGTTTCACCTAAACTGATCGTCAGGGAAAGCTGGCCCCTTAATACACTATATATTATTATTATTATTATTATTATTATTATTTATGTATCACGTACATATATAAATATATTCAGAATTTTATTTATATAATATACATATTTGTCTGTAAAAGAAAATTCGATTTACATCGAGTCCTCCATCTGAATCATTTTTATATCAATAAAATTAATGTTAACAAGATCTGATTTTGGGGGTTTAACTTACATACTTTTCTTTTTGGACTTTATATATCCGGCGAGAGAGCACTGCGACCCTCACGTCAGCGGAAACTACCATTAAATGCCCTGCCCTCTGAAAAAATAAATGAGGTACAAGTAAAATCGGTCAGCTAAGGTTACAATTATAACTTTAAGCAAAACTTCGTTAAAGATATTTTTAAATTCGCTTTAGTTACGTTTCAGAACGAAACTGTACAGATTAGAGAATTTTCAGAAGATCTATGGAGAAGTTTCGCTAATATATATATATATATATATATATATATATATATATATATATAATAATGTGTCTCTTAATTTTTTACATATATTTGCTCTATATACATTTACATACATATATATTTAGAGCTCTCCTAGAGAGTTAACCTAGAACTTTATAGACAGAATACACCTTTGGGTTCTTCTATATAGACACCGCATGCTTATATAACCTTGTTCAAATTTATTGACTCAACTGCTTTAGTTTCCTTTCTTTTACCATCCATACAGACAGTTTTATACCCAGTGGAGTTTTAGGGTGTAATCAGTTCTTATTTCTTCCTCAGATTAGTTCATTTGCAGTGGTGTGTAGTAATATGAATCTATTTTCAGGGTGTATGATTTTTATCGTGCACGGATGTTATTTTCTCTCCGGTCGATTAGTTGTCTAACAGCCATTGTCTGCGATGGATGTTACTTCAAAGAAGCAAACAAAAAGTTTAACTCTGCACGAATACACTGGCCAGCTTTAAAGATAGACCTCGGATATAGTTGTTGTCAGTCGTTTCATCAAGGTGAATCCTCAAAGCGCGATAATTTACAGATTGCAACAGTAGATTTTATATATATATATATATATATATATACACACTTCTTCTTCTGTGTGCCCTGTCCCTTCAGGACGTAGGTGATCATGGCTTTCGACGTTTTCCTATCCCTGGTGGCTCTTAGCAGACCTTCTGTTACACCATGCAACCCTCGTTCCGTCATCCACCTGATTAGGTCCTTGAAATATGTTATCCGTTGACTTTCCACCGTCTCTTTCTAGCCTGTCTAGCCTGTTAGCATCAGATTCTCCAAGCCCTTCTTCCTCATTACATGTCCCAGGAACTTCAGCTGTCTTTTCCTGATGTTAAGTATTAGTTTCCTTTTCGTTTCCATCCTCTATCTGACCTGTGAGTATCAGATTCTCCAAGCCCTCCTTCCTCATTACATGTCCCAGGAACTTCAGCTGTCTTTTCCTGATGTTAAGTATTAGTTTCCTTTTCGTTTCCATCCTCTATCTGACCTGTGAGTATCAGATTCTCCAAGCCCTCCTTCCTCATTGCATGTCCCAGGAACTTCAGCTGTCTTTTCCTGATGCTCAGTATTCATTTCCTTTTCGTTTCCATCATCTCTAATTATTAGGTCACCCCGATTTTAAAAAAATGGTGTATTTCGTACTATTTTTAGTAGATTTATATATGTGGAGGATGGACTCAGACTGGAAAAACTTCCTGGCCCTGCACAGTGAACCGACCTTCTTAGCAGCGGATTTAGTTATGGATTCTATATAGTCATTCCACTTGAGGTCCGCTGAGAATGTGAGGCCAAGGAGGCGTAGTGTTTTACTCACAGGGAGGCTAGCCTGTTCCGTACTAATTTACCCTTAAAACTTGTTCGTTGCTCTTGTCAATGGCAATTTCAGCAATCTCCGTTGAAACAAACGGCTAGCTTTTAATGGCATGCAGGACGTTTGACATGGTGCTGCAGTTTTGATATGCCAAATACAAGTGAGGGACTTTAAAATCAAGCAGGTACAAAAACTTAATAACCTGGGAAGTGTTATAACAGAAGACGGAAAGTGCAACAGAGACCCAAAGGCGAATTGGCATGGCGAAGGAAGCATTCCAGAAGTTGAGTAAAGTATTAAGAAACAAGAAAATATCGCTAGAAACAAAGAAGAGTCATGGATTACTACGTGCTGTCCGTCCTTCAATATGGCAGTGAATGCTGGACAATACCATCAAAGATGAAAGAAAAACTTGAAGCAACTGAAATGTGGTTCTACAGAAGGATACCGGATATAAAGTGGGGGATCAATTCCCTATTACAATCAATATATAAACTGACCCCTCACTTTGTGGTCACGGCAGTTTCTATACATTTATGTTCCTGAGATCCAACAGCACAAGGATGCATTCCAGGAACTGAGAAGAGTATTAAGAAACAGGACAATTTCGCTAGAAACAAGGAAGAGAGGACTGGATTGCTATGTGCTGTCCGTCATTCAATATGGCAGTTAATGCTGGACAATATAATCAAAGATGAAGGAAAAACTCGAAGCAATTGAAATGTGGTTCTACAGAAGGATGCTGCGGATATCATGGACCGAGCATGTGAACAATGACAAGGTTTTGGAAAAGATGGAGACGAAAAGGAAATTAGTACAGAGCATCAGGAAAAGTCAACTAAAGTTCCTGGGACATGCAATGAGGAAGAATGGCTTAAAGAACCTGATACTAACAGGCCAGATAGAGGGGAAAAGAGACAGGGGAAAGCAGTGGATAACATATTTGAAGGACCTGAGCAAGTGGATGACGGAACGAGAGTTGCATGGTGTAACAGGAGAAGGCGTGCTAAGAGCCACCAGGCATAGGGAGAAGTGAAGAGCCATGATCGACTACGTCCTCAAGAGACAGAGCACATAGAAGAACAAAAGCGTAGTTTTTTCTAAAAACTGCAAAGCATCTGACATTCTTGTGAGCCATGATCGCTTATTCCGATTTTATTGAAAAAGATTACTCTTGAATATTTCAAGATAATTTTGTGCAATTTTTGTAAATATATACCTGTTAAAATGAGATGTCGGTGTTATTTCTTATTTTTGCGCAGTTTAGAGGAAAATTCATCCAAGTATAGAAAAAGAAAATAGAGCTTTAAAATATGGAATACATATAAATGGTTAAAAGTGATCAATGTCAGCGATAGTGGGTGTAAATATAAAAAAAGGACAGTTTGTTTCATGATTAAATGCAACATTTAGGCCATATCAGCTCGTAACGACAAATCGGTGAGCTGAGTTCGGATTGAAGTTGAATCCCTCGCATTCACTTACACGCAAATAACCTTGAGAAAGGTATTATTCCGTCTCTTCCCTTCAGATATACGTTAAATAAGAGGACAGATTGGGTTCTATATCCTTGGCTGGCAACCAGTCTACCGCAGAAAGAAGTGGCAACCTACTGCGGGATAATATTCTGCCAAGTCATTCATGTCTCTTTCTAGACATGATCACCCTAAGCGTGCATTACGTATGGCACTTAACTGACTGACTGTGTCACTAATCTGTGTAGGTTTGTATACTCACTATCTATCTATCGCAGTTTGCTCGAAGCTCTTCATCGAACGCAGTTTACTCGAAACTATCTATTTAGTCTATTATCTATCCATCTATCTACATATATATCTTATTAAATATGTTCATATCTATCTATTTGAACCTGTTCATATCTATTTATCAATTTTAGTATGTTCATATTTATATCTATCTATCTATCTATGAAATCCCATGAATATCTATCTACCTATATAGCTGTCTATCTATCTATGAAATCCCATGAATATCTATCTACCTATATAGCTGTCTATCTATCTATGAAATCCCATGAATATCTATCTACCTATATAGCTGTCTATCTATCTATGAAATCCCATGAATATCTATCTACCTATATAGCTGTCTATCTATCTATGAAATCCCATGAATATCTATCTACCTATATAGCTGTCTATCTATCAACAAAGATAGTTTTTGTCGAAAAATTAATTCTCCTGACGAGAGGATGTAATCTCCCCGTAGCTAACAACATTTAAGTCAACTTATTTTCATTTTATCACCATATCGCCTTATATCTATACACACACACACACACACACACACATGTATGTGTGTGTGGGGGTGTCTTATTTATTTTTATATATGTGAGTTTGTTATTGATTAAAATCAGTATATACATATGTGTTTATATTAAATTTATTGATATATATTTTCTTGTTATTTCAATTTTTAAGCTTACACATTTCAATTCCCTGAAGTCATATCACTTTTTTTTTCTTTTCATTTTTAGAATGTTTCCTTGAAAGTTTAGGAACATTTTCTTTCATTTTTTTTATTCCAAACAAGACATATTCATTATAAACGTCTGCTTTCTTCAATTTCAAAAAATTCCATCTTTCTTTATGACAGTACACATTCTCAGGAAATCATTTTTCCAGAATCTATGGATGTTAACACGACATGGTGTAATCTGTTTGGAAAAGAAGCTTGGACAATAGACATCATTGGCCAGAAGTATTTAAGACTTCCTTCGTCGCCTTCTTCTCCTCCTTCTTCCGTCGTCGCCTTCTTCTCCTTCTTCTTCCTTCCGTCGCCTTCTTCCTCCTTCTTCCTTCCTTCCG
This sequence comes from Ascarosepion bandense, assembly GCA_037127315.1. Lineage (NCBI taxonomy): Eukaryota > Metazoa > Mollusca > Cephalopoda > Sepiida > Sepiidae > Ascarosepion > Ascarosepion bandense. Next base: position 278,986 of record JBBBDQ010001672.1, read on the forward strand.
TCGCCTTCTTCTCCTTCTTCTTCCTTCCGTCGCCTTCTTCTCCTTCTTCTTCCTTCCGTCGCCTTCTTCTCCTTCTTCTTCCTTCCGTCGCCTTCTTCTCCTTCTTCTTCCTTCCGTCGCCCCTTCTTCTTCCTTCTTCTTCCTTCCGTCGCCTTCTTCTCCTTCTTCTTCCTTCCGTCGCCTTCTTCTCCTTCTTCTTCCTTCCGTCGCCTTCTTCTCCTTCTTCTTCCTTCCGTCGCGCCTTCTTCTCCTTCTTCTTCCTTCCGTCGCCTTCTTCTCCTTCTTCTTCCTTCCGTCGCCTTCTTCTCCTTCTTCTTCCTTCCGTCGCCTTCTTCTCCTTCTTCTTCCTTCCGTCGCCTTCTTCTCCTTCTTCTTCCTTCCGTCGCCTTCTTCTCCTTCTTCTTCCTTCCGTCGCCTTCTTCTCCTTCTTCTTCCTTCCGTCGCCTTCTTCTCCTTCTTCTTCCTTCCGTCGCCTTCTTCTCCTTCTTCTTCCTTCCGTCGCCTTCTTCTCCTTCTTCTTCCTTCCGTCGCCTTCTTCTCCTTCTTCTTCCTTCCGTCGCCTTCTTCTCCTTCTTCTTCCTTCCGTCGCCTTCTTCTCCTTCTTCTTCCTTCCGTCGCCTTCTTCTCCTTCTTCTTCCTTCCGTCGCCTTCTTCTCCTTCTTCTTCCTTCCGTCGCCTTCCTTCTTCTTCCTTCCGTCGCCTTCTTCTTCTTCCTTTCGTCGCCTTCTTCTTCTTCCTTTCGTCGCCTTCTTCTTCTTCCTTTCGTCGCCTTCTTCTTCTTCCTTCCTTTCGCCTTCTTCCTTCTTCTTCTTCCTTCCGTCGCCTTCTTCTTCTTCCTTCCGTCGCCTTCTTCCTTCCTTCTTCCTTCCGGTTCCGCCGCCTTCTTCTCCTTCTTCTTCCTTCGGTCGCCGCCTTCCTTCTTCCTTCCTTCTTCCTTCGGTCGCCGCCTTCTTCTTCCTTCGGTCGCCGCCTTCTTCTTCCTTCGGTCGCCGCCTTCTTCTTCCTTCGGTCGCCGCCTTCTTCTTCCTTCGGTCGCCGCCTTCTTCTTCCTTCGGTCGCCGCCTTCTTCTCCTTGTTCTTCGCCTTCTTCTCCTTTCCGTCGCCTTTTTCTTTTTCTACTTCTGGTCCTTTTCTTTCAACTTCTTTCGCCAATCTTCTTCCTTCTCTTTCTTATATATAATAAATCTAAAAATGGAAACGCATGTAGGTAAAATCCCCTAAACCAGATCCGATTGATAGTAATTTTATTAATATCAAAAACGATCCTGGTGAAGGGCTCCATGTAAATAGTTTTATCTATTCACCCAGTCAAATAGGGTTTTGATCATTGCTGAAGAAGCGAGATTTTTCTCGCTGAAATAGGTATGTAGTATATGAAATTTTATACAAACATGCATTGAAGATATAGAAGTATCCAAGGGAGTATTCTGTACATAAAGTGGTAGGATAACTCTCTAGGAGAGCTCTAAATATATATGTATGTAAATACATAGAGAGCAAATATATCTAAAAATTCACACACATTTTCCATTGTTAAGTGGAAGGATAGGCCTATTTCAAGCGAACCTTCATCAGCTTACGTAAGCAGATGAAGGATCGCCTGAAATAGGCCATAATTCCGCTTAACCATGGGATAACGTGTCTGTCTTAATTTCACACACACACACACACACATATATATATATATAAATGTGTAATCACGTGGATTGATAAATAAATATTTGAGGTTACATACATACATAATATTATTATTCAGGTGTTAACAGTGCTCAGTGTGGTAGAAACAGAACTATTAATAAATATACATGTTGTCTTATAAATGGAACTTTGGGTGTGTGTGTTTCCGTTACCTATAGACTCCGAAACGACTTAACCGATTTTCTTGAAAATTTACAGTTGTACTATAAGCATCTTCGAGTGTTTTTAGTTAGGTTTTGTGTCGAGGTACAACCCCAATAAATATCGATAATCGAAAAAATCGGGTTATAGAAGGAGTGGTCTGATTTTTATCAAATTTGATACACTCATAGACAAAGATATAAGAAACGATATTCAGAAGTTCTTACAATAATGCAGAAAATCGATTATATATATATATATATATATATATAAATCAAGATGTTTTTTGTGTGTGTCTGTTTATCTGCCTGCATGTCTGTATTTTTTTTTTCAGCCTTTTTATTTTAGTTTTTGCTTCGGGTTTGGCTTTAAGCAGGTATAATTTTAGGTTTTACACTCAGCCATGATACCATTTACTCAGAGGACTTATTTAGCCTTCAAAATTCAGTTTACGACGAAAGAAACGTATTTGATATCGATACGAGGAAATCAAAATTTGACTTACATCCATTCATTTTTCTTCCAGTCTACGGTTTTGCTTTAACTGGAAACAACTATTGCTTTTTAGTCTTTTGTGCCAACGTCTAAAGAGTCTGAGCTCCAGGACCATGGATTAGTTTTAAAGCTTTCAATACACTCGAGCAAGGCCGGGCTATACTGCTAGTATATATATATATATATATATATATATCTTTATCTTTATTTATATATATATATATATATATATATATATATATATATATATATGTGTGTGTGTGTATGCATTTATGCAAATCGATAAATATTTGCGTAGACGTCCACACACACAAGTATAATATATACACAATGCAAATACGAATTCGGTTTTCCAGTCATATTTAGTAGTTGCTTACATTATATATATTTGAAAGTATCATGAAACTTATAAAAACTATCTCTGTCTTGATTTATAAAAACGTAATTGTTATTTCGTCTCTAGCCATGATTAATTGCTTTTAATAACTCTTACAAATAATTTTATGTGCGTCTGCTCAGGGCAATTGGTAAATTGATATCCTGTGCATTACACAGAATACGAATAGAATGTAAGTGTGGAAATCTGGATGTATTGCTCGACGGCAAACCATATAAACTCTCAGACAATAAGGATGTCAAAAAATGACAAAGGAAAACGTCTGTTCATGAGTGAAATGTACAGTTTTCTGCCCTTATTATTTAAGTTTTCATATTTATTATACTTATTGTTCGCGTTGTGGTGCAGTGGATATCGGCTCGGATCGAGAAATCGGGAAGCCGAGTTCGAATTCCAGTTGAATTCATTGCATTCACTTACGCACAAATACCCTTGGGAAAGGTATTAATCCGTCTCTTCCTTCCAGTTATGGGTTAAATAATAGGACAGATTGGGTTCTATAGCCTTGGCAGGCAGCCAGTCTACCGCAGAAAGCAATGGCAACCTACTGCGGGATAATCTTCTGCCCAGTCAATCATGTCTCTTTCGAGACATGATCGCCCAAGCCTGAATCACGTATGGCACTTAACTGACTGACTGAAAATAATAGTTGAAAACATGATTAACGCTTCCACTGGCTATAAAGTGGGAGATCAATTTTAGATTGTTATGAAGTAATAAACCGACCCCCCACTTATTACTACTTAATAATATAATACATCTCTTCTCCATCTAGCCATGAGTCAAATAACAGGACTGATTGGGTTCTATAGCCTTGGTCAGCAACCAGTCTACCGCAAAAAGCAATGCAACCTACTGCGGGATAATCTTCTACCCAGTCAGTCATGTCTCTTTCGAGACATGATCGTCCAAGCGTGTATCACGTCTGGCACTTAAGTGACTGAGGGTCTATTTGCCTTTATGGCTAAAATATCTCGTAAATCGATATTCCTTTTTATTTTATTTGAACATCTCCAACTTTAATCCCGGGAAACATTTACCGCTGAATAAAAATTAGTCAATACGTTACTGTGCTAGCTCTTAGGTGACTGCCCTTCCCAACTTCCTGTGTTCGTTACTCTAAGTAACATTCGAAACATTATCATCTCACTTTAACCTTGTACTGACATTAACTGACGCACACTTTTCAAATAAGTCACTCACTTTAACCTTGTTTCTTCTTCACTAACATGTGAGTGCCATTTTCTCCAAACATTCTTTCCTCTTGAAATTTCTGTTCTGACTTTGGTTTCTTTAGTTTTCTTTTTTACAGTAATTTTCACCCTCGAGTTACTCGAGATATTTTTTTAATCATATCACCCCGAGCAAGGCGGTAACGCCACTGATGTGCAGGGGGCTGCGTAAGAGTGAAAAGATTGGAAAAGAGAAAGCCGGAAACCACATCCTAAACAGGAAACAAGGGATGAGCCTCTTCACACGTTCAATAGACGTGGGTGGTGTGTGAATCGGGCGATAGTTTAGTCTTAGACTAAACTATAAGTGTGGAATATGTTGTCTTCGTGGATAAACATATATATCTCCCTCATTAAACTTCCTTTCGAAAGAGGCATTGCCTGGGGAATGCGCCCCTTGAATCTTAAGCAAATGCTAAAATCTGTACAAGGCCCGAGACCTACTCGAGATATATGCGGATAAGTGTGGAATATATTTTTCGTGGATAAACATATATATCTCTCTCACTCTCTTTCGTTTCCAAAGAGGTATTGCCTGGGAAATGCGCCCCTTGAATCTTAAGCAAATAGGCGGGTAAGGATACAGAGAATGAGGGTTGGGTAGATGAGAGTGTTCTGAGAATAATTGGGAGTTAGTGTGATAGGAGGTGTCTATTGACCCTACATTTAAACACCTGGAGGTTGTAGCTGTCGGGAAAGCAGACTTGTGGAAGGGAATTCCACAGTCGGGAAGCGCGAGAAAAGAAGCTGTTGGAGTAGAATTTACGTTTACATCTTATTTGTTTAACTGTAAAAGGGTGGGACCTAGTTGCTAATCTAGTATCTCGTGTAAATTCATGCTTAGGCGGCACCAGTGATCTATATGCCCATAAACTGTGCCTCGGACTCTGTAACTCTTGAGACTTTTACAGGATGAACATTATTGTATGAAAAAGCAACAAGGAATTTCTCAGAATTATGGCTCTCTCCAAAAACGTTGTTTAATTAAGGATGTCAGTTCGATTCCAGGTGCCATTTTTACGCAGTCGTTTTTCTAATTTTGTCTGTTTCTGTGCCAAAGGAGACCACAACAGTTAAAACAACTTCTGCATTTGTGAAATTGTCTAAATATGCTATCTTAGGTTTTAAATCTTGATAGCTTTAGTCTCAGTTACCTCTCATGATCCAAAAGTTTGTGTTGTTGTTGTTGGTGGTGGTGGTGGTGCTGCTGCTGCTGCTGCAGATAGCGTCTCCGAATGTGAAATCGGAGAGCCTAGTTCTAATTTCAGCTGAATTCGTTGCATTCACTTTCGTCCAAATACACTTGGGAGATGTATTAATCCGTCTCTTCCCTCCAGCTATGTGCTAAATAAGTTCTGTAGCCTTGGTTGGCAACCAGTCTGCCGCAGAATGTAAAAGCAACCTACTGCGGGAAAATCTTCTGTCCAGTCAGTCATGTCCCTTTCTAGACATGACCGCTGAAGCGCGTATCACGTACTGAACTTAACTGACAAATCTTTGGTTTATTGCTTCAAATGCAATCAGGATTTAGCTAGCATTCTCTCTTATTGCAAGTTTTTTGTTTTGTTTTCTGTTTTTTTAATTTGATTTCAGACAATAAGATAAGATATCCCGTGTCTCAGTAGAGTCGTAGGGAAACCACAGTAGAAGTGCTGTTTCTTTTGGCACTAAAGCCTGGCGGAACTTGTCCCTCTCCGGGTTTTGAATTCAGAGTTTTCCTTCTTCTAGATCGGTTGTTACCCATGGCTATAGAACCTAGTCTGTCCTGCTATTTTACTTATAACTTGTAGGAGAAGAGATGAATTCATATCTTTCCAAAAGGGTATTAGCATGTAAGTTAGCGGACGGCAACCCCCGAGTGAATTTTGTCCGGTCCGCTACCTTACTCTGGACACGATATAAATATATGTAAACCAAACCAAAGTGACAGTTGATAGTCTGAATATATTGCGTCGAAATTAAAAACAATTTTTTTTTTTTTTTTACTTGGAAAATGTTTTACTTTTATTTTTTTATTCATAGAGATTGTCAAAATTGGGCGTACGACCTCATTTGTATTTTTATTGTGAAATTGTTTTTGTGAGCGGGCACTTATAAATGAATATAAAAAGTGTTTTTAACCGATTTTAATGAATTTTTTGTCAATACTGATTTATAAAACATTTATTTTAAAGATTTAATATTTTTTACGAAATTCCCGCCAGATATTTTCTCTTTTTGATGCTTTAGAAACCTGTTTTTTTATCGGATTGAGAAAGAGGTGAAATACTTTCTGCAACTCCGAAATTTTTCGTTTCCTGGTCGAGTTCCTTTTTTTATGAAAATAAAAACAAGAAAAAAATCAAAACACTTTTTCCAAGGCAAAAGTTATCGAAAATAATTTCCAAATCATTTCAAAATTGTATATAAAATGAATTTTTATACATTTTCATATGTTTCTCTTCCATGACACTAGAGCCATAGTTGTTTGGCCCTCCTTCATGATTCGACATAGCTCTTTGGCCCTCACTCTCTAAAAGGTGGCCGACTCCTGATATTACATATTGTAATGAAGTCGACTGGAATTCGAACTCGGCTCTCCAATTCCTTAATCCGAACCGCTATCTATTACTTTAACGTGTCTCCATTGCATATAAGTGGATGTAATGAATCTGACTAGAATTCGAATTTTTTTCCCTAGTTTGTCAGTCAGTCTCTTTCTTTCTTTCTTTTTTTCTCTCTTCTTTCCTGTTGGCCGGCTGTATTTTAGTTACCTTGGTGTAGAGGTCACTCTGGCTATTTAATTAACCCTCCCATGCCCAGCATTCTCTGGCCAAAAAGTTTTAAAAAATATTTTTTCAACTCACTGGCAGTAACAATGTGCGTTTTGGGATGGAAGCAACTGTCTTGAATATTGTTAAATGTAAGCCATTTTTTTTGTTCGTTTTTACCTAATTTTTACTTAATTTTAAACTTTTCATGCCTAATTGAAGGATTGGTTTTGTTTTTAGCAGAAATTTCTTTGACTGGACTTTTAACTAAGTTAAAACTTAGCAAGTCACCAACCTTTTTTCTTTTTTTTTTTTTCAATTGGAGTAGATAGACTGAACTACTGCCCGGTTCACACTCCACCCACGTCTATTGAACAGGTGAAGAGGCTCATCCCTTGTTCCCTGTTTAGGATGTGGTTTCCAGTTTTCTCTTTTCCAATCTTTATACTCTTTTTTTCTTTTCCGATTGGAGTAGATAGGCTAAACTATCGCCCGGTTCACACTCCACCCACGTCTATTGAACAGGTGAAGAGGCTCATCCCTTGTTCCCTGTTTAGCATGTGGTTTCCGGCCAACTCTTTTTTAATCTTTTCACTCTTACGTAGCCCCCTGCGCATCAGTGGCGTTACCGCCTTACACGGGGTGATATGATTAAAAAAAAACGGAACTTCGATTCCTCGATCCGAGCCGATACCCATTACGCCATACCATATGAAGGCATGGGCAAGACAATATTTCTTCCTAAATTTGTTTATTTGGCCAAATTTAAATATCAAAATAGATTTTGCTTCCACGGAAGAGCAGCAACGTATTAGCGAACCGGTCTATCCACCGTCTTTATCCTGTGGCTATTGAATGCTTCCTAAAATGGCTTAATCGGTCGGATATTACAGGAAAAACGGCCCCGACCGTTTTTCCTCAAGTGCATAATTTCAGAATCGGGAAAGCCGCTATCTACAAACGGATCTGGTATTTACAAATCGAACTCTACAAAGCTTTATAGATGTTAACTTAAAGACAAACGATTTTGATAAACAAATTAATTCGTGTGGGTTGGGGGTTATTGATTTCGATTTGCGCTTGACTGAATATATGAGAGTTTTCACTTAGAACTAGGGTCTAATTGTGATTGAGCGAAAAAGAATTTGATCAGTGATGGGGATATGGCGTTCCCTTTCATGGGACCTTTATACCTGGACTTGTGATTATTTAATAAATTCCGGCCCTTTAAGTGAAGACTCATATTTATAGGGCGGGATGGGTCGAGACGAGGGGTTGGTCTGTTGGCAGAGCATTTGCCTGGAAAATAGGAAATCTACAGATCAATCCAGAATGCCACTGACATTACATTTGCTATCAGTGTTTTTCATATATATATATATATAGTTTCATTTAATATACCTTTTCAGTTCATATCTAACTTAAACAAAACTTCTATGTACACTACCGGCCATAATTATTAGGGTACACCAGTTTTTTTAAGAGACGACGCATTTCATACTATTTTTAGTATTTAGTGCCAAGTGGATAATTCGAAATGAAAATAGAATGGTTCTTTTGTTATTATTATTTAGCAAAATTTTACAAATCAAATAGCGACAATTTACCACTCGCACCCTCTAGATTTGCTATGTATCTCTCACTCTCTCTCTCTCTCTCTCTCTATATATATATATACACACACACACTACCGGCCATAATTATTAGGTCACCCCCGTTATTTAAGAGAAATGATGTATTTCATACTATTTTTAGTATTTATTGCCAAGTGGATAATTCTAAATGAAAACAGAATGATTCTTTTGTTCTTATTACTTGGCAAAATTTTACAAGGCAAACAGCAACAATTAACCCATCGCAACCTGTGTGACCCAGCATTATCTTCCTGTTTAATGTAAAGGATATTGTGTTAGAGAAATAAACACAATAATTTAGCTAATAAATAACTTCAAAATTTGTTGGAAATCTACACAGTATACTACCGGCCACAATTATCAGGCGAATCCAATTTTTCAAAGAAATTATGTATTTCATACTATTTTTTAGTATTTATTGGCAAGTGAATAATTGTAAGTGAAAATAGAATTATTTATTATATAGAGTTATTCTTACTTAGCAAAATTTTACAAGGCAAGGAAGCAAAGAGGAACTCGTCCGAATCACTCTAAATGTTCTTCATTCTTTCATTGATGAAAATGCAATATAGGTAATCTAAACTTATTTATAAATGGAACTTTGTCTCTGTGTGTGTCCGTTACCTATAGACTCCGAAATGGCTGAACCGATTTTACTGAAAATTTACACAGTTGTACTATAAGCGTCTGCGAGTGTTCTTAGTTAGGTTTTGTTTTGAGGTAACCCCGATAAATATCGATAATCGAAAAAATCGGGTTATAGAAGGAGTGGTCCGATTTTAATCAAATTTGATACACTCATAGACAAAGACATAAGAAACGATATTCAGAAGTTTCAAGGTTGCAGTTCTTACAATAGTGCAAAAAATCGATAATATATATAAAAGGCAAGATGTTTAAGTGTGTGTCTGTTTATCTGCCTGTATGTCTGTATTTTTTCAGACCTTTTATTTTAGTTTTTGCTTCGGGTTTGGCTCTAAGTAGGTATAATTGTAGTTCTTAGTCTCAGCCATGATACCATTTACTCAGAGGACTTATTTAGACTTCAAAATTCAGTTTACGACGAAAAAACTTATTCGATATCGAATAATCCAAAGAATTAGAGCTCCAGGACCATGGATTAGTTTTAAAGCTTTCATTACACCCGAGCAACGCTGGGCTATATTGCTAGTTATTAGATATTTATAAATTCATTTGACGCACATATTATTGTGCAGTATTAACAAAATAACTATTCTGTTTTCGTTTACAATTAGTCACTTAACAATAAATACTAAAACATAGTATGAAATACATCATATTTTAAAACACTAGGGTGGCTTAATAATTATGGCCGGTAGTATATATATATATAGTGGGTGTATTTAGGCAGCAAATTTTCTTCTATTGCCACTGATGCACAGGGGGTTGCATAGGAGGAAAGTTATGAGAAAGAGTGACAGGTTACAGAGGGTGTCAGGAAGTGGTTAAGAGAAGGATGAGAATACTGATGAGAGTTGGGTGAACGGAGAAAGAAGCATGAAAGAGAGGATGCAAGTCAATGAGATTGGACTTTACATTTAAACTCGTGGAGATTGTAACCGTCGGGGAAGCAAGAAAATGGAAGGGACCTCCACAGGTGGGAAGTGCGAGAAAAGAAGCAAAGTGAGTAGAATTTGCGTTTACATTTAATTGGCTTCGCCGTAAAATGGTCGGACCTAGTTACTAATCTTGTGGCTCGAGTAAATTCATATATAGGGGGAACCAGAGAGCTAAGTTCATCGGAGCAGAATCCGTGAAAATATTTGTAGAAAAGACACAGGGAAGTCATATTGCGCCGGTGAGAAAGTGACTGTATCTGAGCTGCCAAGTCAGGATCGATCACATTACAGATTCCCCGTTGGTTTTTGTCAAGGACTCCGAGGTGGATAGCAGGGGTACCCGACCAGGTATGGCAGCAGTATTCAATGCACGGGCGGGTGGTAGATTTATATATGTGCAGAATGTGTTTTTTTTTTTTTTTTTTTTTTTTAGAAATATGGTTGTGGGTTTTATGTGGGGAATGGTCTTTTAGACCTTCAGCTTTGAGTAGAACTCTGATGTTTGGGTTTAATTTTATTAGTTTGTCCTTTTTCACTTAGAGTGATGAAAATGGATAAAACTATAGCCGAAAGCGCTCAGATAAACAAAACATTTGTACAATTTTTATATAATTTATGTCCTCAAAAGAAAAACACCATAAGCTCACATGAAAATTTACATACAAAGCTTAACCAATTCACCTTGTCTGACATTTTTAATGAAACCTGCATATATATATATATATATATATATATATATTATTTTACTTTAATCCTAAACGGAAAAGTAGGAAGGTAAATTCCAAGAACCTGATCCTAATTAATATTAAAAATTTTAATATTAAAAAATGATACAGGAGGAGAGGTCATGTAATTAAAATTACAGAGCCAATATAACGACCTCCCATTCCTTAACTCTTTTCGTTTATTAAGCTAGACATGCCAAATTTCCCATCTCTTCACTTACGACTCTATCAAAAAGTAAAAACTAAAATAGACTGATTTTCAAATAATTTTTTTGTGACGTATATTTATCAAATCTTAACCGTTATTTTTTTTTCCTCCGTTTTAATCTTATTTTTCTTCATCTTGATATAGACTGTGTTGCTGAGGAGACGTGAATTCTCTCTTAGGGATTTCATGTTGAAATGTTCATTCAACATTTTTGAATTTTGAAAATTTATTTTTAAAAAAAAAATATATATATATAGTCATTTATTGCAATGTTTTATATTTTTGTTCGAATTAATCTTCTATCCTCCTTCTTACAAGCAACTGATTGATTAACTTCTTCGTCGAAGCCGCTTTTAAAGTTTGAGCAAGATATTCGACTCCTTTCCTCAATATTTTACATTTTGACACACAGCTAGAACATATACTAGCAGCAATCAACTTGCGTAAGAATCGAAAATGTATTCAGAGAGTATACAAGTGTAAGACAAGGATATGTCTTCTCACCGGACTTATTCAACATACATATATAATTAAAATTTTATTTTAATTCATAATATATATAAATTAAAATAAATTTTAATTATATATGTATGTTGAATAAGTCCGGTGAGAACACATCCTTGTCTTTAGAAATTTTCACTCCACCCATGTCTATTGAACAGGTTAAGAGGCTCATCCCTTGTTCCCTGTTTAGGATGTGGTTTCCGGCATTCTCTTTTCCAATCTTTTCACTATTACGTAGCCCCCTGCACATCAGTGGCATTACAGCCTTGCTCGGGGTGATACGATTAAAAAAAAATATATATATATATATATATTCAGATCTGTCTCTCCCACTCTACTTACGAATACTATCATTAATAAGTATTTTATTTTAGAAATCTGTAATTAAAATTGGAGCTTTATTTATTTATCTATTTACTTTTATAATCATTTCCTTCCAAGCAAATCAGGACCGCCACTGGTGTGCAGGGGGTACAGTGAGCTCAAAACAAGACATAGGTGATGTCGAAGAAACAATTACGGATGGATAGAAATAAAAGCTATACAACATGGCATTTGGCGTTGCATTTAAACTTATGGAGATTGTCACTATGAGGGAAGCAAACAAACGGTAGGGAGTTCCTCAAACTAGAAAAGATGTTGGAGCAGGAGAGGCGTTTACAATCATGTTTTCTATAAACTTATAATTAATAGTTGATTTTTATTTTTATTTCTACCGTTAATATGGGATTTAATTTCTACCGTTAATATGGGATTTAATTTCTACCGTTAATATGGGATTTAATTTCTTTACCTACCGTTAATATGGGATTTAATTTCTACCGTTAATATGGGATTTAATTTCTACCGTTAATATGGGATTTAATTTCTACCGTTAATATGGGATTTAATTTCTACCGTTAATACGGGATTTAATTTCTACCGTTAATACGGGATTTAATTTCTACCGTTAATACGGGATTTAATTTCTACCGTTAATACGGGATTTAATTTCTACCGTTAATACGGGATTTAATTTCTACCGTTAATACGGGATTTAATTTCTACCGTTAATACGGGATTTAATTTCTACCGTTAATACGGGAGTTTAATTTCACTACCGTTAATACGGGATTTAATTTCTACCGTTAATATGGGATTTAATTTCTACCGTTACTTGGAACGGTACTAAAGCAGTCGGTATAAATTCTGCTTTTGCCAATAATTCACATTCGTCAGAAACAATTAGCGAACGTTGAAGTTTTCCGTTTGGAAATTGCATTTTCCAATGTTACATTCGAGCAAAAATAATTATCCAAGTGTTTATAAAATGACAAGAATTTACGGTCGATTTTCTTTTTATTTTGTCTTGTTTTCTTAACCCTCTAGGGCCATTCGTATCATATTTGATACAGTATGAAAACAAGCCTTGAAAGAAATATTTTCCTGAAAAATTTTTTAAGAGAAATATTTTATAAATTTCAAATGAAAGCAGTACTGACTGCTCAGTCAATGAATACCAAATGTTTCCTTATAGGGAAATACTGTATGAAATATGATACGAATGGCCCTAGAGGGTTAATCATGTTTCTATTATATTCAGTCAGTCAGTTAAGTGCCATACGTGAAACACGTTTAGGCGATCATGTCTCGAAAGAGACATGACTGACTGGGCAGAAGATTATCCCACAGTAGGTTGCCATTGCTTTCTGCGGTAGACTGGTGAATTATATTATTATATTAATAAGTAGTAATCAGTGGGGGATCAGTTTATTACTTCATGACAATAGAAAACCGATCACCCACTTTATGCCCAGTATAAGCCTTAACCCTCTAGGGCCATTCGTATCATATTTGATACAGTATGAAAACAAGCATTGAAAGAAATATTTTCCTGAAAAATTTTTTAAGAGAAATATTTTATAAATTTCAAATGAAAGCAGTACTGACTGCTCAGTCAATGAATACCAAATGTTTCCTTATAGGGAAATACCAAATGTTTCCTTATAGGGAAATACTGTATCAAATATGATACGAATGGCCCTAGAGGGTTAAGTAGTAATTAGTGGGGTATCTGTTTATTACTTAATAACAATATAGAACTGATCCCCCACTTTATGACAAGTAGAAGCTTTAATCATATTATATTATTAACCCTCTAGGGCCATTCGTATCATATTTGATACAGTATGAAAACAAGCCTTGAAAGAAATATTTTCCTGAAAAATTTTTTAAGAGAAATATTTTATAAATTTCAAATGAAAGCAGTACTGACTGCTCAGTCAATGAATACCAAATGTTTCCTTATAGGGAAATACTGTATGAAATATGATACGAATGGCCCTAGAGGGTTAATCATGTTTCTATTATATTCAGTCAGTCAGTTAAGTGCCATACGTGAAACACGCTTAGGCGATCATGTCTCGAAAGAGACATGACTGACTGGGCAGAAGAATTATCCCACAGAATGTTGCCATTGCTTTCTGCGGTAGACTGGTGAATTATATTATTATATTAATAAGTAGTAATCAGTGGGGGATCAGTTTATTACTTCATGACAATAGAAAACCGATCACCCACTTTATGCCCAGTATAAGCCTTAACCCTCTAGGGCCATTCGTATCATATATGATACAGTATGAAAACAAGCATTGAAAGAAATATTTTCCTGAAAAATTTTTTAAGAGAAATATTTTATAAATTTCAAATGAAAGCAGTACTGACTGCTCAGTCAATGAATACCAAATGTTTCCTTATAGGGAAATACCAAATGTTTCCTTATAGGGAAATACCAAATGTTTCCTTATAGGGAAATACCAAATGTTTCCTTATAGGGAAATACTGTATGAAATATGATACGAATGGCCATAGAGGGTTAATCATGTTTCTATTATATTCAGTCAGTTAAGTGCCATACGTGAAACACGCTTAGGCGATCATGTCTCGAAAGAGACTTGACTGACTGGGCAGAAGATTATCCCACAGTAGGTTGCCATTGCTTTCTGCGGTAGACTGGTGAATTATATTATTATATTAATAAGTAGTAATCAGTGGGGGATCAGTTTATTACTTCATGACAATAGAAAACCGATCACCCACTTTATGCCCAGTATAAGCCTTAACCCTCTAGGGCCATTCGTATCATATTTGATACAGTATAAAAACAAGCATTGAAAGAAATATTTTCCTGAAAAATTTTTTAAGAGAAATATTTTATAAATTTCAAATGAAAGCAGTACTGACTGCTCAGTCAATGAATACCAAATGTTTGCTTATAGGGAAATACCAAACCTTATAGGGAAATACCAAATGTTTCCTTATAGGGAAATACCAAATGTTTCCTTATAGGGAAATACTGTATCAAATATGATACGAATGGCCCTAGAGGGTTAAGACAAATTGGATTTTTTTTTTTTAACGAGTCATTTATTGCAATGTTTTGTATTTTTGTTCGAATTAATCTTCTCTCCTCCTTCTTGCAAGCAACTGCTGAATGAGTAACTTCTCTGTCGAATCCGCTTTTAAAGTTTAAGCAAGATATTCGACTCCTTTCCTCAATATTTTACATTTTGACACACAGCTAGAACATATACTAGCAGCAATCAACTTACGTAAGAATCGAAAATGTATTCAGAGAGTATACAACTATAAGACAAGGATATGTCTTCTCACCGGACTTATTGAAGTGAGATGATTCTGAGAGAACTAAAGGTCCTAACATTGTTTTCGGCTACAGCAATAACCGCATTAGAAATGAAGATGACACAGTGTTGATAACAGACACAGAATGGAAACTGCGTTAAATTCTATCAAGCATAGTGAAAGAAAAACGAACCGAAAGAATTAACATCAGCTTTAAGAAAACAGAATGTATGGCTGTCAACAAAAGGAACAGCCCAACGTGTGAATTACAAATTTGGGATCGTTTCTTCTTTATGTGCCGTGTCCTTTCAGGACGTTGGCGATCATGGAGTTCCACTTACCCCTAAAATAACAATTTTCATCTTGGTATTTCTCCCAAAAACTGCTACGTCATCAACTTGCTAAAGCTTATCAAGTATGTCTCACGTTGCTTTCCCTGGTCTCTCTTTCCCACTGTCCTTCCCGTGAGTATTATATTCTCCAAGCTCTCCTTCCTCATTACATGTCTTTGAAACTTCAGCTGTCTCTTTCTGATATTAAGAATAAGTTTCCTTTTCATTTGCATCCTCTCCAATGCCTTGTCGTTGGTCACATATCTGGTCTATGGTATCCTTAGCATGCTTCTGTAGAACAACATTTCTGCTGCTCTCAGTCTTTCCTTCTTCTCTCAGGAGATCGTTCAACATTCGCTGCCATATAAGAGAATAGATATCATGTAATAATCTTCTGCCTAATCAGTCGTGTCTTTTTCGAGACATGATCGCCCAACGCGTGTATCACGTATGACACTTAACTAACTGAACTCAACTAATGTTAGTGGAGTAAGAAAAACAAATCATGAAATGTAGTCATGACAACACACTGCTAGCTGTTTTTTGTCTTATTGTACTCTTGGTAGGTAGTGTGACCATAGCAGAAATCAAATAATAATAATTATAATAATGCCAATTTGCTGATGTAGACAGTCCCATACAAACCGGTGTTTGCGTAGTGCAGATATCGTACCTGCAACAAAAAAAAAAACACATATCATAAGCCAAGTGAGAATTAATTAGAATAAACAGGTATCATAGAACAGTCTAGTGCTCTTTTCTTTGTTTTTCTAACGAAATCTACCCCCTCTCAATACTCAGCTTCGCTTTAGAAATGCGTCCTTTGCCATGCCTTCGCCTAAGACCTTTCCCGTATTTACTAGCCTTCCCACGCAAGGACAGATGTGACACATGGTCATTTTATAGTGGGTATTCCCGGCCATATAGCAGGGCCAAAAAATGTCTGTCTATTTTTCCCCAGTCGTGGTTCTACCTTTCGGCGGAACCACGACTGGGTTTGTGCTCTCTGCTCGGAAGCAGAGAGCGCCCTCTACCCGAAGGCAGGGAGCTGACAGTGTCATAGAAAAGTCAGGCGAATGCCTAAGACGTTTTCCCCACTTCGTGCAGCTCGATACCGTCTTTTATAAAGTAGAGCATTCTATTCTCGGGGATGGCAGGATGTTCCACTATAACAGTTCTATAGGTTTGGCTGACAACCAGTCTACCGCAGAAAGCAATGGCAACCTACAGCAGGATGATTTTCTTACCACTCAGTCATGTCTCTTTCGAGACATGATCGCCCAACGCGTGTATCACGTGTGGCACTTAACTAAGCGAACCCAAGTGATGTTATATGAGTGAGTCAAACAAATCATGAAATGTAGTCACGACAACACAGTACTACCTGTGTTTTGTCGTATTGTACATTTGGTAGGTAGAGTGACCATAGCAGAAGTGGAAAAATAATAATTATAATAATGCCAATTTGCTGATGTAGACAATCCCATACAAACCGGTGTTTGCGTAGTGCGTTATTAAACATGAAATCTACGGTTTCTATACTTGCTGCATCCACCGAATTGTGTCTAATAAGATATTATCAAATAAACATAGCACAAATGCAGATTCTGTGATGAATATTCATAAACAATTGACAATCCTGTATCAGGTAGCAGGCTATTAGCATCTAGTATGATTCAACTCAGTATGATATCGATGGCGAGTATCTGCACTGGAAATCTGCAACATTTCTAAGACATTGCAAAATATTTTATAAGACCGGGTTGCAGATATCGTACCTGCAACAATTTTAGGGGACTTAACAACAAACACATATCATAAGCCAAGTGAGAATAAACAGAGATCATAGAACAGTCTAGTGCTCTTTTTTTTTATTATTTCTAACGAAATCTACCCCCTCTCAATACTCAGCTTCGCTTTAGAAATGCGTCCTTTGCCATGCCAATGCGCCTTCAGATCACAGTGTCGCACATTCAATCTTCAGTCAGAAAACTTCCCAGGTATTTAAATTTCTGCGCCTGTTTGATTTTGGTATCTCTGACCTGTAGGAAAGAAACTGCAAAATAGACCGGGTTGCAGATATCGTACCTGCAGCAAAATCTTAGGCACTTCTGCGTAGCGTAATGGTTAGCAAACTTCACTTGCTGGAACCAGTTACAACTAAGTAGTGAGTTCGATTCTCACTGGGTGCCCCATGCTTTCGGCCTTGTGCCTCATCTAAGCGGTGCTCAGAACATTTACTACCCTCAGAGTCTGATCTACCAGAACAACGCATCACTAAAGTATGTGATCTATAAGATGAAAATATTCTCTACTTTAAAAAATCGATATATACAGGCAATAAAAAAACGAGGCAGATTATAACGAAGCAGCGTCGGTTCAGTTCATTGGAGAGAAAAAAAGCGAGAGAGTGTCGGCTCAGTCCATTCTCTTTACTACCAGTTATGAATGCTTGTTTGACGTTTGTTTGTGTTTAACAGTTCCTTATTTTATTTTTTGCAATAATTATGTCGTACAGTAGTAAGAGAATATCCTCTCCAATTATAAAAAAAGACCGTTATATATATATATATATATGTGTGTGTGTGTGTGGGTGTGTGTATCGAGGCAGCAGATAATTTTCTAAACATATACTGTTAAATATAAGAGACAATGAATGTCTATTATGTTTAATCATGAGCCGTTCTAAACATCTTATTTTGGCTTGAATTTCAGGCGAAAAAAACAGACAAAAATTCTCTAACCTTAAGCAAAGACTTGTCAATAATGGATTCCCTAACTGTCATTGATCAACAAATTAAAATGTATCTCAACAAACTTAACAATTCCTCTAACAATAATGATAATAATAATAATAATAATAATAATAATAATAATAGTGTACGTCAAAATAAACATAACACTATTAACTTATACTATTGCAACCAAATACATAATAATTACAAACAAGATGGAAAAAACACTCAAAAACATAATACGTAGAAATGTTAAACCAATAAATAATAATAATAATCAAATTAAGCTCATCATATATTATAAAAAATTTAAAACAATTGACCTCATAGTCTCCAATAACCCTACAACCACACAACTAAATCCTCTGCAAAAAACCAATGTAGTGTATCAATTTACGTGCCCGTTCAGAGAACGCATATCTGGTACTAATAATAAACCCACAACATATATTGGTTTTACTACAACCACACTCTCATGTAGACTTACCTGTCACCTTTCTGATCAGAGTTCAATTAAACAACATTTCTTATAAAAAATCTAGCCATGTAGGTAATATCAAACAGATTTTAGGCAACAATACAATAATACTCACTCATACACACAGTATCAAAAAACTTAAGATATTGGAGGCTATCAACATTAAATTCATACAACCCACATTTAATAAAATCACGTTTAAATCTGGTCATAACACATTACATTGCATTTAAATATATGGTTTTGTTAACATTTCTGGCTCTCGCGTGGTGTGACGTCCTAGAACCGCATTACAAATTTACGAGCTGCGTTTGTTATTTGGTGACTGTTGTCGTTGCTTATCAAAGTTTTATGTCAACACAAGATAAAATCGTCTTTGATGGTGGATGTTTTTATGTTAACGTCACTGTAACTTCTCTGAAGATGGCTCATGTGAGCCGAAAGCTTAGAACCAACTTAATAAAAAATTATCCAAATGTTGGAGAATTTGTCTTTATTTTCACCTGAAATTAAAGCCAAAATACGATGTTTAGAACGGCTTATGATTAAACATTATAAACATTCATTGTCTGTTATATTTAAAAGTATATATTTAGAAAAAAAAATATATAGATATATATTATTTCATCCCAAACAAGGTAGAACTGCCACTAGTGCACAGGGGAGTCCAGCGGAGTCAAAGAATGAGTAAGAAAAGGATGAGAATACAGGTGTAAAGATGGTTGCATGAGAATGGAATTGAAAGGAAGAAGGATATGATAGTGTTTCTCAGGGAAAGGATGGGAGTCAAGAAGATAAGAGATGACAATTGCTTTTGTATTTAAATTCTTGGAGATTATAGTTTCAGGGTAGCAAGTATACGGAAGGAAATTCCACAGGCGGGAAGTGCGAGCTAAGAATTAATTTTCTACCAATCTACCCTAATAATCTTATGTCACTTATCCATCATAACCTTGCTTGCTATTGATAAATCGAGTCAAACCCGTATGAATTCTACGATACCATCCTTAATTGACTAGATGTGGTAAAAATTGCGTTGTTTTAAAAAAAAAGTTTCACTGCTTGACGAGGTACTAAGAAACTAGTACTGAAACACGACAGGTTTTGTGTTGCAATCAGATATGTTTTTATTATAAACACTTGCATTAAAAATATTACTTCACACACACACACATATATATATATATATATATATATATATATGTGTGTGTGTGAAGTAATATTTTAATGTAAGTGTACTAAAATATAATTTATAATATCTATCTATCTATCTATATATATATATATATATATATTCGCTACGAAGGTACATTCGTTTCGACATTGAAATTTCAATGTCGAAACGAACGTACCTTCGTAGCGGTTATATAAATAATAATTATGTAGATGTTCTAAAATATATTTTTTAATGAATATTCACAGCTCTATATATTATATATCGAGCACTGTTTTAAATGAATGTTTTGGGCGTTGTAAGAATTCTTCGTTCTGTATTCACTCGGAGATATATATATATATATATATATATATATATATTGTGTGTACTTAGGCAGCATTTCTTTATTGATGCATGTTTTATTAAATAATATAGACAATTTTTGTCCATTTATTTTATGTAATTTTTTTTTCATATCGACTGATAAGCTTAATAGCATTATCATTGAACGAGGAAAGAAAATCACAATATTGATACATGTTATTATATAAATTCCTTTCTGAGCTTTCGGCTTACATCAGCCATTATCAAAGATGAAAATAGTGTTGGTTGTAACGAACAGTTCTCGGACGAACGATAGTAGTAGTCGTCTATTTTGTTTGTGTGGAGTTTTCGTCACCCTAAACAAATTGGGCTACAACAAAAACTCGACGACATACTCCATGATCACATAAAGTTTAAAAGACTTAACAAGAACCCGACCAACCAACCAAATAAAATCAAAGCTTAAACTATTTACTGCTAATAATGCCGAACAGAACTCTTTAAAACTTCCTTAAAATTGTTGGTGATTATAGACCTGGTTACATGTATGTCAATATAAAAACAAATAAACTTAAATCTCCTTTTTGTCCTATCATATCGCAAATTTCAACTCCTAACAAAATGCATTAACTAACAAAATGCATTAACCATCTCATTACTCCCAACCTTCCAAGTAAATATAGTGTTAAGTCATTACTAGAAGTAATGAAAATCCTAAAAAGTGAAAAAGCCAAACATGATATATATATATATATATATATATATA
Organism: Ascarosepion bandense; assembly: GCA_037127315.1. Classification (NCBI taxonomy): domain Eukaryota; kingdom Metazoa; phylum Mollusca; class Cephalopoda; order Sepiida; family Sepiidae; genus Ascarosepion; species Ascarosepion bandense. The sequence goes on from JBBBDQ010001672.1 coordinate 299,762, forward strand.
TATATATATATATATATATATATATAAATTCAGACAGACACGTTATTTCATGCTTAAGCGGAAGTTAGGTCTATTTCAGACGAACATCATCAGCTTCCATCTTTATTGTACAGAAGATTTCACACGAATGAAATTCACATATAAAGACCCCCCCACAAAAAAAAACAAACACAAAAAAAGAAATAAAAATAAAGATCGCTCCCTTAAAAGTGAAAAATTACAGAAAAATTCATCATATCAGTTAGACGAATACACACACACACATAAACATATATACACACGGAACATATAATCAATATATACTGTTTAATTATAAAAAAAAGAGTATCCATTAAAAATAACGTTCAAAAGAGTATCCATTAAAAATTAAATAATGTTCTATAGCCTTGGCTGGCAACCAGTCTACCGCAGAAAGTAATGGCAACCTACTGCGGGATAATCTTCTGCTCAGTCAGTCTTGTCCCTTTCGAGACATGATCGCCCAAGCGTGTATTACGTATGGCACTTAACAGACTGATATATAAGTGATGTGCGTAGTGGTGTAGTGGATAAGTTAGTGAAACACGGTTAAGAGATCATGTCTCATCAGTTGGTCGGTCGGGTTCTTGTTGAGTTTTTTAAACATTATATATGGAGTATGTGGTCATGTTTTTTTATGCTAACTAAAATCACAGCTTAATAAAATCATTAATGCTAATAATGCCGAACAAAACTTTTTAAAACTTCCATAAAATTCTTGGTGATTATAGACCTGGTTACATATATGGCAATATAAAAACGCATAAACCTATCTTCTCCGTCCTATCCTATCGCAAATTTCAACTCGGTATAACAGTTAAGAAAATACATAAACCAACTAATTACACCCTACCTTCCTAGTAAATACAGTATTAAGTCAACATTTGAAGTAATCCAAAGCGAAAAACCCAACAACGAAATCATAGCTACACTTGATGTTGAAAAAACTTGTCTATATTATTTAATGAAACATGCATCAATATATATATATATAAGTATTACATATATTTATGTTCATTTATATATATTGTTCATTCAGTAATGAATTTGAGCACTTTCGGCTACTGGCATTTGTTTACATGATATCTAACACGCTAAAGTCCGCCTTCCTCTACTGAGCGGCCAGAGGTAGAATCGCCGACTGATGCCAATTAAGCTGAGTTTCAATTTTGGCTAGAAGAACTCTGGTGTCTAACCGTACTGATGAGATAGGGCGAAACAGATCTATCTGTGGATGACATATATATATAACTTTTCACGCTCTGGTTGATAACCTTTGAGGAATAACCCGGTCAAAGATTTTGCTGTCATTTTTTACGGCAAGGGTTCACACGTATAGTATAATTGTATCAGTCAGTTAAATGCCATACGTGATACAGGCTTGAGCGATCATGTCTCAAAAGAGATATGACTGAATGGGCAGAAGATTTTCCTGCTGTAGGTTCCTGTTTCTGTGGTAGACTGGTTGCCAGCCAAAGCTATAGAACCCTATCTCTCCTGTTATTTGACTCATAGCTAGACGAGGAAAGAGATGTTTTTATAATTACGTAGTAATTCGTGGGAGATTATTTTATTACTTCAGAACAATAGAAAACTGATCTCCCACTTTATACTCAGTAGAAGCTTTAATCATGTTTTTAACTATTATATTCACTCAGTGAAGTGCCGTATGTGATACACGCTTTAGGCGATCATGTCTCGAAAGAGACATGACTGAATGGACAGAAGATTTTCCCGATGTAGGTTGCCATTGCTTTCTGCGGTTTGACTGGTTGCCAATCAAGGCTCTAGAAACCAATTTGTTTTGCTAATTTGCCCATAAGGAGAAGCGACGGATATATCCCTTTTCCAAGGATATTTGCTATCACTGTTTATAAACAGTTTAAACATCATTCAGAAAGGCAATAAAGAATTATGGAGTAACGGATTGTATAATTTGTTCCAGCAAATAAAATCTACATGAGATTGTAATGTTTTGCTACTAACATAATTTTCTTAAACTTAGATAAAGAAAGCATGTACGGAAATCACATACTTAGGTAGCAGCAATTTTTGGCTATAAAACGCAAGGAGGTCCCAGCGAAGCTTGATTTCTTTTCCGCGTTCTTGGGGTCTCGAATTGCGTCTGTTCGCGCCATTTAGGTGCATATCTTTTCCCCCCAAGCAAAGTGCCTGGCAGTTATTCCTGTATGGTCGAACGGAAACTTAATTAAATAAAACAAGTCATGGGGGTGCCGTATTTATTAATTTATACAAGATGAGTGATACAAATTTTAATGGTTCTCTTTCTTCTGTGCATTCCCCACCCAACAAAACATCTGTGCACATCTAAATCCATAACGCACACCTACACTCCCACGCCCAAACACACTCCTGCATCGTCATCCTGTCTAGAAAATGATACCAACCGGCGTTTAATGTATTTCGTTATCAATATACGATTCCATCGATACAAATATTAATAATCTGATGAAGGAATTTAGAAGGTCGAAACACACACAATATATATATATATAGACGAGATTATAATTATACTTCTCTCGAAAACCTTCCTCGAAAACTATCGAATAAAAGGGAAAATGGTTTTGAAAAAAGAAAGAGCTTACGGCATGAAAGACAATCAAAAGTGTTCGGACCAAAATCAGAATGAAGCCCAAAGAAAAAACCCAACACGAGTAATCATCTAACAGAAAACGCTCAATACGAAGGTAGAGCAAACTAAATAGCACCTAATGAGCCAGACGAACCTACCTAGGTTGCTCCTAAATGGATCGTCAGAGAAAGCTGGCTTTCCCTGACGATCCATTTAGGAGAAACCTAGGTAGTTTTGTCTGGCTCATTAAGTGGTGTGTGTGTGTGTGTGTGTAAATTCAGATAAAACTTAACGAGGAAATAGCTATTTTCAACATGTCATTTTAAGACATGCATTTTCAACCCCTCATAAACAACGAATGAAAAATTCTAAGCCCAGAGGTTAGCTCTAGTAAAGGAAGGGGTCGAGAGGTAACGGTTTTCATAGGGTTAAGCTAGCGGAATTTTAGTAGTAATTTCTGTGGAAGGTATGTGGATTGACCCTTGAGTTAGTAGTGGTAGGTGGTGGGGAAGTAACTGCTTAGCCAATTCTTTAAAAAAAAACTTATTCTAATTGGAAGAAGAGGATAATTTATCAGCCATTAATATATATTTTCTTTTATTATTGATTGTCTCGTAAAATACGACGAAGATAATACCCATTACCGACTTTGTTTTTTTGTTTTGTTTAGTTTTTTTGTGTTTGTTTAGTTTTTTTGTGTTTTTGTTTTTTTTGTGTTTGTTTTGTTTTTTTTGTGTTTGTTTTGTTTTTTTTTGTGTTTGTTTTGTTTTTTTGTGTTTGTTTTGTTTTTTTGTGTTTGTTTTTTTTTTTGTGTTTGTTTTGTTTTTTTGTTTTTGTTTTGTTTTTTGTTTTTGTTTTGTTTTTTGTTTTTGTTTTGTTTTTTGTTTTTGTTATTTTGTTTTTTGTTTTGTTTTTTGTTTTGTTTTTTTGTTTTTGTTTTTTTGTTTTTGTTTTTTTGTTTTTGTTTTTTTGTTTTTGTTTTTTTGTTTTTGTTTTTTTGTTTTTGTTTTTTGTTTTTGTTTTTTGTTTTTTTGTTTTTGTTTTTGTGTTTTTGTTTTGTTTTTTTGTTTGTTTTTTTTGTTTTTGTTTTTTTGTTGTTTTGTTGTTTTTGTTTGTTTTTGTGTTTTTGTTTCGTTTTTGTTTTGTTGTTGTTTTTTTGTTTTGTTGTTGTTTTTTGTTTTTGTTGTTTGTTTTTGTTTTCACCGTTCACCAACAAGTCAGAACAAAGAAAGAATTTATTATTTCGAATTACTATTTCGACCGTAAGACAAACGTGATTACCAAAAGAAAAGAAAATATTAAAAAAAATTTTCCTGTTACGGCCATAATAAAATACATACGCTTCGAAATGGAAAATCGCATCTTTTATTTATTTTCCCACATACGAGGATTTAAACTAAGAAGTGTTTGGATCGATCCACTTCATTGGGTCTAACCAAATAACTAAACATCTAAATTCCTCAAGGGTTTTTTTGGCCCAACAAGAATTCTCCGCGTCCATCGTATGATAATGGCAATGGAATTATTAGCCGTTTGCTTATCAGGAAACATTCGGCATTCATTGACTGAGCGATCAATGCAAGACACGTCACGCTTCTCTTTACTCTCTGGATCAAAATGTAGTATCTGTTCGCAGCCTCTCTGCTCGTAATGGCAATATTAGCTCTTTCCTTATAAGGAAACTTTCAACATTCATAGACCGTGCAGCCAGTGCCAGACGAGGATTTGTTTCACTCCCTGGCATAGAGGCTTGGATCAATATGTAGTAACTGTTCTCATTTCTAATTGTATTGGCAATATTAGCAATATCCTGATCAGCAGACAGTCGACATACATTGACTGTATATATGGATAAATTTGTGTATGTGTGCGGCCATTTCATAACCTCGTAGGTTAGATGACATGAATATACAAATTACTAACATAATTTATTATGTATAGACGTAGCAAAAATTATTGGTTAAGTACAGAGTATAACAGAGGCCACCCTGTTGTTGTATGAAGTGTAATATTCAGCCCCAAGAAAAATAGAGGCACAGTGATTTCAAAGAAAATTAATTTCCGTGCGAAAGTTGTGGTGCCGTGGATATCGGCTCAGAACGAGAAATCGAAGATCCGAGTTCGAATTCCTGCTAAATTCGTTACATTACTTACGCGAAATTACCTTGCGAAAGGTATTAATCCGTCTCTTCTCCCTCCAGCTAAATGTTAAATAACAGAGCAACAAGATAGTGAAGAAAATAATAAGAATTTATTGGAAAAGGATTTTATATACGATTGCCAGAAGTTGAACGGACAAAGAGAGTAGTTAATGATTGGAATTTCCAATATCAAGTAAGAACAAAAATGTAATTATTTCTTTAATCAATTTGAATTCCTTGCATTCACTTAGGCACATATACCTTTAGGAAAGATATTAAAACGTCTTTTTCCTTCAATTATGGATTAAATAATAGGACAGACTGGGTTCTATAGCCTTAGTTGGCAACCAATCTACCGCAGAAAATAATGGCAACCTACTGCAGGAAAATCATCTGGTATTCAATCAGGTCTCTTTCTGGTCATGACCACGTATGTCACTTGACTGACTTGGCAAGCTGGGCCAGGTATGTCACTTGACTGACTTGGCAAGCTGGGCTAGGTATGTCACTTGACTGACTTGGCAAGCTGGGCCAGGGATGTCACTTGACTGACTTGGCAAGCTGGGCCAGGTATGTCACTTGACTGACTTGGCAAGCTGGGCTAGGTATGTCACTTGACTGACTTGGCAAGCTGGGCCAGGGATGTCACTTGACTGACTTGGCAAGCTGGGCCAGGGATGTCACTTGACTGACTTGGCAAGCTGGGCCAGGGATGTCACTTGACTGACTTGGCAAGCTGGGCCAGGGATGTCACTTGACTGACTTGGCAAGCTGGGCCAGGGATGTCACTTGACTGACTTGGCAAGCTGGGCCAGGTATGTCACTTGACTGACTTGGCAAGCTGGGCCAGGTATGTCACTTGACTGACTTGGCAAGCTGGGCCAGGTATGTCACTTGACTGACTTGGCAAGCTGGGCCAGGTATGTCACTTGACTGACTTGGCAAGCTGGGCCAGGGATGTCACTTGACTGACTTGACAAGCTGGGCCAGGTATGTCACTTGACAAGCTGGGCCAGGTATGTCACTTGACAAGCTGGGCCAGGTATGTCACTTGACAAGCTGGGCCAGGTATGTCACTTGACAAGCTGGGCCAGGTATGTCACTTGACAAGCTGGGCCAGGTATGTCACTTGACAAGCTGGGCCAGGTATGTCACTTGACAAGCTGGGCCAGCCTGGGTAGGAAAGCGTAAAAAAGGACTAAACATAAATAAGAAGTTTGAATCCATTGTCATCAGCGAAAAGGGCTAAAAATTAAAATTACAGGCACTAAAATCAAGCAGGTACGGAAATTTATTAAATACCTGGAAAGTTTTCTGGGACGGAAAGTGCGACCCTGAGACCTGAAGTCGTATTGAAATTGCCAAGGACGTAATCCAGAAGTGTTGAGAGACAGGAAATGTTCGTTAATGCTGGGCAATCTCTTCAAAGATAAAAAAAAAGACTCGAAAAAACTGAAATATGTTTCTACAGAAGGATGCTGGGCATACCACAAAGCGAACATTTGAGCAACAACGAGGTTTTGAAGAAAATGGAAACGAAAGGAAAACTTGTGCTTAGGAAGAGAAAGTTGAAGTTTCTTAGACTTATGAAGAGGAAAGCGGTCTTGAAGGGTCAGATATAGTCAAAGAAACGTGGAAACGGCACTTGGTATACTTGAAAGGCTTGAGCAAATGGTTGACAGAGTAGGGATTGGGATAAATAACAAGACAAAATATGAGAGCTGCCAGGGATAGGACGATGTATAGAGCCATGATCGTCTACGTCCTGAAGAGATACGGTATATAATAAAATAATTTATACTCGTAACTGGGTGCCCCACGCTTTAACCATTAACTTCTATCAACGATACCTTTACTTTTTTTTTTTATGATGTTCATCTCAGATAGCGTTGAGCTGTGTTTTGTTCAAGTGGTCTGCAATCAGTACGTGCCGAAATCCTGACTTGACTTTGAAAATATTTCTTGTTTTAGCTAGACCGATTTGATTTGGTTGTAGTCTGATTCGTTCGCGTGTCTTTTTTTTTTTTTTATCATTTGATCCTGCAAACAGTGAAATAAAAAAAAATCATTTTAATCCGAATAATTTGAACGCAGATATTAGGAATAAGGAGAAAGCGAGAGATAAAGAAATAAAGAAGAGAATAATTTATAATTCGAACTCTCTAAGAATGGAGGAAGAAAAATCGAACGTAGACAGAAGATAAGCTGAAACGAACAATAAAACAAAAGACATATATATATTATATTTTTTCTGTACTGTTTTAAAGGGTGTTTTCTTTTGATGTTTCTTTTGAAGTTAATCCGCGTCTGGTGTTTGTAGAAGTATGTTAGCGCGTAATATACGCATGGGTTTTATTTAAAGATGCCGAACCTGGTTATACAGTTAATAGAGCTTATGATTATATTATTTTAAAAATTTACTTATTTTTTATCTTTCTTTAGCAACATTTTACACCTCGTTTTAGCAATTTTACTGATGTATTGGAGACTGGCTGTGCTGGCGAATATTAGTGGAAATAGGAAATTGTCATTTATCCGAAATAAATAGATAAAAGGATGATGTAGCTTCAATGACACCCCTCCTTGAAATACATTCAGATATATCAGACTCTATACACTTATATCGATATTCCATCCATAGCTACCCAATATATATATATATATATATATATATATATGTATGTATATATCGCATCGTTCATTCAGCAAGGAATTAGAACACACTCAGCTATTGGCCGTGTATAATGATAATATACACACTAAAAAGTCTACCTCCTTCCACCGAGCGCACGTAGCTCAGGGGTAGAATCGTCGATTGAGGCCAATTCGGTCGGGTTTCAATCCTGAGTAAAAAGCAATCGGCTGTCTAACCGTACTGATGAGCTGTGATACAGCGAAACAGATCCGTCTATATATATATATATATATATATATATATATATATATATATATATATAGAGAAAAAACGAGAAAAAATCGCAAGATCCTAGGCCGCGGCGCACAACGGCTCGTGACGAGCCGTTGTGCGAAACCGCGGTAGGTCTTGGCGATCTTACGATTTTTTTCTCGTGTGTTTTTGCTCTACGTAACTGCCTTTTAGTTAATCCTTTTTGGTTAGTTTAGTATCGAGCACTTTTCTTTCTTTGTGGTTTGTTCCGTTTGAGGGTTTTTTTTTTCTTTGCTGTGAAGTGCTGTATGTATTGTCGGTACTCCGCAGTTTTCTTTTTTTTCCCCTCGTTGTCCAAAGCTTTATAGCCGAGGGCGATAACGGAATTAGATTCTGCCGGTTATTCGTGGTTCTTAAAAATTACTTGTGTAACATTTTAATTTTATTATTATATATATATATATATATATATATATATATATATATTGTGTGGGTGTGTGTGTGTGTTGCAATAAATTATTACAAGTATAAAACTGTATGTCAGCAAAAAAAGAAGTCAGTTTCATACTTACAGGCATTTTTAAAGATGATGGAATAAAAATAAGAAATACGAAAATGACCGACCGGTTTCAATCCCGTTTTTCGTCAGGAACAACTGGGACATTTTTTTTAATTATTTAATATTTAAAATTTTAAAACTGAAGTAGAATCAAGACGAAGTGGGGGGAAAAATATTTTATGGGGAGGAATCGACAGGCACTAAATGGTAATTATATAGACTTCAATTACACATTTTCTCTGTTTCCAGAGAGAAGGGGTCCTAGTTTTGATATCTAGTGACTCCAACGCCTGTAAATGAAATGCTAAGTGTGAACCAGACAACACGGTGAAGAAAAGACTCGAAGCAACAGAAATATGCTTCTTCAGAAGGATGCTGGAAATACCACGAGCCTAAAATTTGCGCAACAACGAGGTTTTGTAGAGAATGGAAACGAAAAGAAAACGTATGCTTAATACTGTGTTCCCCACACTTCATATTGATTCATTTTCAGTTTTAAAATTTTAAATATTGAACGGGAGAGAAAGAAAAACAGAGACCACGCATCTGAATAACGCCGGTGTCAATTTAGACTCTGATACATTAACAGCCTCTCACGACAACTCGGAATTTCAAGGACTTTATTCAACGGTTAAGCTATCTTAAAATATATCATTTATTTTGAATTCAGCCTTTTAACTTTTGTGTGAAGAATGAACTCACTCAATTTGTTTTAAGCATTTTAGAAATTTGCTTTGTGTCTGATTTAATATTTTTTTTATAATCGTTTCACCCCGAGCAAGGCATGTCACTGCCACTACTGCGGAGAGGGCTACATAGAGTGGAGAAAGGGTGGTTAAATATAGGAAATGTCAGAGGGTGGGTGATAGGCGGGTAAGGATACCGAGAATGAGGGTTGGGTAGATGAGAGTGTTCTGAGAATAATTGGGAGTTAGAGTGATAGGAGGTGTCTATTGACCCTACATTTAAACACCTGGAGATTGTAGCTGTCGGGAAAGCAGACTTGTGGAAGGAAATTCCACAGGCGGGAAGCACGAGAAAAGAAGCTGTTGGAGTAGAATTTACGCTTACATCTTATCTGTTTAACTGTAAAAGGGTGGGACCTAGTTGCTAATCTAGTATCTCGTGTAAATTCATGCTTAGGCGGCACCAGTGCTCTAAGTTTATCGGAGCAGAAGCCATGATAGTATTTGTAGAAGAGACACAGGGAAGCCACATCACGCCGGTGAGAGAGTGGTTGCAGTCGGTCTGCTAAGTCAGTATCAATCACATGAACAAGTTTTCTTCTTGACTATTCATCGAATCTATTAAATCATAATGTCTGATTACGGTCTTAAAACAAGCTACTGACAATTACAAATGTGTAAATTTGTAAATAAATTTCTTCTTGTGTTGTTAAAATATATACGCGTGCGTTTTCTACGTTTTCTTGCTCGGTGGGCGCATGGATTGAGAGCCAAAGGGAACAGATGAAGTTGTGGCTAGCGGTTTCTTTTCTTTGTTCTAACGAAATCTCCCTGTCTCTCACTACTCTGGTTAGGCTTTGAAATGCGTCCTCGGCCTTGCCAGTGCGCCTTCGGTTCTTCCGTCCTCTGTCAGAACACTTCCCAGGTATTTACATTTTTGTACTTGTTTGATTTTAGTATTACCAACCTGAAGTTGGCATTTGTTGAGCGCATGGGTTGAGTGCCAGGAAAAGGGAACAGATGAAGTTGTGGCTAGTGGTTTCAATCTGTAATCTTGTGATAATCAATACAGGTTAAGTGAAGGATCTGTGTTTGATTCTCATTCAGCCATTCACTCTATATTTGTGTACAAAAAACTCTTGGATGTGCGTTGTGGTGCAATGGATATCGGCTTGGAACGAGAAATCGGGGAGCCGAGTTCGAATTCCAGTTGAATTCCCTACACTCACTCACGTGTAAATACCCTTGGGAAAGGTATTAATCCGTTTCTTCCCTCCAGTTATGAGTTTAATAACAAGACGGATTGGGTTCTATAGCCTTGGCTGGCAACCAGTCTGCAGCAGAATGTAATGGCAATCTACTGCGGGATAATCTTCTTCCAGTCAGTCATGTCTCGAAAGAGACATGATCGCCCAAAGCGTGTATCATGAATAGCACTTAACTGACTGACTGATGTTTTACTTTATACTCAATTATTTGGGCACTTCAACGTTGTGTAATGGGTAACAAGCCTGTCCCGCTAGTATCTATTCCAACTAAATAATGAGTCCTCACTGGGTACCCCGAGTTTTCGGCTTTAGGCTAAATCTAAGCGACGTTTAGAAAATCAACTCTATGCCTAATTAATTTTATTTCAATACGATTTCATTTTCTTTTGATCGCCCAAAGCGTGTATCACATATGGCACTTAACTGAATGAATATAATATTTGGAAACATAATTAAAACTTCTACTGGGCATAAAGTGGGGGATCGGTTTTATATTGTTATGAAGTAATAAAAGGGACCCCACTAATTATACTTAATATAATAATGTAATATAATCTCTCTCTTCTCCCTCCAGCTATGAGTTAAATGGCAGGACAGATTATGTTCTCTAGCCTTGGCTGGCAACCAGTCTACCACATAAAGTAATGGCAACCTACTGCAGGAAAATCTTCTGCTCAGTCAGTCATGTCTCTTTCGAGACATGATCGCCCAAGCGTGTATTACGTATGGCACTTAAATGACTGACTGAATATAATAGTTGAAAACATGATTAAGGCTTCTACTGGGCGTAAAGTGGGGGATCAGTTTTATATTTTTATGGAGTAATAAACTGATCCCCCATTAATTACTACTTAATATAATAAATTTCTTTCCCTTCCAATTATGGGTTAATAGGACACATTGGGTTCTATAAGCTTGGCTGGCAACCAGTCTACCGCAGAAAGTAATGGTAACCTACTGCGGGATAATCTTCTGCCCAGTCATTCATGTCCTTTTCGAGACATGATCTCCCATACGTGTGTCACGTATGGCAATCAACTTTCTTCCTACAAGACGTATAACTCCGTCTTCAGTAGCTGAACTATTGAGCGAGCCTCGTTTCCGTTATCTTTCATTTTTAAAAATTTAGCTTTATCGATTCTCTTCATTCACTCTCCTTTTTTATATTTTTTTAAAAATTCTTTTAGATTTGATCTTACTCTTTTTTCTGATTTTTAGATTTTTTTTTCCTGCTTTTGTTTCATATCTCGTCTCCTGCACGAGATACTCGCTGTTTCTGCGTCGCACCAATAAAAAATACTCGGATAATCGAGATCATCCGATGCCCCGGCAAAGTCAGTTGGCATTTTCTTTACTGCACGATTGTTGTGATCGTGTGGCGGGCGGACTGACCCCCACGACATTCGGCTAAAAACGACCATCCATAGAAATAATGTCTGCTTATAACGTCACGGGAAATGACGGAAATGAAATAAAACAAAGGAAACAATTTGCAATCTCACTTTAGAATGTCACAAAATTCTACAAAATCGTTTTGGCTAGCAGAAAGAGGTACTCTTTAAGTAAGAAACGGGCGATGAAAGAAAACGAATGAAAAATTAAACGTTTATTGAAGAAAAATAACAATGAACGAATAAGAGAGAAAAAAAAAAGAAAGATAGTCTGAAAGAAGGAAAAGACCATGAAAGAATAAAGAAAAAAATTTAAAGATAGAAAAGTTTTGAAAGTGAAACAGTTATCATATTGAAGAAGAAAATACGACGAGAGAATGAAGAAAGAAGGAAAAAAAGTCTGGAACTGAAACGAGGAAAGAATAATGTTCGTCTGGAAAAAAGAAAGAATATTATGAAAAGATCTAAGAATGAAAGAATTAAAAAAAAGGAATTCAATCGGAAAGAAAATAAAAGAAAGAAAATACTGCTAAATAAAAAGAAAGAATGAAGAATTTTCATATTGAAGAAGAAAATACGAGGAGAGAATGAAGAAAGAAAAAAAGTCTGGAACTGAAACGAAGAAAGAAAGAATAATGTTCGTCTGGAAAAAAGAAAGAATATTATGAAAAAAAGAAATGAAATCGGAAAAAAATCTAAAATAAAAGAAAGAAAATACTGTTAAATAAAAAAAAAAAAAGAAATAATGAACAAATGAGAAGAATTAAAATATTTTCTAACGAAGTAATAAAAGATAGAAATTCAGATTTTAAGAATAAAAAAGAGAGATAAAAAAAAAAGAAATGAGTACTTAAAAAATAGAAAAAAGATCGGTCTAGAAATAAAGAAAAATTAAAATTAAAAGAAAATATGAATATATAGAAAAATTAGAAGACTGAAAGTGTGGCACTGACATCCAAAAGCAAATTGGCATGGCCAAAGATGCAATCCAGAAGCTAAGTAGAATATTAAGAGACAGAAAAATTTGGCATGACCAAAGATGCAATCCAGAAGCTAAGTAGAATATTAAGAGACAGAAAAATTTCGCTATGAAAAAAAAGACAGTACTGAATATATTTTTTTAATCGTGTCACGCCAAGCAAGGCATTTTACTGCCACTGTTGTGCAGGGGGTAACACAGCAGAATTGTTATGAAGAGTGAGGGGTTGCAGGGGGTGTCAGGAAGAGAGTAGGAAAGGGAAGAGATTACTGCTGAGAGTGGGGTGGAAGAGGTAGAATGTTATAAGGAGTGAGAAGTTGCAGGGGTGTCAGGATAAGAGTAGGAGAGGGAAGAGAGTACTGATGAGTGGGGTGGATGTAGAAAAGCATGCGAGAGAGGATGTAAGTTAGTGAGACAGGAGATGACTATTGGCTTGACATTTAAATTCTTGGTGATTGTAGCTGTCAGGAAAGCAAGTATGCGGAAGAGAATTCCACAGGCAGGCATTATGAGAAAGAAGCTGATGTAGTAAAGTTTGCGTTAACAATTTATTGGTTTCACAATAAAAGGGTGGGACATAGTTACTAATCTTGTGGAAATTCATACATAGGGGGCACCAGTGAGCTAAGTTCATCGGAGCAGAAGCCGTGAAAGTATTTGTAGAAAAGAAACAGAGAAGCCACACTGCGTCGGTGAGAAAGCGACTGTAACCTAGCTGCCAAGTCGGGATCGATCACATTACAGATTCCCCGTTGGATTCGGTCGAGGACACCTAAGTGGATAGCAGGAGCACCCGACCAGATATGGCAGCAATACTCAATGCACGGCTTGAAGATAGGAGATGGAAACGAAAAGAAAACTAATACTTAACATCAGAAAAAACAGCTGAAGTTCCTGGGATATGCAGTGAGGAAGAAGGGCTTGGGGAATCTGATACTCACTTGTCAGATAGAGGGAAAGACAGACAGAGGAAAGGAAAACGTAACACACATGATGGGCTTGAGCAAGTTGATGGCAGAGCAGGGTTTTTGAGGGAGGAACAGGAGAAGGCGTGCTAAGAGTCACTAGCGATAGAGAAATGTGGAGGGCTATAACTGGGACACCGCACATAGAAGAAGAAAATATATTTGGCTTCTTACTTTCCAATGTAGTTTGATATTCAAAATATTAAATGCAATACAATTATCTTTTGTTTCTTTAATTCCGGTTCTTTTGTTTTCTCAAACTTAATTATGTTTTCTTTCCCTCAAATTCTCTCAAACCCTTTGTGACTTTATTCCCTTGCTTGGAGTAAAATAATATTGAAAACAATCAGTAGAATTCGCTGATGTAAAATGCTTCATTTTTTTCACATAGATGCACACAAGCAATCGCACATAGAGAGATATACAGGGTGACCACGAAAAGACTGAATGATAAAAAGCGCTATTGAGTATCGTGAGGCGGTTTGGGTCATTTGAAACTTGTATTGAAATAGATTTAAATCAAATTTCAGAATCTTCTGCAGCGATGTTCTGGCGATGCCTTGTTGGACAGAGCGACGACAGGTAGAAACGAGTGGATGCTTAGGGACACTCCGCTGTACAGCTTCCACCGCTGTGCCAGTGCGCACAGTGCGTTTAGGACCTCTTTCCGGAAGATCACCATCTGATCCAGTTCTATCAAGCTGGGCGATTAGGTTCTGAACCATATTCTCGCTAGGAGATTTTCTGACATTAAAATGTTGCCGGTATTTTTCTCTGATTTTAAATAATTTATCTTTTACTGGAACAGAAAAAAAAACTCAATAAATTTTCTTCGTTACTGGGCACATTCAATCAGTTAAGTGCCATACGTGATTCACGCTTTGGGCAATCATGTCTCTTTCGAGACATGACAGACTGGTCATTATCCCGCAGCAGATTGGCATTACTTTCTGCGGTAGACTGGTTGCCAACCAAGGCTATACAACCCAATCTGTCCTGTTAAAACCGATCCCCCACTTTATGCCCAGTAGAAGTTTTTAATTACGTTTCCAACTATTATATTTAGTCAGTTAAATGCTTTAGGCGATCATGTCTCTTTCGGGACATGACTGACTGGGCCGAAGATTATTCCGCAGTAGGTTGCCATTGCTTTCTGAAGTAGGTTGACAGCCAAGGCTATAGAACCCAATCTGTCCTATTAAGGGAAGAGACGTTCACTTACGCACAAATACACTTTCCCAACTGGAATTCGAACCCGGCTCTCCGATTTGTCGTTCCGAGTCGACATCCACTGCACTACTAATCTCTTAGGCATGCTCTATAAGAGGGGTCGGCAATCTTTTGGAGAGTGATGGCCAAAAACCTATGTCGGGTCATGGAGGAGGGTCAAACAGCTATGGCTCTATTGTCATGGTGTAGAAAATATAAAATGCACAAAAATTGACTTTATTTACAATTTTGAAATGATTTGGAAGTTATCGAAAATAACTTTTGCCTTGGAAAACATATATGATTATTTTTTCTTGTTTTTATTTACATAAAAAAAAAGGAATTCGACCAGAAAGCGAAAAATTTCGGAGTTGCAAAAAGTATTTTACCTCTTTCTCAATCCGATAAAAAACAGGTTTCTAAAGCATGAAAAAGAGAAAATATCTGCCGGGAATTTCGTAAAAAAAAATATTACATCTTAAAAATAAATGTTTCATGAATCAGTATTGAAAAGAAATCCATTAAAATCGGTTAAAAACACTATTTTATATTCATTTAAAAGTGCCTGCTCACGGAATCAATTTCACAGTGAAAGTGAGGCCGTACGCTAATTTTGGCCATCCCTACAAATCTATCTAAATTTATTTGTAAATGGAACTTTGTGTGTGTCCGTTACCTATAGACTCCGAAACGGCTGAACCAATTTTCTTGAAAATTTACACAGCTGTACTATAAGCATCTGCGAATGTCCTTGGCTAGGTTTTGTGTCAAGGTACCCCGGATAAATATCGAAAATCGATAATCGAAAAAATCTGGTTATAGAAGGAGTAGTCCTATTTTAATCAAATTTGATACACTCATAGACAAAGACATAAGAAACGATATTCAGAAGTTTCAAGGTTGCAGTTCTTCCAATAGTGCAGAAAATCGATAATATCTATATATATATATATATATATATATATAAGGCAAGATGTTTGTGTGTGTGTGTGTGTGTGTGTGTTTATCTGCCTGTATGTCCGTATTTTTTTTTTCAGCCCTTTTATTTTAGTTTTTACTTCGGGTTTGACTCTAAGTAGGTATAATTGTAGTTCTTAGTTTCAGCCATGATACCATTTACTCAGAGGACTTATTTAGCCATCAAAATTCAGTTTACGACGAAAAAACTTATTTGATATCGGTACCAGGAAATCAAAATTTGTCTTGCATCCATTCATTTTTCTTCCAGTCTACGGTTTCGCTTTAACTGGAAACAACTATTGCTTTTTAGTCTTTCGTGCCAACGTCCAAAGAGTCTGAGCTCCAGGACCATGGATTAGTTTTAAAACTTTCATTAAACCCGCGCAACGCCGGGCTATACTGCTAGAAAAAAATAAAAGTAAAATATATTTTCCGGATATAAAGAAGTATTTTTTTTTTAAATTTCGACGCAATATATTCAGACTATCAACTGTCACTTTGATTTAGTTTACCTATGTTTATATCGTGTCCAAAGTAGGGTAGTGGGCCGGACAAGATTCACTCGAGGGTCAGATGTGGCCCGCGGGCCAGAGGTTTGCAACTGCTACTATATAACTTGTACCAAATAAAATATAATAAAATAAAGACTGAAAACGAACAGGTTATGACTTTTCCAAAACCTTTTAGTTTTCCAGTGGCCACTCTATGTATAGAATTATACTCATAAAATCAGATTATGGAATTAATAGCCATTAACTTTCCTCATGCCAAAAGAAGAGAATCACCTGAAAGAGGATTAAGTATACACTAATCCAATCTTTTCTCTATCGCCATCATAACCTAATTTTCTTATGACTTTCCACTTTAGTACTTAGACTTTACGAATATAATCGAACTACAGTTGAAATTGCCAAATGAAACCGTAAGTTCTATGTTAAGTGTTTCTCTTCTCGCGCTTGTTGTGGAAAACGTTTCTGCTTACTTGCTTTCCAGTCAACACTGATCTTCAAAAGTTTAAATGCAATGGAAATTGTTATCTTTAGTCTTTTCAATTCCTGTTGTTTGTTTGTTTTGCGCCCCGGGTGTTCATCTCAGTGTTCTCGACAGGCTCCAAAGAAGAACCTGCAATGTGATAGTTCCCGACCTGGCAGCTCAACTCCAGTCACTTTTCCATCTGTCTATTCTAAAATATTTCTATGGTTTCTGCTCCGATGAACTGGTGTCTCCTCCTCAAGAATTTATTTGTGCAACCATTCTGGCAACAATGTCCCACCCTTTTACAGTTAGAACAAATAAATGCAGGCGACAATTCTATTCCAGCAGCTTTCTTCTCGCACTTCCCGCCTGTGGAACTCCCTTCTGTATACTTGCTTTCCTGGTAGCTACAACCTCTAGAAATTTAAATGCAATGTCAATTCCCATCTCTTATCCACTTGACTCCAGTCCTTTCTACATCACCCCGTGCATCTTGTTCAAATTTCTGTCTACCTCCGCAACTGTATTTACACCTCTGTTCCCATCCTTCTCTTGCTCTTTCTCTGACACCGCTTGTAACTGGTTCATCTTTCTCTTAGCTCTCGCTTTCCTAAAGTTTTCCTCTCTTATATAGCCCTTTCCGCATCAGTGGCGGTACCGCCTTGCTTGGGTTGAAACGATAAAAAAATAGTTCTTGCTACTTTGTTTACTCTTTTTCATATTCTTTCCCACCTTGTCGGCTGGAGCATTAGGCCTACAGCCCCTCTGCAGAGAGGTAACCAGCACCTCTGCAGAGAGGTAACCAGCATCAATAAGACGTCATAGATTTTAAAGTAAGCTATATCCTACGGCAAAGCCTCTGATTGGGAATGCTTAAGGGGCCTGGAACCACCTCTTAATTGCTGTTGTTCCCAGGTCCAACCTGACCCAGGGTGGTAGAACCTGTTATGATGCCTGCTATGGGCAAATAGTTAACTTCCAAACTGAGGATAAAACACTGATTTGGAGAAGAAATTATAATCGACAACACATTTTTAAAAAACAAATGATATCGAAAGCAATACATCTATGAAGAAAAATATTACCAACGATATATTATTGAAGGAAAATATATTAACAGAAATATCTTTTTGAAGAAATAATATATACACCAGTAAAACATGTGACTCTCAACAAAAGCCTCTTCACAAAAATTCGTCAATGAAACCTGACGGATCTACAGACTGGTTTCTCACGAAGAGTACATATTCTATTCATACGAATCTCTTGTAAAAATCTTGCCGGCCTTATAACACATTGTGGTTTGTTTGCCGTAAGGCAAAAAGTTTTTTTTTTTCTTTCATTTTAAAGCTCCTTTTCATAAACACAAAACATCTTGAGTTTTCTAAAAAAAAAACAAAAAAACGACAATTTTTTTTTCTCAAAATCTGACTACATCATAATAGGACATTAAAAAATACCTTTAAACCCCACCTTTTTGGCATTAAATAACTCACATACAGTGTCATTCTTAGCAACATTGCCCCCACCCGCAGAACGAGCCTTGTGGCCTCTTTACCTGCAGAAGGAAACTTGCGCACCCCACGAACAGACTAAACCCACAATGAATGGTACTCTAAACAAAATAACAGACTCTCGGAACGCAGACATTCGTTGATCACGAATAAACGGAAACAAATGAGGAATTAACGTTTTGAAGCGATACATTACGAACGTTTTCATAACTTTCAGCTACTTTTTGGTGACTTCCTAGCTATTTTTATAGCCATTTCAGTGCGTTTCTGCATAGTGTATCGAGGCAGCAGATAATTTTCTAAATATATACTGTTAAATATGTTAAATAAAGCTTATAACTAACTTAAAGGATTATCCAAATGTCGGAGAATTTTTGTCTTTATTTTCACCTGAAATTAAAGCCAAAATACGATGTTTAGAACGGCTCATGATTAAGCATAATAGATGTTCATTGTCTCTTATATTTAACAGTATATGTTTAGAAAAAAAATTACATACATACACACACACACACACACATATATATATATATATATATATATGTGTGTGTGTGTGTAGATCCTAGATAAGCTACAAATATATCATGACTGTTACTGGTGTTAGTACTCGTATTTGTAAATCCTTACTGATGTTATAAATATTTATGTAGTCACATATCAGTCTAATCTAATGAGTGTTTTATTAATTCCTGAGAAAAATTCAGTCGGTTCAAATTACTATATTGATGTTAGGGATGACGTGTTCAAATCAGTGCATTCTACTCTCTCTCTCTAGATTATATATATAATCTCGTGCTATTTAAGTACAAAGTAGAAAAAACAGAATAATTTCCGGTAATATTAAAACTCTCACAAACAATTAATGAAAAGATAATATTTTTGTTCTTCGTCTTCAAAAATAATGTGTTTTCGTTTAGCAAAGGAAGGGACACTCCTTTTTGACGGCTAAATTAACGATGTGCAGTTCAGTGCAAGTTTTAAAAAAAATACACACGAGAACATAACGGTGAAAATGATAGGGCCCCACCAGTCTTGTAAAGGAGGGGAAATCTCCCTGCCTATAAAATTGATGAATTTTTCTCTATGACACCTGGACTTTATGAATTTTAGCGTATTACTAGGTTGGCGGAAAGGTCTCATTTAACAGTTAAAATGTTCTATGTTAACAGTTTCTTCGATGTCTTGATTCTCGATTCGGCTTCTTGCTTTCCAGCCAAATTTGCTCATGTTATCAATGTCCTGCCATTGCAAAACAAAACTTTTTTTTTATAATCATATCGCCCCATGCAAGACAGTTTACCGCAACTGGTGTACAGAGGGTTACATAGGAGAAAAATTATGAGACAGGTTATAGGGAGTGTCAGGAAGTAGGTAAGAGAAGGATGACTGTGGCCATAAAGTGAGGGATCAGTTGATATATTGATCGTGATGTAGAATTGACCCCGAATTTTATATCCACATTATAATAGTATAGTTTTTTTTTATAATATCGCCCCAAGCAAGGCATTTTACTGCCACTGTTTTGCAGGGGGTTACATAGGAGAAAAGTGATGAGAAAGATGGACAGGTTAGAGGGAGTGTCAGGAAGTGGGTAAGAGAAGGATGAGAATACTGATGAGAGGTGAGTGAATGAAGAAAGGAGCATCAGAGAGAGGACATAGGAGATGACTATTGACTTGACATTTAAATTCTTGGAGATTGTAGCTGTCGGGGAAGCAGGTAAACGGAAGGGAACTCCACAGGTGGGAAGTTCGAGAAAAGAAGCTGCTGGAGTAGAGTTTGCGTTTACATTTTATTGGTTTCACTGTAAAAGGGTGGAAGCTAGTTGCTAATCTTGTGGCTCGAGTAAATTCATATATAGGGGGCACCAGTGAGCTAAGTTCATCTGAGCAGAAGTCGTGAAAGTATTTGTAGAAGAGACACAGGGAAGCCACATTGCGCCGGTGAGAAATTGACTGTATCTGAGCTGCCGATCACATTACAGATTCTCCAGTGGAATTTGTCAAGAACCCCTAGACGGATAGCAGGGGAACCAGGACAGATATGACAGCAGTATTCAATACATGGGCGGATGGTAAGAGACGGATGACTCTGGCCATAAAGTGAGGGATCAGTTTATATATTGATTGTAATGTAGAACTGATCCCTCACTTTATATCCACATTGTAATAGTATAGAAATTTTTTTTTTTAATGATCATATAGCCCCAAGCTAAGTTCATCAGAGCAGAAGCCTTGAATGTATTTGTAGAAGAGACACAGGGAAGCCACATTGCGCTGGTGAGAAAGTGACGGTATGTGAGCTGCCAAGTCGGGATCGATCACATGACTTGCACTGCCGATGGTCATGTTCTTCTGTCTCCGTGAATGCTTTTCTTTTCTTATTTCTCTTTTCCGAATCGATTTACTCAGATTCTCATGAACACATTTCATTTTAATGTCTTTATCACCTTGAACGGGGGTAAAATGATTAATATATACCAATCAACTTTGATCTTCAAAACATTAAACGCAAAGTCAATCGCTGTCAAAGTCAATGTTTTTAGTTCTGGATCTTCCATTGTAAAACAGACTATTTTATCATATTCTCTGACACTCAGTGACTCTTTGCATCATAGTGACTTCATTACTTTAGTTTGGGTGAGATTAGTAAAAAAAATAAAATAAAAGGAGAATAACATCATTTAAAATGGCTCAAATTAAGTATAATGTCGTCTCACGTCAGGGACCCGGTGATCGATTGCCCAATGTTGAGTGTAACTGGTAACAAAAACCAACAAACGGAAATTACAGTTTCCAAAAGACAATAATAAATTGACAAAATAATAATAATAATAATAAATAAAAAGTGTGTATATATATATATATATATAGTGAGAGAGAGAGAGAGAGAAAACTATAATAAATATGTGTATGTATGTATATATATATATATATATATATAGAGAGAGAGAGAGAGATGAGAGAAAATTATAATATATATATATATATATATATATATATAAAAGAAAAAACTATAATAAATATGTGTGTACGTATATATATATTAATATAAGAGAAAACTATAATAAATATGTAATGTATATATGTATGAGAGAAAACTAAGATAAATATGGATGTGTGTATGGATATATATATATATATATATATGAGAGAAAACTATGATAAATATATATGTATATGTATAAATCCGCAGACACTCGTGTTTCGCTGTATCACAGCTCATCAGCATGGTTAAATATCCGATTGTTTCTAGGATTGAAATCCGACCGAAATGACACCAGTCGGCGATTCTACCTCTAAGCTATGTGCTCTCAGTGGAGGAAGGCGGATTTTAGTGCGTTATATACACAGTGTGAACACACGCCAGTAGCCTAGAGTGTTCAAATTCATGACATAATGAGCGATGCGTAAATGCGTGAGCAGCTATTTTTTTTATCTATCATTTCTCCAATCAGCATGCGAGTGCGTAAATGAAAGAACATGTAGAAAAAAAGTGTCCTTGATTTAATGTTTTACCTAAACATGTTTCTTCAGAGATTGTTTAATCCGTCTATTAAAAAATCTCTGAAGAAAATTGTTAAAGTGTAACATGTTAAAATAAAAACACTTTTTTCCTACTTGTTATTTACTTATTCTATTCATCTTGTCGAATTCCTATATATATATATATATATATATATTTCCAGGTGAAGAGGACTCAAGGTTCTACTATTTTCAGTGCATTTATTATATTATGAACAGTGCTCAATTTAATAAATATTTTAGAGTTTAATATAATAATATAGCTATGAATTAATTGTACATTGCGACACGGAATGTTTGTTTCGAGATAGATTCTCTTCATCAGGCAATATTTGATGTTGGTTGTACAGATGATTTACATTTTACTGTAAATTTTTACCGAAAAATGTCAATCATCTGTACAGCCAGCATCAAGTATTGCCTGATGAAGAGAATCTATCTCGAAACATAAAAAAATTCCGTGTCGCAATGTACAATTAATTCATAGCTATATTATTATATTAAACTCTAAAATATTTATCAAATTGAGCACTGTTCATAATATAATAAATGCACTGAAAATAGTAGAACCTTGAGTCCTCTTCACCTGGAAATATATATATATATATATATATATAGGAATTCGACAAGATGAATAGAATAAGTAAATAACAAGTAGGAAAAAGTTTTTTATGTGCAATTAATCCATAAGTGTGTGTGTGTGTGTGCATATATATTTTAATTCAGATACTTCAATCCCAGGGAAAAAAGCAGGAAGGTAAATTCCAAAAAACCCGATCCTAATTAATATTAAAAATTTTATTTTAATATTAAAAAATGATACAGGAAGAGAGCTCCATGTAATAAAATATTACAGAGCAAATATATATATTTTAAAAAAGGATTAATTCAAAGATGTTGAATGGCCGTGTTGCTTAAACTTACGTCGATTTAACACGGCTGTCTGTTAATTTTTAGTTACATTCTCCCTTTTTTTTTTGCGAACCCAGACGATGTCAATTTTTTTTTCTTTTCTTATTTATTTGATTTTATTCTATCTTTTTTTCTTTTTCTTTTTTTTCTTTTTCGTTTTCTTTTTCTTTTTCTTTATTTTATTTTATTTTTTAATTCCTTTGCAATCTATTTAAAAAGGAAAAGTAGACTAATTTTTCTCTAGTTTCTGAAAGGATTTTTCTGTTGCTGAGGTGATGTGCTGTCCCCCGTGGGGATCTTCATATCGAAATGGCCATTCAACATCTTTGAATTAATCCTTTTTTAAAATATATATATATATATATATATATATATATATATATATAAGAAAAATCTATTATATATTTTTAATTTATTTGAACATTATTTTTAAAATAATTAAACACTTTCATGCAAGATGGTGTAAGCGGTTTCCTACGTGGAGAGGCTCTTTAGTTTCAATGAAAAAATGAAATAAACAAATAAAAACAGAAAGGTTAAACGTCTATTTCGGTGAAATGGAAAAAGTTTAGATTTTCAAATATTTTCATTTGTATCCGCTTACTTCATAATTACAATTATTATTGCAATATTTTGGTTAAAGTTCTTAAGCTGAAATAATTAATGATGCAATTCATGCGAAAAGACTTTTTCTCGAATAACTCGACATGAGCTTATTCAATCATTAACTTAGCTTAAGAATTCAGATTCATCCTATTAAAACGGAAAAACGAAAAATTTTCACGGGTATTTCTAATATTAATTATAATAATAATGTCTATCCATTAATTATATTAATCATTCACATGCAAGCCTGTTTCTCTGTATCACAGCTCATCAGTGTGATAGACACATCGACTTGTTTCTGGCCTTGATCGAAACTCGACGGTATATATTGTTGAGTTGTGATAATTTTTGGCTCTAAGATTTTTGATTTTCTGATGAAAGGTATTTTGGCAGACACTTTTTAATTTTTTTTTATTGTATATGCTCTATATCGAAGTTGAGATAAAGCGTTGATAGATTCAGTACAAAGAATTCGTCATTTTAACTGAGAAGGTTCATGCTAACTTCAAACATTTGTGAGAACACGGTTATGATGTATTCACTCATCGGGACTGGGTTTATATATATATATATATATATATATATATATATAAGAATATTTGGTATATAAGTCAGGTAAATTCCGATAGAGACAAACTCAAAAGAACTCAATGTTAAATTTATTTATTTAATTTAACAGAGTAATAAGTTCTTTTTAGATATTCTACAATTTCATGGGTAATACGTATTTCGCACCAAACCTTGCTTAAATAACCTTTTTTAAATATTAATATTATTATTACTGTTGAAATTTTATATATATATATATATATATATATATATATATATATATATATATATTGTTTTTATTATATTTATGAATATTATTTTATTACTATTATTTAGGATTTTTCTTCTTTTTTCTAATAATAATATTATTACTAGTGTTAAAAGTTTTTATATATATATATTATTCATTACTATTATTTAGGATTGTATTTTAATATTTATCATTTTCGTTTATCAATTTTACTGTTTTAATTATTTTAACTATATTTATAATATAATACTACTAGTGGTTATATTTTAGTTTGTATTAAAAGTATGATTTACATTTTATTTTTTACCGTAAATATATTCCATTATATTTAAAACTAAATTTTAATGTTAAATTTCCATGTCATGTTTTTCTAAAAAAGCAAATGATTTGCAATAGACGCTGGTGTCGAGCTAAGTCGTTCACTTTAACTTCCTTTCTCTTTATATTGTTCGTTCTCCTTTTTTTTTTCTTTTTCTTTCTCTTCTTTCCATTTATCAATTTTGCATATTTTTCTATTTCTTTCTCTCTTTGGTGTTTTTTGAATGAGCGACAAAATGTTTTTGTAGATCACCGTTACAAATGTCTATTCTCGTATGGGCACGTGAGTGTCTGTGTGTAATTCTTTTCGGGATTATTTTGAATGATAACTGTTAAATCATTTGGGTCTGACGAGCAGCAAGGTTTGCTACGAAATACGTTTGACCCATGAAATTGTAGAATATCTAAATTTATATATATATATATATATATATATATATATGATGATACACGTATACTGTCTTAATATGTATAGAAAAAACTACTAAAAAGGTGTAAGTTTAAAAATGTATTCTTTTGACAGTATTTATTTATTTCTATTATATATATATATATATATATATATATATCTATATTTGATATTTCAGACCGGCCTTTTGTTTCTGATGAAAGGCCGAGGCCGGTCTGAATTATCAAATATATATCTCCAGGACCATGAATTAGTTTTAAATCTTTCATTACACCCGAGCAACGACGGGCTATACTGCTAGTGCTATAATAAAAAAAAACTTATTTGATATCGATACCAAGAAATCAAAATTTGACTTACATCCATTCATTTTTCTTTCAGTTTACGGTTTGACTTTAACTGGAAACAACTATTGCTTTTTAGTGTTTCGTGCCAACGTCCAAAGAGTCTGAGCTCCAGGATCATGGATTAGTTTTAAAGCTTGCATTACACCCGAGCAATGCCAGGCTATACTGCTAGTATATATATATATATATTAGGTGCGATTGGTAAATTGTCGCAATTTTTTTATTATTTCAAATATTCTTTAGGCTGAGTCTGAGCTTCAGGACCATGGATTAGTTTTAAAGCTTTCATTACACCCGAGCAACGCCGGGCTATACTGCTAGTATTATATATACAGAATGTATTTTAACAGTTGTAAAAATTTCACACTGCTTCATCAGTTTTTCGTTGTTTTTGTTACCCAAAAAATTTTGAAAGTCCTCGGGTTAATACCTGATACAGTTTTTGTTTTTTATTCAGTAACGAGATTCGTAGGAGGCTGGTCCTCACGAAGATCTGCAGGTTTCATTTACTCGAAGCCATTTTTAACGAAAGATCTGATAAAGCAACTATAAATGTATTTTTATGTCGAATGATGTCGGAGTTATGAACGTTCTGTCCTGAAATCATTCAACCATAAACAGACTTGTAACGGTCATTTGAGCAAGAAAATAGGAAAAAAATTAATGATTAATTTGTCATATTCTGCAAGAAGTTTTGTTCTCTTTTTTTTTTTCTTTTTGGTTTCATTTTCTTGTACTTTTCGCTGATCTTGCTCTCAAATTATTCTAGGTCTGATGTGATTTGCTGTCTCGACCATAAATAACCAGATAATGAAGTTATTTCACTTTTTTTGTTTTCAAAGATAAAGAAAAACAAAACGGCGTCATACTTCATTATGTAATTCAATGTTTTTTTACTAAATCTGATAGTAAACAATCGATCTTCATATAATTTTAACCTTTGAAAAGGAGTAGCGATTTATCCTTTGTTTCCTGTTTACAAATGTGTTTCCGGTTCCATCACTATTTCAACTCATCATTTCTAACGTCTTTACCTAAACTCTGTTATTTACTGTTTATTTTGTCTCAATAGGAGTAGGTAGGTTTTCCTCTCTTCAGGTTGACACTCCTATACGTTCCTTTGAAAAGGAGTTGAGGCCTCGACCTTGTTGCTTGTTTAGACTTGCGTTTCCGGTTTAGAATTGCGTCTCCTCTAAACTCAGAAATTTACTTAACTATCTTTTTATCACAGACCTTCACTGTCTTTTGAATAGGGGTAGAGCTTTGTCTCGCTCGATCAATTACGACTGAGAAGTGAGTTCGATGCTCACTGGATGACCCTTAATCTTAACCTTGTACTACAACTAAGCTACGGTTTGTAAATCACGTGATTTAATGGTTAGCAAGGGTGTTATATATATATATATATATATATATATATATATATATATATAAAATATATAGTTTTATATAAAGTTTTATATATAAAACTTATTTATAAATGAAAATTTGTGTGTGTGTGTCCGTTACCTATAGACTCCAAAATGGCTGAACCGATTTTCTTGAAAATTTACACAGTTTTACTATAAGCGTCTGCGAGTGTTCATAGCTAAGTTTTGTGTCAAGGTACACCCAATAAATATCGAAAATCGAAAAAATCGGGTTATAGAAGGAGTGGTCCGATTTTAATCAAATTTGATACACTCATAGACAGACATAAACGATATTCAGAAGTTTCAAGGTTTTAGTTCTTACAATAGTGCAGAAAATCGATATATATATATATATATATATATATATATATATATATATATATATAAAGCAAGATGTTTGTGTGTGTGTATCTGTTTATCTGTCTGTATGTCCTTTATACATATCCACAATTTTTATCCGATTCTCACCAATCTTCACGCAAATATTCTTTGGGCAGAGTCTGAGCTCCAAGACCATGGATTAGTTTTAAAGTTTTCATTACACCCGAGCAACGCCGGGCTATGCTGCTAGTATATATATATATATATATATATATATATATATATATATATATATATATAAGCAAGACGGTACCGCCACTGGTGCGCAGTGGGCTACATAAGAGAGTAAAAGTTTGGGCAGGAGGAGAGTGAAAAGAAAGACGAACCAGTTAGAGGGGGCGACAGAAAAAGGGCAAGAGAAGGATGAGAACACAGATGTGAAGACAGTAGTGGAGGTAGGGAGAAAGGAATAAAAACAAGATATACAGGGTGATGTAGAAAGAACTGGAGTCAAGTGAATAAGAGAAGGGAATTGACATTGCATTTAAATTTCTGGAGTTTGTAGTCGTTAGGAAAGCAAGTATACGGAAAGAAGTTCCACTAGTTGGAAGTGCGAAAAACGGTGGAGTAGAATTGTCGGCTACCTGTGTTGATCTAACTGTAAATGGGTAGGACCTTTTGCCAGTCTGGTTGTACGAGTAAATTCTTGTGGAGGGGGCACCAGTGACCTAAGTTCGTCGGAGCAGAAGCCATGAAAATATTTATAGAAGAGACAGAGGGAAGCCACATCCCGATGATGAATGAAAAAGTGGCTAGAGTCGAGCTGCCAGGTCGGGACCAATCGCATTACAGATTCTTCTCTGGAGCCTGTCGAGAACACTAAGAAGAACAGCAGGGGCGCCTGACCAGACATGACCAATGCGTGTGTCAATGGTGACATTTTTTTCAGAATCTCGAATGTCTATTATATGCGCTTATACATGTTTGTTTGTTGTTGTTGTTTTTTTTTACTGTCCTGAAAACAGAGAAATTCTTGATGAGACAATGCGAGGCCTATTAATTTATTTATTGAATCTAAATGTCTCACCATCAATTTTAAACTCAGTTTGTTCTTATCATATACAATTATATACAACAAAAAAAGTTAAAAAAAATAAAAACGAGAAAGGAAGCCCCATAAAAAAAATGGCGACTTTTGTGGATTCTTGGCAAGATTGCTCGCAGGCAATTTCTTTATATTTTGCAAAAAAACTTGAAGATAATTTTGCTTGTCGAATAAACTTCTCTCCTTTTTCTCCTTTGTTATAAATTGTGCAGTATTTTTTTGTAATGCCCCCGCCCCACATTGTAGCGAACCATTGTCATTCTCTTCGTATTCCATCGGTGAGATGTAAGTTCTACTCGAGAAGCTTCTTCCCCACGTACCGCTGTTTTGAGTAAATGACTCCCAAGAGGATGCTTCCTCGGTCATTAGAATATTATCATGTTCAAATCTAGAATTAATGATTCTTTCCAACCTATCCGCATAAACTGTGTCATTTACTGTGTAGCACTACTTCGAGTGGCTCTTGGTCCTTGTACAGGGTGAACAAAGTTATGAAAATATATTGGCGTGAAAATGCGAATCGGCAAATTGATTTCAGATTACGACTCGTCTGTCTCATTCACTTTTGAAAGGAGCGAATACATCGGGGTTAAATAGTAGGCTATAGTTTTCTTTCTAGTCTTAATTGATAACTAGTTTATGAGAAGGTTTAATCTGAAATTACAATTGTAGATAAGACAACAGCTGTCACACCAGAATCATTCCGTTGAAGTAATTTCAAATAAAATATGGAATGTCATGGTTGCTAATATTATAAAGATGAATGTCATAGTGGATAATAACAAAATACTCTACAGTCTCCAATTATTTCACTTGGATCATACTCACGAAAAACCCAATAATCTGCCAAATTCTTCTCACTATCCGAGAGTTGATACATAGCATTTTTTAGTACAACACACGAATTCGTTCCTTTTCTTTTTATATCTAAACTTATTTATAAATGGAACTTTGTGTGTGTGTCAGTTACCTATAGACTCCAAAACGACTGAACCGACTTGCTTGAAAATTTACACAGTTGTATTGTAAGCGTCTGCGAGTGTTCTGAGTTAGGTTTTGTATCGAGGTAACCCCGATAAATATGGAAAATCGATAATCGAAAAAATCTGGTTATAGAAGGAGTAGTCCGATTTTAATCAAATTTGATACACTCATAGACAAAGATATAAGAAACGATATTCAGAAGTTTCAAGGTTGCAGTTCTCACAATAGTGCAGAAAATCGATAATATATATATATATATATATAAAAAAGGCAAGATGTTCGTGTGTGTGTGTCTGTTTATCTACCTGTATGTCTGTATTTTCTTCAGCCCTTTTATTTTAGTTTTTGCCTCAGGTTTGGCTCTAAGTAGGTATAATTGTAGTTCTTTCTCTCAGCCATGATACAATTTACTCAGAGGACTTATTTAGCCTTCAAAATTCAGTTTACGACGAAACAAACTTATTTGATATCGGTACCAGGAAATCAAAATTTGATTTACATCCATTCATTTTTCTTTCAGTCTACGGTTTTGTTTTAACTGAAAACAACTATTGCTTTTTAGTCTTTCGTGCCAACGTCCAAAGAGTCTGAGCTCCAGGACCATGGGTTTGTTTTAAAGCTTGCATCACACCCGAGCAACGCCGGGGTATAGTATTTTTTATAAATGTCTATTTTTAGTCTTTCATAATGTTTTGGCCACAGTTTATGGCTTTACAATTTGCCCATAGCTAGGATCCTAGTAGGCGCTACCACTATCTCGAAGGTGTTTGCACATTGACTAGTGTAAATATTTCCCTGCTTTATCGTGAAAATTTGTATATTCGTTTGGTACAAGTATAGAACTTCCTGATTATTATTATGTTGTCATTTTTCATTATTATTATTATTATGTCATTTTTCATCATGATTTCTGCTATGGTCGCACTACCTACCAAATCTGCAGGAAGACCTAAGGCAGGTTGTGGCGTGTTGTTATGGCACCATTTCATGTTTTTTCAATCTCCCTAACATCCCTAGCGTTACATGGACAAAGTTCTCTTTAGTGTGTGGGCTGTACTTAACATGATAATTTTTTTATATCTTTTAAGCAGGGGCTTCCAGGGTTTCTTTTTATGTGTTGTTTTGTTCCACTTTTTATCATTCCAAGTGCATCTTCTATCACTGGGTTCTTGTTTTCAATTTCTAGGTCTTGACATTTCTTTAATTCTCTGGTTGCTATGTTACAATGCGCTGGACAAGCCATATCAATTAAGCAAGTTTCTCTCTTTTTTGGTTTTTGACGATGTCCGGCCTATTTGCTTCAATTTGTCTGTGTAGATGGTGTAATCACATTGAATGATGACATCTTTATTTTTTTGTAGCCAGGGCTGGGTGGTGTTCATACCAGTGTTTGTTTACATATTTTCCATAGTGTTTACACATTGTCCAGTGTAAATATTGCACTACTCTGTCGTGACGATTTTTATATTCATTTGGGGCAAGTACAGAACATTCTGAGATTAGATGGTCTATTGTTTGTTGGTATTTGTCACAGAACCTGCATTTTGGATCCACATTATTATGTATATTTGCCTGACAGTTCCCAATGAAAAGACTTTGGTCTTGCGCTGCAAGAACAAAGCCTTGAGTTTTAGACTTTAATTCAGATGCACGTAACCATCGATGAGTATTAACTTTATCAACATTGGGGCTTGTTAGCACGTTCTGGATATTGGCCATGGAAAGGTTTGTCCTGCCAGCGTTGTTTCATCTGTTCAAGAGCTTCATCCTTGGCTTTCCTTTTCATATTTTTGTCGCAATAGTTGGTTCTTGACTTCTGTTTTGCTTTTCTACAGAATCTACTAAATGTAAATCTTGTTTGTATTTACTGCCTTCTTTTATTATTGAATATTTTTTCTTTCTTTCTTCATGTTGTCTTACTAATTGTATCATCCAGTTCTTTGTTGTTTCTATGTATGTTTGTAAGCCAATAGTTGTTGTTTTGCATGACAATTCTAACTGAATAAGACCTCTTCCATCTTCTTGACGGGGTATGTATAGACGGCCTACATCAGCCTTTGGATGATGCATCTTATGCTTAAAAAGAAGCTTTCTTGTTTTAGAATCCATTCGCCTGATGTCGTTTAGAAACCAGTTTAAAATGTTGAAACTATATTGGACAACTGGGATTGCAAGGCTATTAATGGCCATAATTCTGTTCTGAGAATTCAATTCAGTTTTTAATATCAATCGTAGCCTTTTATAGTACTCTTTACGCACTGTTTCTTTCATTTTTTATGGAGAATTTTTTCACCCTCATTTACACTTAGGTATTTATAATCTTCTTCTGGATTTAATTCTTTTATTGTTACAGCAGGGTCTAAGCTAAGGGTTTAAGTTAATTGAGGATGTTTCTTTTGTTGTTGTTGTTATTATTATTATTATTATTATTTGTAATGATACTTCTGTTCGAAACTTTGGTATCACGAGGACAATCAATACCTCTTCTGGTCTGATTTCGCAACTGTTTCCAATTCACGTCCTGTCCTGTCCTGTTCTGGGCGGGGTAAGAGGAATGTCGCTGAGAGTTAGAAAGACGAGACGCCGCAGAAAGGCCAGCGCCAGAGAAATTGTCACAAAGTGCAGTCATCTCCTGGTCATCAGAGCTGTCCTTCTTTATTCTTTCAATAAATCGATACCGCAAATGCACATGGCGTTCGCAAGCTGAAAGCCTGAGCAGTCAATATCGATATTCATTCGAGAAAAGGTTTGGGTTTGGCAGCCTAGAAGCACATCGCATCTCACACACTCACTCTCTCTCTCTCTCTCTTGCTCTTTCTTGTCTTACACACACACACACACACACGAACGTGGAACATAGTATGGAGAGTTAAAATCGGTATCCCCGAATAGAAACTCACGAATTTTATAACGGAATAAGTCAACAACAATGAAGTCGAACATTTCAGGGAATAGATAGACTGAACTCTGAGAGGTTGACAGCCAGATACCCTGGGAGAGAAATGCTTTCTGGTTAAAGCCGATTTGTCTGCGGCGCCATTAGACAACGTTTGTGTCAAGGTTACGGTCAAGTGAGCGAAACACTTTCTTTTCTATTCATATCCTGACATGATATCGAATGGTTTCTCTCTGGCCAAAAAGAAAGGCTTCTTGTGCACTTTGCAATTTAAAAGTTGCAAGCGTGTGGCGAGAATTAAAATAATGAAACGCGACTGGTATAAACACGATGATTAAACACAAAAATCAATCTATAAAATCAATAATTTAAGGAGTCTGTCCTCATAATGACTTTCACAGAAATTGTTTGCATGTTTGGTGTGAAGCCGTAGGGAGCTGGTTAATGTTTATTAGATTCGGCCTTGTGCCAGACTTAAACTCCCTACAGCTTACAAGCTTTATCCAGAATTATCAGCATCAGAATTATCATCATCAGAAATATCTGAAGGTTGGTTGTCGGCAGGTTGGTTGTCGGCAGGTTGGAATGTGTGGAGTTCTCTGGAATACTGTAAGAATAACATATGCATTTTTCATGTTAAAATAGAAATTTATTAAAAGGAGGAATAACAAGAATTCGTAGAAATTAATGTTAAATGAGTAAGTTAAGAGTATCAAGAGTTCGTAGAAAATGTTCGTAGTAGTAATTGTGTAAAAGGAGAAAGAAAACAAGGTGCACCCTGTCATCAGACCTCAAATGGAACCACTATATTGAATCCATAGCAAAATCTACTGCTAAGAAGGTTGGGTCACTATGTCGATCCAGTATGTTTTTTCCGCCTGAATCCAACCTGCATATATACAAGTCAACCATCCAGCCTTGCATGGAGTACTGCTGGCATTTATGGTCAGGCGCCCCTGCCGTTCTCCTCAGTGTTCTTGACAGGCTCCAAAGGAGAGTCTGTAATGTGATAGGTACTGACCTGGCGGCTCGACTGCAGCCACTTCCCCACTGTCGAAATGTGGCCTCCCTTTGTCCGTTCTATAAATACTTTCATGGCTTCTGCTCCAACGAACTTAAGTCACTGGTGCCTCCTCAACAGGTGTTTACTCGTGCAACCAGACTGGCAACTGGGTCCCACCCATTCACAGTCAGGTTAGCCAAATGCAGACGACAATTCTACTCCTGCAGCTTCTTCTCTCGCACTTCCCGCCTGTGGAACTCGCTCCCGTATTCTTGCTTTCCTGACGGCTACAACCTCCAGAAATTTAAATGCAAAGTCAATACTCATCTACTAACCACTGGACCACTGCTCTCTCCCCACCCCTGTATAACCTTCCCTTTCTCTCCACCTATGTATCTGTCATCGCACCTGCATTCTCAGCTTTCTATTGCTCCTTTCTAACTAGTTTGTACTCCTCACTCTTTTCTAATTAATTTTTTTACAGTTATGTAGCCCCCCCCCGCACATCAGTGGCATTTCTGCCTTGCTCGGGGTGAAATGATTAAAAAAAAAACCTGACCTTATCTCCGGGTCGAATTGAAGTGGAAGTTACATTTTAGTTCTTTCGTCTCTCGGCTCCCATTTGTCTCTCTCACGCTGATGAAGTTCTTTTATTGTCATCTAGATTTTTCGCACTTACTCGAAGTCCTTTTTGATTTTGCGGGTCGCTCTCATTCGTCAAAAATCATTTTATTACATACATGCGAAATCTGGTTTCGATTTTTTCGTTAAGCACATGGTCAGTCCTTTTTCTATTTGGGAAAACCAGGATTTCACACGTCTTTGTGAATTTTTGTAAAAGTAAAGAAGAAGGTTGATTTTAATTAAGTTTTTATCCGCTACCATACAACACATTACGCACCTGCGTTGATAAAATGTTAATTAGAAAGTTAAGGTTATCAAGAGTTGTAGAAAATGTTCATAGAGTAATTGTTGAAAGTGTATATGCGTACGTATGTATGTATGTATGTATGTGTTTGTTTGCTGGGAATATCTTTGGATGGAGAACTAAAACGAATCAGTACACTGGAAAGAAGAAAGAGAACAAGGTGGCCCTGACCCTATCTCTGGGTCAAGTTGAAGTTAAATTTTAGAGTCGTTTTTCACGCTGGTTCTATCTATCTGTCTGTCTGGTTGACGCTGATGGAGGTCATTTATAGTCCGTTTAATATAGCACTGGATAGCTAAGTCCCTTTAGTCTTGCAAGTCTGTCCCATTGGTCAAAAATCAATTTAACACCTACTTGCGAAATCTGGTTTTGATATTTTCTTTAAGCACATGGTCAGTTCTTTTTCTATTTGGGAAAAACCAGGATTTCAAACGTCATTATGAATTTTTGTAAAAGTGAAGTTGGTTGATTTTAATTCTTAATTTCTTATCCACTACAGGAGAACTCATCATTATTCGACATTTTTTTTAAAAAAACTTTTTTATTTTACTAGTCATTTCCAAATTATGATTCTTGTGGTGCCGTGGATATCAGAACGAGAAATCAAAGCGCGGAATTTAAATTCGCCACTTCTCCCTCCAGCTATGGGTTAAATAGCAACACAGATTGATTTCTATAGCCTTGGTTGGTAACCAGTCTAGGACAGAAAGCAATGGCACTCAACTGCGGTAATTTTTTTTCCCAGTCAGTCATATCTCTCTCGTGACATGATCGCCCTAGCGAGTATCACGTATGGCATTTAACTAACTGGCTGATATATTAGGAACAGCACTGTAGATAACAAAGAATCAAAGAAGGTGGGTGCATCAGCGGGTTGTCCAGTACTAACCAAGGAATACTTGATGCAGTTTATCCTCATAGCCAGGACGATAAAACATCTAGAGCATATATTTTTAAACAACACTTACAGACGGACATACTGTCGAAATATTGTTAAACTCTTTCTTCTCTAAGTGATTTATTGTCCTGTAAACTAAATGCATAGTCCCGGGCAAAAGGAGAATCTCAAAAAGCCAGCTACAAGTCGGGGATACTAAAATCAAACAGACGCAGAAATCTAAATACCTGACGCAGAAATCTAAATAACAGACGACGGAAAGTGCAACACTGTGATCCAGAGGCGTATTGACATAGCCAAGGACGCATTACTAAATTCCATATGGCAACACTATTCAATGCACGGACGAATGGTAAATTAATGAATGTGCAAGCTGGAATCAGATAAAAGAAATGTCTAGGCAAAAATACAGACCCAACCGTCCTAGCAGTAGATGCACCTACAGATTCCCACCTCAGGTCGGTTGAGAGTGTGAGGCCAAGGAGGCGGAGTGTGTTGCTTTTCAGAATAGAAGCATCATCCACGCACACACACACACACACACACACACATATATATAAGGGATGAAGAAAATATTGCAATTCATTCAATCGGACATGTTTAAAAAAAATTTGCTGCCTAAATCAACAAATTTTAATTATATACGTAGTCATCCGCACACACATCTGTTTCGCTGTATCACAGCTCATCAGTACGGTTAGACTCCGATTGCTTTTAACTCAGGATTGAAACCCGACTTCTGGGCTATGGGAGCTCGGTAGAAGAAGACCGAGTGAATAAGGAACGAAGAAAAAAAAATTTTTAACAACGTCCAAAACATTAATTAAAAACAGTGCTCGATATATAAAAAAATATATACCTGTGAATTCCTGTCCACACCACCTGATGAGACATTGTAGTTTCAATGTCGAAACAAATGTACGATTTGAAGTCGATGTATAAAAAATTTGTACATGCTCTAAAATATAATTTAGAATATATATATATATATATATATATATATATATATATATTAGAAAATCTTTTAGATATTCTACAATTTCATGGGCAATACGTATTTCGCCGCTGCATACCTTGCGGTTCGTCAGACCCAAATTATACAATTGCCATTTGTGACGGTAGATGTGACGTCAACTTTCATTTCTCTCTATACTGTTCGTTCTCTCCTTCTATTTCTTTCCTTTCCTTTCTCTTCTTTCTATTTATCAATTGTCTATATTTTTTCTTTTTTTTTCTTTTTAGGTTTGCTCATGTTATTTATTTGTGTGTGTGTTCTGTTCTTTTTGTCTCTTTAGTAAAAAAAAAAAAAGAAATACAACCTCGATGATAGAAAACATTATAATGGTGTCCTAACGAAACCCCGAAGTCGGCATGAACCTGCTCAGTTAAAGTGACAAATTTTTTAAATATATATATATATAGATAGATAGATATTCTACAATTTCATGGGCAATACGTATTTCGCCGCTGCTTTCCTTGAGACACGTCAGACCCAAATGATACAATACTTAATCCTCAAAATATTCTCGAAAACCATTACACACAGACGCTCACTTGTCCATAATGATAATTAGCAATTTGTAACGGTAATTGACAAAAAACAGTCTGTCGATAGATGTGACGATAACTTTCATTTCTCTCTATACTGTTCGTTCTCTCTTTCCATTTCTATTTCTTTCCTTTCCCTTCTTTTTATTTATCAATTGTCTATATTTTGGGGTTTTTTTGGGGCTTTTTTTTTTTTTTTTTTGAATGAGCGAGTAATTGTTTTTTGTAACTTACCGTTACAAATGTCTCTTCTCAATATGGACACGTGAGCGTCTGTGTGTAATGATTTTCGGGAATATTTTGAAGATTAACTGTTGCATCATTTAGGTCTGACGAGCCGCAATGTCACCGGCGGCGAAATACGTATTACCCATGAAATTGTAAAATACCTAAAATATTTTTTCTTAATTATATTACTCTGTTAAATAAAATAAATGTATTTAACATTGAGTTCTTTTGAGTTCCTCTCTGTCGCAATTTTTATTTTTACCTAATTCGTCGGTGAGCATGTTATTTAAAAATAAAAATAAAGCCAAAGAGAGAATAAGTTGTTCTTTTTTTTTTTTTTTTTTAATAATTCCCCACTTTGTATGAGGATAATAAACTTTACAGCACATTGATAGATGGAGCGAAAAAATAGCAGTTCGGGTTTTACTTTTGGAAAAAATCTTTTCTTTAACAAATAGACTAGAGGGAAGGGGATTGGTACTACCAAGAAGAAATATCACATCAAATGTAATAAAACTGAAGGGAAAATGATAAGATCAGATAAATGCGAAGGAAAGCAGACAAGAGAGGAATAGGGTCAAGGCAAAAGAAAAAAAGAGGAGGAAAAAAGTTGGTTAGCACGTAAATTCCTCGAGGTCAAACCCCTAAGCGAATCTCCATTCTGATTAGCCGCACACACACCCACACAAAATAAACACCCACATACATTCACAGTAAACCGAAAGTATTTGTCATTTAAATGTAAATCGTCTGCACAACCACACCAACTGCCTGATGATGAGAATTAATCTCGAAACATAGAAATTTCCATGTAGCAATGAAAAATTGACATAAACATATAATTATATATATATATATATATAAGAAAGAAAGAGTGATAATTATTGGGGGCGGGGAGAGAGATAACTTTTACTCTTTTCCTCTCTCTTTTAAGCCCTTTTTCTCATTTTCTCTCTTTCTTTTCCACTCCCTTTTATTTCCCCTGCGCCTATGTTCAGGCGTTGTAATAGGTGTAGGCTAGGAATGAGTTCTGACAACTGAGATGTCCTTCTACAGACAGATTAACTGCCAGAAGTCAGAACTCATGCTTCTCCTCAAAAGAGACAAATCAGGTTGTGAGCTTCGTGTTCGGAAACGTCAAAATAAATCAGGAACACGAAAGTAAATATTCCTTTCCAAAACTATCTTCTTCTATGTGCCTTGTCCTTTCAGGGCGTAGGCGATTATGGCCTTCCACGTCTCCATATCCTGGTGGCTCTTAGCACGCTTTCTCTTGTTACTCCACCCAAACCCCGTTCTGCCATCCACTAGTTCAAGTCCATAAATCTAGAATATAAATATATAGAAACGAGCAAGGCCACAAAATGAGGGATCAGTTTATATATTGATTATAATATAGAATTGAGCCCCCATTTTATATCCACATTGTAATTGCTTATAAACAGTTGGCATATATATTCTTCTTCTATGTACCTGTCCTTTCAGAACGTAGGCGATCATGGCTTTCTACATCTCCCTATCTCTGGTGGCTCTAAGCAGGCTTTCTCCTGTCACACCACGCAACCTTTGTTTCGTCATCCACCTGCTCAGACCCTTTACATATGTTATCCGCTGCTTTCCCTTGTCTCTTTTTTTCCTCTTTCTGGCCTGTTAGTATCAGGTTCTCCAAGCCCTACTTCCTCATTGCTCATCCCAGGAACTTGTCTCTTCCTGATACTCAGTATAAATTTCCTTTTCGTTTATATCCTTTCCAACCCCTCATCATTGCCCACATGCTCGGCCCACGATATCCGCAGCCTCCTTCGGTAGAACCACATTTCAGCTGCTTCAAGTTTTTCCTTCATCTTTGATATTGTCAAGCATTCACTGTCGTATTGAAAAACTGACATAGCATAGCAATCCAGTACTCTCTTCTTTGTTTCTAGTGAAATTGTCCTGTTTCTTAATACTCTTCTCAGCTCCTGGAATGAATCTTTGTGCATTTGGAATATAAGTGTATTGAAACTACTGTGACCACAAAGTGAGGGGTCAGTCCATATATTGATTGTAATATGGAACTGATCCCCCACTTTATATCCAGTATGCTTCTGTAGAACCACATTTCAGCTGCTTCAAGTTTTTCATTCATCTTTGATGATATTGTCAAGCATTCACTGTCGTATTGAAGAACTGACATCACATAGCAATCCGGTATTCTCTTCCTTGTTTCTAGCGAAATTTTCCTGTCTCTTAATACTTTACTCAACTTCTGGAATGCTTCTTTCGCCTTCCGATCTCAATGTCGCACTTTCCGTCTTCTCTCAGAACATTTCCCAGGTATTTAATTTTTTTTTACCTGCTTTATTTTAATATCCCCGACCTGTATTTGGCATTTTGGGCTGCCCTTTTTGGTGATGACTATGCATTCGGTTTTCTTGCAGTTTATTTGTATTCCTTTCTTGTCGCTTTCTTCAGCTACCTTCTGTAGGGGGTCTTGTAGTTAAATTTCTGTGTCTGATATCAACATTGTGTTATCTGCGTGTTGCTAGAAACATAGAAAAAAGTACTGAACAGGTATGTAATATCAGTTACTTAACTGCCATACGTGATACATGCTTGGCCGATCATGTCGCTTTTAAAACATGACTAGGCAGAAGATTTTCCCACTTTAGGTTGCCATTTCTTTCTGAGTTGTATCGTATCCAACCATAATAACAATAGTCAGTCAGTCAGTTAATTGCCATACGGGATACACGCTTAGGCGATCATGTCTCTTTGTAGACATGAGTAATTAGGAAGAAGATTTTCTCGCGGTATGTTGCTGTAGACTGGTTGCCAAACAAGGTTATAGAACCCAATCTCTCCTGGTATCCAGACATAATAACAATAGCCAATCATTCTTTTATTTTAATCGTGTCGACCCAAGCAAGGCATTTTACTGTTACTGTTTTACAGGGGGTTACATAGGAGGAAACTTATGAGAAAGAGTGACAGGTTATAGGGAGTGTCAGGAATTACCAAATTATTCCAGGAGATTGTCTAAAAGAGATGAAGTAGATTCCGAAGTCGTCTGGGAGCCGTGGTTGAAGCCAATGTCGAATTTTATTGAAAAAAATAAAATATATATATATATATATATATATATATATATACGTACATGCACACACACACACACACACACACACACACACTAGTGTGCAAAAGTATTAGGACAAGAACATTTTTTATCTTTTATGAGGATATTGAAAAAAATTAACAATTTAATTGAAGTAATTTTATTTAATTTAATCAACAAATGATTTAACAAGAAAAAATATTTGTTAAAAAATAAATTTAATATTTAGTATAACAGCCTTTCGCTTTGATATAATAAAAAATTTCGACAATTAACCATTCGCATCTAGTGTGTGTGTGTGTGTGTATATATATATATATATATAGTACTGTGCAAAAGTATTAGGACAAGAACTATTTTATCTTTCATGAGGCATATTGACAGAAAATAAACAATTTAATGAAAGTAATTTTATTTGATTTACTCAAATACTTTAACAAGAAAAATACTTATTACAAAATAAATTTAATGTTTAGTATAATAGTGTTTTGCTTTGATCACAGCCTTCATTCTCTCAGGCATTGACATCACAAGCTTCTTCAATATATCTAATGGTATCTCCTGCCAAGCAGCTTGTATTTGTTCCCAAAGTGTGTCTTGCAAAGTAACATTAGAGTTATCAATTTTTTTATCCAAAATATTCCATAGATGTTCAATAGGATTGAGATCAGGGCTTAGTGGGGGCCAATTCAAATTCAGAAGACTTCCTTTCTCTTCCTTTTTAGTTAAATAATTCTAACAAAGGTTTGGCTTTTCACCATGTATTTGAATTTCAGTGAGTTTTTTAGGACAATCACCCCTGTCCTAATACTTCTGCACACTATCGGTAGTGTGCAAAAGTGTTAGGACAGGGGTGATTTTAAACTTTATTTTGATGCCTCATAAAAGATAAAGTAATTCTTGTCCTAATACTTTTGCACGGTACCATATATATATATATATATATATATATATATATATGAATAAAATAATAAATAACAGGTCGGAAAAATGTGTTTAATCTTACATGTTTCACTTTAACAAGATTCTTCAGAGATTTTTAAAGATAAAAAAAAAAGGATGCCATTGAAAGAATTTCTGAAGAAGCTAGTCGAAGACATTTTTTTCCTGCCTGTTATTTACTTGTCGGATTTCGATCCATATATTCAACTCATATATGTATATAATTATATAATTAAATTTGTTTTTTAATTAAAAATAAATTGTGACACCGAAATTTCTGTTTCGAGATTTCTACCTCTTCATCAGGCAATGTTAGATCATTGTTCAAATTTAATTATACAATTATATTATTCTATACAATATTTATTGTATTGAGCACTTTTATATAAAATAGGTAAATGCCAGAGAACTCGGAATTGTAATACTCTTGTTTGTCTTCACATGTATATAAGCATCCGGTGTAGATATAGAAGAATTCAAAGGAGTGTCCTATATATACAGTGGTAGGATAACTCTCTAAGAGAGCTCTCTCTCTATATATATATATAGAGAGAGAGAGAGCAAATATAAGAAAAATTAAGGCAGACACGTTATTTCGTGGTGAATCGGAAATATAGGCCTATTTCATGCGAACCATCATCAGCTTCTGTCTTTATTGTACAAAAGATTTTACACGAATTCAAACACCTAAAAAAAAAAAAACGAATAAAAATAACAGTCTCTTCCTTAAAAGAGACGTGTGTGTGTTCGCCGAACTGGTGTAATGATGTATTTTTTCTTAAATTTTCTTTTTTAAGGGAGCGACAGTTTTTTTTCTTTTAGGTCTTTGTGAATTTCATTCGTGTAAAATCCTTTGTACTATAAAGACGGTAGCTGATGATGGTTCGCCTGAAATAGGCCAAACTTCCGATTTACCATGAAATAACGTGTCTGCCTTATATATATATATATATATATATATATATATATATATATATATAGTCATCTGCAGACAGATCTGTTTCGCTGTATCACAGATCATCAGTACGGTTAGAGAGCCGATTACTTATTACCCAGGTTTGAAACCGACCGAATTGGTGTGTGTATATATATATATATATATATATATATATATATATATATATATATATTGAACTCAACTCTCAGGGTCAATATACTTTAGTCAACGTTTTTCCACTGGGCCATATATCCTTGAGTTACTAAAAAGAAATAAGTGAGACTGAAATATCCAGAAAAGGCATGGCTGGTGGAACTAGGATAAGCTACCCCAATGGACTAAATAAAAAATAATCGGTTAAAAATTATAGCGCATATCACGTGAGGAAGGCCGGCGCGTTCAATTGCTGAAATGTCATAAATAGGACAATAAAGATGAGGACAACAGTAAATAGTGTAAATATTTTTGTGTTCTTTAAAGATAGTCTATACCAAAATAGTATAAGCTCCCAAATCAATTCATTTTTTTTCTCATTGTTAATATGATTTATCAGTTTCGATACTTGTTCCATTTCTGTTAAAAAAATATTTGGTCGATCCTGTTACAAACATGGTCTTCAATTAATACTGAGAAACGCAAACTCACTTTCTCTCTTGGTTTTTATATCATTCCTCTCTTTCTCTTTCACTATAGTTTCTTTATTTCTGTTGTATCCCGCGAGGGGATAAACAGAAAGAATAGTGCAAGAAATGACTCTTAACACTGAGGATATATAAATAGAGATTTATTATACCTCAGTACAATAAACCAAATACACGTACACCAACGAACAGTTAACAAGAATAACATTTAAGGCAATTTAAGAATGTATGAGTCCGTCTTGTGAAGTAGGCTTCCATCTAGTGACGTCTAACTCTCGTCTAAGGCTGATGGCACTCGACTAAAAACGATGACTCTCGTATAATAACGAAGACTCTCGTATAGTCACGAACATTCTCGATCACTCTGTAGTTCGTTCTAGTCCCGGTCTTTTATAACCCGGGCCATAGCCATTCCTGGGTAGTACAGGATATTCTTCCACAACAATTTCACACATTTCGATTCTCTTCTCTCAATATTTATTTCATTCTCTATTGAGAATCTCTGCAATTTTTTTTTCTTGCTTTCTTTCTTTTTCGTCTTCTATTTTTCTTTTTCTTTTATTGGTCCTGGGCAAGACGGTAAACTGCACCCGGCAGCAATGCCTCTGATTAGAAGGTTGTGAGGAGCTTAGAACCACCTCTTAGTTGCAGCTGTTTTCATGTCCACCCTGGCCCGGAGTGGTAGCACCTGTTAAGGTTCCAGCTATGGGCAAATATTTAACCCACCAAACTGGGATCAAAACACTATGAATGTATAAAAATAGATTCTTCTAGAAAATATACATAAAATAGACTCTTCTAGAATTTTAAAATAAGATAGACTAAAAAAAATATTCATTAAAATCTCACTAAATCAACCTTTTTATTATTATTATTGTATGTGCCCTATCCTTTCCACTTTTCCCTATCCCTGGTGGCTCTGAGCAAGCCTTCTCCTATTACACCATGCAATACTCGTTCCGTCATCCACCTGATTAGGTCCTTCAAATAGGTTATTCGTTGCTTTCCCCTGTCTCTTTTCCCCTCTATCTGGCCTGTTAGTATCAGATTCTCCAAGCCCTCCTTCCTCATTGTATGTCCTTCAGCTGTCTCTTTCTGATGCTCAGTATTAATTTCCTTTTTGTTTCCATCATTTCCAAGACCTCATCATTGCTCACATGCTCGATCCATGATATTCGCAGTATCCTTCTGTAGAACCACATTTCAGTTGCTTCAAGTTTTTCCTTCATCTTTGATGATATTGTCCAGCAGTCACTGCCATATTGAAAGACGGACATCACATAGCAATCCAGTACTCTCTTCCTATTTTCTAGCGATATTTTCCTGTTTCTTAATACTTTACTTAACTTCTGAATGCCTCGTTCGCCATGCCAATTCGCCTTCGGATCTTTGTGTCGCACTTTCCGACTTCTGTTATAACGCTTGCCAGGTATTTAAATTTTTGTACCTGCTTGATTCTGGTATCGCCGATCTGTATTTGGCGTTTTGGGTTGCCCTTTTTACCGATGACCATGCATTCGGTTTTCTTGCAGTTTATTTGTTGTCCTTTCTTATCACTTTCTTCAGCTACCTTCTGTGGGAGGTCTTGTAGTTTCCGTTCCGTGTCTTATTTGATTTTAGTATCCCCGACCTGTATTTGGCATTTTCGGCTGCCCTTTTTATTGATGACCATGCATTCAGTTTTCGTGCAGTTTATTTTTAGTCTTTTCTTATTACTGAACAGAAAAACAATACCTTAAACCTCCACCTTTTTGGCATTAAGTAACTCACAGAGGTCGATATGCTGTTAAACAAAGCTCAAACTCTTTCTTTTATTATTGCCTCGAATTTCTGTCCCGGTTTCTCTCTTTGATTTCTCATTCTTTTTATTCTAATTCACGAGTTCTCTCCCTTTCTTTTCCAATGCGTCCTTTCAACTTTATTTTCCTCTTTTTTCGTTCTGTATTTCGCTTTTTTTTTTCTTTTTTTTTTTTTTTCAGTACTCAACTCGACATTTTAAACCCATTTTCCTCTTTTTCTTTCTCGGTCCTGGGCATGACGGTAAACTGCATCCGGCAGCAAGGTTTCTGATTAGAATGTTGTGAAGAGCATGGATCCACCTCTTAATTGCCGTTGTTCCCAAGTTCACCCTGACCCAGAGTGGTAGCACCTGTTAGGGTCCCAGCTATGGACAAATAGCTAGCCCCAAAACTGGGGTCAAAACACTGTGAAAGTATAAAATAGACTTTTATAGAAAAAATATTACCTTTTGAACAAATATCACTTTCTGAAGAAAATATTATTCTCAGAAAACATTTTTGAATACAAAACTAGAAGACATTTTCAGTTTTCTGAAATAAAAAAAGAATAAAAACAAAAAAAAAATTCATTAAAATCTGACTAAATCAACCTTCTAACTATAACCAAACTTTTTAAAAAATTCCTTAAAACCCCACCTTTTTGGCATTAAATAACCCACAAAGGTTGATATGCCGTTAAATAAAACTCAAACTCAATCTTGGTCTTCCTA
This sequence comes from Ascarosepion bandense, assembly GCA_037127315.1. NCBI lineage: Eukaryota > Metazoa > Mollusca > Cephalopoda > Sepiida > Sepiidae > Ascarosepion > Ascarosepion bandense. The sequence continues at coordinate 344,268 of JBBBDQ010001672.1, forward strand.
AAAGAGCAATAAATGATCATTTGTCGTACAAAATATCACTAAAGTCCTATAACCGAACATTAAAAAATACCTTAAAACCCCACCTTTTTGGCATTAAATAACCCATGGAGGTGTTGATATGCCGTTAAGCAAAACTGAAACTTGAAACTCTTTTTCTTTCTCTATTAATGTCTTTTTCGTCCTTCTTTTTCCCCTATACGACATTTCATCCTACTTTTCTCGATCTTTCTTTCTTTTAACTTGAACGCATTCTTATTGTCTCTTACCAAAATACTTATCCTCTCCTTGTTTTTTTCCCCTTTTTTCCACTGCTTGTTCATTCTACTGCACCCTGTCTCATTTACACACGCGCACCCATACATATATATTTGTTCTTCTCCTGAAAATTAATATCAACTACATGGAGTGTAAATTCTGCTCGGAGCGGAAAAACATCACAAAAAACATAAGACGGCGCGAGTGAAAACCGTTGTGCTGTTGATCGTCAGTCGTACAGGTTTGTTTGGACGAGTGAGGAAGAGTGGGAGTTACGTTTTTACTTACTTATATATGATTAACTCCCATAATCCCATACGCATCGTCTGTCTTTGCAAAGACTGATTTCACCGATTTTTATTTATTTGTTTGCTTGTACATTCATTGTTTTTGTCATCACTTGTATCAACAGAGATGAAGAAAAACATGTGTATAGATTACTCTCCCTATTCTTTGGTGCGACTGCTTATTTGAGATATATATATATATATATATATATATATATATAAGACAGAAATAGGGGTTGTTCCATCGAGAGAAATTCTTCTATGATGTGCTCTGTCCCTTCAGGGCATAGGCGATCATGGCTTTCCATGTCTCCCTATCCCGGTGGCTCTTAGCACGCCTTCTCCTGTTACACCATGCAGTATATATATATATATGTATATTGTAGAGGGGGCTAAGAAGTCCCTCAAACAAGTAATAAAAAGAAAAATGCGCTACAAATAAAGTAAAATAAACGTTTGTTTATTTTCGTAAAAAAAAAATAAAAGAATTATTTTTTAGTACAAATATGAGATTGTCCGTACAGCTGTAAAAAAAAAAAAGAGAAAGAAAGGAACTGGAAATGTGAGAGGGAAAGGTAGGACGATGTGTAGCGAGCGAGATGAGAGAAAGAGAAGGTGAAAGAATGTTCACTGATACGGATTCTGCCTGTTGTGTGAACTGCTGGATTCTCTCTGTGTGTATGCTCGAATCTGTCCGTGTACCCTTTTGATGTCAGCTTGTCGCTGGTCCTCCTCTGGTTTGATAAGAGTTTCTCCCTTCCTTATATCTGAATATCTAGGTTTTTTATGTCGAGCCCTGATTTGTCAATAAATCATATTTTTGACCACGTGGTGTGCTTTCTACTACGTCCGAACTTTTGGGTGCGCCGTCCTTGTTTTTGACCCCACAGGGTATGGTAAGGGGTGAATTCCCGCGCAATTGTATTTTTTTGAGATACAGGTGTGTGAATTAATTTTTATTGCGTGTATGTTTGTAGAAAATAAAATAAGAAATAGCACAATATATATATATATATATATATAGTGTACTGAGGCAGCAGATAATTTTCTAAACATACTGTTAAATGAATGTCTATTATGTTTAATCATGAACCGTCCTAAACATCGTAATTTGGCTTTAATTTCAGTTGAAAAGAAAGACAAAAAATTCTCCAAGATTTGGATAATTTTTTTAAAAATTGGTTCTAAGCTATCGATTCACATGAGCCATCTTCAGAGAGATTACAACGACATTAACACAGAAACATGCACCATCAGCGACGATTTTAACTTGTGTTGACATAAAACTCCGTTAAGCAACGGCAACAGTTACCAAATAGCAAACGCAGTTCGTAAACCTGTAATGCGGTTGTATGACGTCACACCGCATGAGAGCTCGAAATGTTAACAGAACCAAGTACTTAAATGCTGTGTAATGTGTTATGACCAGATTTAAACGTGATTTTATTAAGTGTGGTTGTTTGGATTTAATGTAGATGGCCTCCAATGTCTTAAGGTTCTTTTTACTGTGTGTATGAGTGAGGATTATTGTACTGTTGACTAAAATTAGTTTGATAATACCTACATGGCTATGTTTTTCTAAGAAATGTTGTTTGTCTCTTATATATATATATATATATATATATATATATATATATATATATATATACATGACAGAGAAGCAAAATCTGTTTAAAGGGAGTAAGACGTGGAAAATGATTCATACTGTCTAGTGTCCTAAGCGCTTTCAACCATTTCTTTTAGGTGTTGTTAATTTCTTTTTGTGTTTTAACAATTTCAGATAAACTTTTCTTCTTTTTTTTTTTTTTTTGCTCTAAATACTAGTAAAAGCGTTTTCACACCCCGGAGGAATGGTAAACTTTGAAAAAAAAACTGTAGCTACTCAAACATCTACGCATCGCTCATTCAGTAAAGAATTGGAACACTCTCTGCTACTGGCCTATGTTTACATTGTATATAACACGCCGACATACCGACCGCCCATAGCTCAGAAGTAGAATCGCCGACTGATGTCAATTCGGTCGGGTTTTAATCCTAACCGTACTGATGAGCTATGATACAGAGAAACAGATATGTCCGCGGAGTACTATATATATATATATATATATATATATATATATATATACACACATGTATGTATGTATGTATGTATGAAAGAAGTGCTTCAGCTAAGCATATTAGATTGTCAGTTCACATACATTTTGATTGTACATTGATGACTTTTTTCGATCTACCGTCAACTGGTCCAACAAGCCACTATTTTACTGGTGTGTCTATATATATATATATATATATATATATATATATGTGTGTGTGTGTGTGTGTGTACCTTTTTCGACTTTTCAATCAGTGAGTAGATTGTCAGTTCAAGTGTTTATTTTTCCACATTTCATTAGTCAATTTGTAAGTAGGGCAAAATGAAGTGAGGTCATGAAATCTATGATATGATATTATATTTCTAAATTTCAAAACATCTTGCATCGAATGACACCTCTAGATGGTGATCGACGAACAACATTGTTTTTTTTGTGTGTGTGTGTGTGTGTGAGAGAAAGAGAGACGGATGGAGGCTGAGAAAGAATGATAGATAGATAAATAAATAAATAATCATATAAAGATATGGCTATTTTGTAAGCGTAGCTTAGATGTGACACAAGGCCAAAAGTAAGGAGCACCCATTGAGGATCGAACTCTCTATTCAGTCTCAATTGCTTTATTCGAGCAAACAGGTTTATCATTTCACCAGGACGAGGTGTTCGAAGATATAATTTTATGGGTATGTGAGAGAAGGCTGTTTTTAATTATATCTATCTATCTATCTAGAGAGATAGATAGAAAGTGTTTTAGATATGCAGAAAGAGAGAAAGAAAGCAAGTGAAATGAATGGATAGTAAGAAAGAAAAAAGAAAGACTTATATAGATACAAAAAAAGTGAGATAAAAGAAGAATGTGACTTAGATGTAAACTGATTGAGAAATCTCGATAGATAGAACGAAAGAATAAGTAAAAAAGAAAATGACTTAGAAAAAAAATTGATATAGAAATACATAAACCCCTATTTTGTTTATATATATATATATATATATATATATATATATATAAAGGGAGTAACAATCCACAGTTCATAGCATTTCCTTTTTGAAAGTGCTCTATACAAAGTAGCTGAATTCGTTGCGTTCACTTTACTTTCCGCCTCTTCCCTCAAATTATGGGTGAAATAACAGAACAGATTGGGTTTTATAGCCTTGGTTGGAAATCAGTCTACCGCAGAAATTAATGGCAACCTACTGAAGGGAAAATCTTCTGCTCAGTCAGTCAGGGTTCGAAAGAGATATATATATATATATATATTTAGTGTATCGAGGCAGCAAATAATTTTCTAAACATATGCTGTTAAATATAAGACAATGAAGCAAATTAATAAAAATTATCCAAATGTTGGAGAATTTTTGTCTTTATTTTCAACTGAAATTAAAGCCAAAATACGACGTTTAGAACGGCTCAAAATTAAACATAATAGACATTCATTGTCTCTTATATTTAACAGTATATATATATATATATATATATATATATATGCGAATGATTTATTTATCCTCTTGCTAGCCGATTTAGCACTGGAGAAAGGGAAATTTCATAAACATTAGCCATTTACGGCTTAAAGCTGTTTTCTCGATTCTATATTTGGCTATTTTTAAGGATTTAACCATCATTAGCGTTACATGAACATTTTTTGTAGTTCTTTAAAGCTTGGATTTCCAGGGATTTTTTATGTGGTGTTCGTTTTTTGTTTTGTGGCTGCAAGCAAGAAATTTTGCTGCCACTGTTGTGCAGTGGTTACATAGGAGGAATGTTATGAGAAAGACTGACAGGTTATACTAGGTGTCAAGAAGTGTGTAAGACAAGGTGAGGGATCACTTTATATATTGATTTTAATGTTGAATTGATCCCCCACTTTATGTTCACATTATGATACTATGGAATTTTTTTTTATAATCATATCGCCCCAAGCAAGGCCTTTTACTGCCACTGTTTTGCAGGGGGTTACATAGGAGGAATATTATGAGAAAAAGTGACAGGCTACAGAAGGTGTCAGGAAGAGAGTATGAGAAGGAAGAGAATACTGATGAGCGGGGTGAACGGAGAAAAAAGCATGAGAGAGAGAGGATGTAAATTAAAGGAGGTGACTATTGACTTTACATTTGAATTCTTGAAGAATGTAGCTGTCGGGAAAGCAAGTATGCAGAAGGGAATTCCACAGGCGGGAAGTGCAAGAAAAGAAGCTGGTGGAGTAGAATTTGCCTTTACAATTTATTGGTTTCACAGTGAAAGTGTGGGACCTAGTTGTTAATCTTGTGGCTCGAAATTCATAAATAGGGGGTACCAATGAGCTAAGTCCATCGGAGTAGATGCCGTGAAAGTATTTGTAGAAGAGACACAGGGAAGCTACATTGCGCCGGTGAGAAAGCGACTGTATCCTAGCAGCCAAGTCTGGATCGATCCCATTACAGATTCTCCGTTGAATTTGGTCAAGGACCCCAAAGTGGATAGCAGGATTACCCGACCAGATATGGCAGCAATATTCAATGTACTGGTGGATGGTAGATTTGTATATATGCAGGGTTGTTTCGGATGGGAAAAACTTCCTGGCCCTACAAAGAGAACCGACCTTCTTAGCAGCGGATTTGGCTATGGATTCTATATAGTTCTGTTTCTTTTTTTTATCATTCCAAGTGCGCCTATTATCACTGATAGCACTCTTGTTTTGAAGTTTTCACATTTTCATATTTATGGGTTGTCTAAATAGTGGTTAAAGAATAGCAGCGTTGTTTTGAAAGCATTAAAATTTACAAGCCATTTCTTACCCCAGTCCACCACAAATTGAAGGTCCTTTACAAGAACAGCAAAGAGATTTACTTTGTCAGCCTCGGCATTTTTTTTTTTTTTTTTTTTTTTGTCGAGACGGAAGTAAATGGTTGTGTCGTCAGCATAAATGCCTACTTGAGATCTGAGTACATCAGGGAGATTGTTGATGAAATCAGAAAAAGCATGGAACCTAGAAAAGAACCTTGAGAGACACCGGCGTTTGCACGATAGTATCTGGAAGCATGCCCAGTCAATACTACTTTCATTATGCGATTTGAAAGAAAAAACTGGATTAGGTTAAACGATCGTCCAGTTATATCATAGCCATGTAGCTTGCATAGAAGACCAGCTTGCCAGATTCTGTCAAAAGCTTTGGAGATACCTAGTACAATAGCTCGAGCTTCGCCGTTCATATCGAGAGACTGAGATATATATATATATATATATATATAATTAAAATAAATTTTCAAAATTCAAAAATGTTGAATGAACATTTCAACATGAAATCCCTAAGAGAGAATTCACGTCTCCTCAGCAACTGTAGGTCTATATTCAAAATGAGAATAAAAATAAGATTGAAAAGATAAAGAAATAAAAAATAAATAACGGTTAATATTTGATAAATATACGTCACAAAAAAATTATTTGAAAATCAGTCTATTTTAGTTTTACTTTTTGATAGAGTTGTGAAGAGATAGGAAATCTGGCATGTCTAGCTGAATAAACGAAAAGGGTTAAGGAAGGTCGTTATATTGGCTCTGTAATTTTAATTACATTGAGCTCTCCTCCTGTTTCAATTTTTAATACTAAAATTTTTAATATTAATTAGGATCAGGTTCTTGGAATTTACCTTCCTACTTTTCCGTTTAGGATTAAAGTAATTTAATAATATGGTTATGTCAATTTTACATTGCGACATGGAAATTTCTATGTTTCTATGGAATTTAATAATATATATATATATATATATATATATATAACATAGTACACGTGGTATGTAATCCGAGTAAATTCCAAAAGAGACGAACTCGAGAGAACTCAATGTTAAATTCATTTATTTAATTTAAGAGTAATATTTTATAAAGGATTTTCGATTATTAGCTTGGATGATACATATTTCGCCGCTTTGATTTTCTTAACGCAGCTCGTCAGATCCAAATGTTACAACAGTAGACAATCGAAATATCACGTTCCAAAAGAGACGAACTCGCGTTTGGATTGCTTACTGTTGCACCATTTGGATCTGACGAGCCGTGTTAAGAACATCAAAGCGGTGAAATATGTATTATCCATTGTAATAATCGAAAATCCTATATATATATATATATATATATATATATATATATATATATATATATATCGATTGCCTACTGTTGCACCATTTGGATCTGACGAGCCGTGTTACGAACATCAAAGCGGTGAAATATGTATTATCCATTGTACAATAATCGAAAAATCCTTTATATTTATATATATATATATATAGATTGCCTACTGTTGCACCATTTGGATCTGACGAGCCGTGTTAAGAACATCAAAGCGGTGAAATATGTATTATCCATTGTAATAATCGAAAATCCTTTATATATTTATATATATATATATATATATATCGATTACCTTATACTGTTGCACCATTTGGATCTGACGAGCCGCGTTAAGAACATCAAAGCGGTGAAATATGTATTATCCATTGTAATAATCGAAAATCCTTTATTTATATATATATATATATATATATATAGATTGCCTACTGTTGCACCATTTGGATTCGACGAGCCGCGTTAAGAACATCAAAGCGGTGAAATATGTATTATCCATTGTAATAATCGAAAATCCTTTATATATATATATATATATATATATATATATATATCGATTGCCTACTGTTGCACCATTTGGATCTGACGAGCCGTGTTAAGAACATCAAAGCGGTGAAATATGTATTATCCATTGTAATAATCGAAAATCCTTTATATATATATATATATATATATATATATATATATATCGATTGCTTACTGTTGCACCATTTGGATCTGACGAGCCGCGTTAAGAACATCAAAGCGGTGAAATATGTATTATCCAAGATGGTAATCAAAAATCCTTTATATATATATATATATATATATATATATATATATATATATACATTCTGTGATGGTCTTTAACATATCAGCAGAATATATTTTGTCTGTAGTAAATGCGACTCCATAGTTTCTATATATCTAATTATTTTAAGATTTCATTATATTAAATCTTAAACGATTATTTAACGTTCGGTCTTGTAGGACGATTCTAATCAGCAATTTTTGTTTCTAATGAAAGATCAAGAAATTAAATCTTTTTGTTTTCTTTTTTTAGTTTCCATTCCATTTCCTTTAGACTAATAATCTAGCCAGCCAACGACTCTCTTAGTCAGTCTCTTCAGCCAAAACACTTTCTTTCTTCATTCTACTTATCTGCAGCTTCGAACAATCAATACCCTTACCGAATGGCTCCAATACTTATTTTTACCTTTGATTACCCATTTTATAAGCAGGGTATAATGGCGAGAAGGCGTTAACCTGACATACATACGAATCTCTGGCCTGTCTACTTGAATGACACCTCTAGATAAGTGAACCATGATCAACATTGTCTGCTAGAGAAACTACACTGATTAGATAACCATTAACAAACACTCATTGAATGATCTTGATGGCAGCCCATTGATTTTCGATAACGACAACTCTGTCTGAACGTAAGATGAAGTAAAGGGAAGCTTTTAAAAATATTTATTTTAAATAACGCATTCAAATGAAGCTAGAGATGATTTCACATACACATCAGGTATATTTCATTTTTAAACGAGTTATTTCGCTACCTTGGTTTCCACCATGAGTGGTTTCTTCAGGCGATTTTTAATAATTAATAATCGTTTGAAGACACCACTCGTGGTAGAAACCAAGGTCGCGAAATATCTCGTTTATAAATGAAAAATATTCAAAAGTTCTACAATATAATTGTATAGAACACTTTTTAATACAAATGTGTACTGGTCTAATCCTATTAGGATCAAAAACTAAGTATTAAACAATCTCTCTCTCTCTCTCTCTCTCTATATATATATATATATATATATATATATATTCAGATAAAACTTAGCGGGGAAATAGCCATTTTCAACATGTCATTTCAAGACATGCATTTTCAACCCCTTATAAACAAAGAATGAAGAAAAATTCTAAGCCCAGAGGTTAGCTCTAGTAAATGAAGGGGTTGGGAGGTATTGGATTTTATAGGGTTAAGCTCGCGAAATTTGAGTAGTAACTTCTTCTTTTTTAGTGGGAGGTATGTGACTTGACCCTTTAGTTAGTCGTGGTAGGTAGTGGGGAAGTAACTGCTTAGCCAAATTAAAAAAAAATCCTTATTGTGACTAATTGGAAGGATAGGACAATCATTGCAATTAATACTTATTACTATAAAACATACTAATGATTGCATTCCCTTTAATTATGGGTATATTCTGGTATTTAAAATTCGAAATTTTAATGTTTTTTCTCTATTGGTTCAACTTACACAAGGTGCTTCAGAAATACTTCCCATATTTAACTCCCATAAATATTTCCCACATTAATAAGACATTGACTAGATGAAAACACCATTGCTACTAATGTCTTACCATTATGGGGAAGCTTTTTTCTGGGAGGTATACGTGGAATGTATTGCTCCTACACCCTGTCAGTTTAGTTAAGTGCCATACGTGAAACACGCTTGGGCGATCATGTCTCGAAAGAGGCATGACTGACTGGGCAGGTGATTATCCCGCAGTAGGTTGCCATTGCTTTCTGCGGTAGACTGGTTGCCGACCAAGGCTATAGAACCCAATCTGTCCTGTTATTTAACACATAACTGGAAGGAATGGACGGATTAATACCTTTCCCAAGGGTATTTGCGCGTAAGTGAATGCAATGAAATCGGTTGGAATTCGAACTCGGCTACCCGATTTCTCGTTCCGAGCCGATATCCAATTACACCCTGTATGATGACAGAAAATATTTTGTATACTGTTTCATTTCAGATTTTCGGCGATCATGACTCTCTACAACTTCCTATCTTGTCCAGCACGAACTTAAATTTACTTTTTACTACCCATCCGAGTCCCTGTTCTGCTATCTGCAAGCCATGGATAATTCCTCATACCTATCAGGGTTATTTATAAATACATATTTATGTGATTCACGTAGAAAAATATTTATGCTGTATCTCGTTAGAACGTGGCCGATCATGTCTTTTCATATAATTATATTCCTTTTATTTATAACTAACTAGCACTATAGCCCGGCGTTGCTCAGTTATAATGAAAGCTTTAAAAATAATCCATGGTCCTGGAGCTGAGACTCTTTGGACGTTGGCACGAAAGACTAAAAAGCAACAGTTGTTTCCAGTTAAAGCAAAATCGTAGACTGAAAGAAAATGAATGGATGTAAGTCAAATTTTGATTTCCTGGTATCGATATCAAATTTTTTTTTTTAAATTTTGAAGGTTAAATAAGTCCTCTGAGTAAATGGTATCATGGCTGAGACTAAGAACTACAATTATACCGACTTACAGCCAAACCCGAAGCAAAAACTAAAATAAAAGGGCTGAAAAAATACAGACATACAGGCAGATACACACACACACACACACACATACACACACACACACATCTTTCCTTTTATATATATATATATATATATATATATATCATCGATCTTCTGCACTATTGTAAGAACTGCAACCTTGAAACTTCTGAATATCGTTTCTTATGTCTTTGTCTATGAGTGTATCAAATTTGATTAAAATCGGACCACTCCTTCTATAACCCGAATTTTCGAGTATCGATTTTCGATATTTATCGGGGCTACCTTGACACAAAACCTAGCTAAGAACACTTCCAGACACTTATAGTACAACTGTGTAAATTTTCAAAAAATCAGTTCAGCCATTTTAGAGTCTATAGGTAACGGACACACACAGATACACACAACGTTCCATTTATAAATAAATTTAGATTAGATATGTCTCTCTACTATCAATGCCATCCCCTGTTCTGTAATAAGCTAGTTAGGCAGGTTTCTCAGTTTCTTTTGCACTCTGTAGACTTCAAATGATTCTGGAAAAGTTGTATTCGCCCAACCGTCTTTCCTCGTTATGTATTCCAGAAATTAAACCTTCTCAAAATGTTTAACATTGTTTTATTTTTTTTTACTGTAATTGGTAATAGTTACTATTATTTTTCATGTTTTTATTTAATATCTTATTGTTATGTAGCGAGATATATTTGTTATTGTTCTTGACGCACCGATAACTAATTTTGATAATGTTATTATTAAAAAAAACATTTTTAGTGTAATAGAATGATTGAAATGTTTGTGGATTAAATTTAGGAATATTTTACCTATATTGGTTTTGACGTTATTACTAAAAGGTTGGTAGAAACATGTTATGTTAACTTTATGTGATTTCGGTAAATGTTTGGCTTCTGTGCTTTCATCAGAGTATTCTAATTTTACACTGTGATTACTTTCAGCTAAAGCCTTAATATATTTAATTTTCCTGTTATCAAAAATAGCCTAATTACCAGAATTAGATGATCTAAATTGGATAGATTTATGGATATTGTTTCGTCACGACCATCACTGAGTATATACACCAGGTTCTCGACAAAAACGGCGCAGCCCGAACTGTTGCCCTTGACATCTCCAAAGCGTTTGACAGAGTCTAGCATGCTGGCCTTCTATGCAAGCTGCAGGGCTATGGTATAACTGGACAATTGTTTGACCTAATCCAGTCCTTCATTTCAAACCTTACAATAAAGGTAGTATTGAACGGAAAAGCCTCCCAATACTATCACATGAAGGCGGGGGTCCCTCAAGGCTCAATTCTAGGTCCGACGCTTTTCCTTATCTATATTAACGATCTCCTTGATATAATAAGATCCCAAGTGGGCATATATGATGACGACACTACGGTTTACTCTCGTCTTGATCAAAAATCTACCGAGGCTGACAAAGCAAACCTCGCTGCCGTGCTTGAAAAGAACATCCAATCCGTGGTGGACTGGGGTAAGAAATGGCTAAAATTAAAATTAATGCTTCCAAAACGAAGCTGCTATCTAATAACCACCACAGACTATCGTTCCTCCCACCCATTAACATGGATCAGGCTTCTCTCCCTGAAAGTAAAACGCTGCGTCTCCTCGGATTAACTCTCACATCAGACCTCAAGTGGAATAACTATAGAGAATCCATAGCTAAATCCGCTGCTAAGAAAGTCAGTTCTTTGTGTAGGGCCAAGATTTTTTTCCCGTCCGAAACAATCCTGCACATATAAAAATGTACCATCCGCCCGTGCATTTAAAAAAAAAAAATTATCCGTGTCTTGGCAAGCGATCGAAACAAAATGGCTACTTATGTTGTGATCTTATAACATTTATGTTATAAATTCTAAATAAATATTATTAGCTCTATTTTGTATTGAACACATTTTAAGATTAGTGTTTCTTATTCCATCCATACCTACCCTATACTTGTGTGTGTATGTGTATATATATATATATATATATATATATATATATATACACTATCAGGATAGCCCGGCATGCTCAGTTATAATGAAAGCTTTAAAACTAATCCATGGTCCTGGAGCTCAGACTCAGCCTAAAGAATATTTAAAATAATAATAAAATAATTGCGACAATTTACCAATCGCATCTAACACACACACACACACACATATATATATATATATATATATATATATATACTAGCAGTATAGCCCGGCATTGCTCTGGTGTAATGAAAGCTTTAAAACTAATCCATGGTCCTGGAGCTCAGACTCATTGGACGTTGGCACGAAAGACTAAAAAGCAATAGTTGTTTCCAATTAAAGCAAAACCGTAGACCGAAAGAAAAATGAATGGATGTAAGTCAAATATTGATTTCCTGCTATCAATATCAAATAAGTTTTTTTGTCATAAACTGAATTTTGAAAGCTAAATAAGTCCTCTGAGTAAATGATATCAAGGCTGAGACTAAGAACTACAATTATACCTACTTAGAGCCAAACCCCAAGCAAAAACTAAAATAAAAGGGGTGAAAAAAATACCGACATACAGCCAGATAAACAGACACACACAAATATCTTGCCTTTTATATATATCATCGATTTTCTGCACTATTGTATGAACTGCAACCTTGAAACTTCTGAATATCGTTTCTTATGTCTTTGTCTATGAGTGTATCAAATTTGATTAAAATCGGACCACTCCTTCTATAACCCGATTTGTTCGATTATCGATTTTCCATATTTATCGGAGTTATCTCGACACAAAACCTAGCTAAGAACACTCGCAGACGCTTATAGTACAACTGTAAGTTTTCAAGAAAATCGATTCAGCTGTTTATGAGTCTATATATATATATATATATATATATATATATATGTGTGTGTGTGTGTAGTTTTCAGTTGTGATGGTGCATATTGCTAAAAAAATTTTCGGTGTTTTACTGATAAAATGATATTTTGACAAACAGATTATTCTTTTGTCGTAAAGTGCTCCTTATCGAGATAAAACGTTAATACGATTAACGTACGGATGTTTGTCACTTAACAGAGTCATTCCAACCGAAGGTGAAGGCACGTTTATGGTGTCCTCACTACTAAGTTTGTTTGTTTTTTTTTCAGTCTGCAGTATTTTTTTTGTTTTTGCTTTTTGTTTTTTTCCATCTGTAGATATTTTTCTATCAGCTACTTGATAAAAAGCCCTGAGTAGTCAGGACACCATAATGATACCTTC
>JBBBDQ010001672.1:367500-445000 GCA_037127315.1 Ascarosepion bandense
TGTAAACGAGTTATTACGCGACCCAGGTTTCTACCATGAGTGGTGTCTTCAACCGATTTTCAATAATATCGTCTGAAGATACTACTCATGGTGGAAACCTGGGTCACGTAATAACTCGTTTACAAACGGAAAATATATATATATAAATATAAGGACGGCTCTATTCCTTACTTGAGTTTTAAGAAAGCATTTTAAAATCTTTTTTTATTTAGTTTCTTCCCAAAAACATGTCATAACACTTTTCCTGCTACAAGGCAATGTTTGATGTTTAAACTCTAATTTTGAACCTGATGATGAACGATGACGTTCGAAAGTACGCAGATAACCTTTGGACAATTTTTACATAAATATAATTCGAAAATAAAAAGCCTCATTAAAAAATATGAGAAAATACAAAAGAAAATATCCAAGACTAAGTTGTCTCTATCGTTTAACACAACGTGTTTATATATATATATATATATATATATATATATATAGTTTGTTCTTTGTCTTACTTAAATTAGACCAGTAAACAGTTGTATACAAAACTGTTTAATACAATTATATTGAAAATTTTTGAATATTTTTCATTTGGAAATTAGATATATCCGCAACCTAGGTTTCAACCTTTCGGTATCTTCAGGAGCTCTACAAGAAGTGATTTTTACCGTTGAGGAAAAATCGGCTATTATGTTGTTCCCAAAAAGAAAAAAAAATCACATTACTAAATGAAAGATCAGAAATTATGTCGAATTGTAATAATAGCCCAAAATATTTACTAGGCTAATACAAACATGGATGAATTTGTGTCTAGTTCCTTAAATAACCTGTTATGGTGAAACACACCTATTCCTTAGATAATAGACTCCCCTTTCTATATTAATAAGAGTTAACAGGAAGTTAACTCATGTTCTTGGAAGTTCTAGAGAACTATTAGTGAGTTCCAGTTTGGACATAGTTGAACTAAATCAGTTTATATTAGTCGACAGTTAGCCAAATACTAAGGAGTCAGCTTACAATGGAAGATTACCAAGTTCCTTTAACATTTAGGATGTGTTAAGTCGATTAGCAATCGATTAGCAATCGACCTATCACGATTATAACTTTCAGTGCGAAAACTGCTCCACAGCATAACCCCTTTCTAATTCTGAAAATCTTTGGGTTAATTCAGTTATTGTAAAGGAAATTTCCAACTAAAACTAATTTCCAAATTATATATATATATATATATATATATATGTGTGTGTGTGTGTGAAATTTTTATTATGTATGTTAGTCTGTTTTAGTATAATTCCCATAAATAAAGGATTTGAAAAACGGTTAAATCAGTTATTGTAAATCGTCTTAGATACCGAAAGGAAATAACTAATTTCCAAATTATATATATATATATATATGTATATATGTGTGTGTGTGTGAAATTTTTATTATGTATGTTAGTCTGTTTTAGTATAATTCCCATAAATAAAGGATTTGAAAAACGGTTAAATCAGTTATTGTAAATCGTCTTAGATACCGAAAGGAAATAACTCATTTCCAAATTATATATATATATGTATGCAATTTTTATGATGTCTGTTAGTCTGTTTTAGTATAATTCCCATAAGTAAAGGTGAAATTGGGAAAAATCCGGGGCGCAAATTGATCTTTTCGTAGAACTTTTCTTCTGAACTTTTCTTTTTCTACTACCAACCAACTCCATTGCATCTAATATCCAAAACAATCAATCTCATATAAAAAATACACACATAGTAACAACTACTTCGAAAACTATTATGGATATTATCAGATCTAAAAATAACCGAAATCAAAATGACGAATAAGCAGGTGTATATCGAATAAATTGCCGGGATTGTTCCTCTATCTCCATCGGAGAAACAAGTAGAAATATAAAAAAAACTATATATGAACACAAAAGAGACATCACTAATAATAATCAAACAAATGCATTAGTGATTCACAGAAATAAATTCAACCACAATTTCGATTTTAAAAATGCCACACTAATAAAAAGAGTAAACAATTTATTCAGAAGAAAAGTTCTCGAGAGCGCCGCCATCCAGTACTACCAAAACATCAATTTGCGCCCCGGAATTTTTCCAATCTCACCTTTACTTATGGAAATTATACTCAAACAGACTAACATACATAATAAAAATTTCAAAGAAAACGGTTGAATTCCCTTCATTTTAATATATATATATATATATATATATATATATATATATATATATTGCGTGTCATACTTGAAAAAATGGATGGCAGAGCAGGGTTGGGGAGAAATTGCAAGATAAAATATATTAAGAGCAACATGAAAAAGAAAATGTGGAGGGCCATGAACGCTTACGTACTGAATGAACACTGCATATAAAAGAAGAATTGGATTGCGGTCAAGTCATTTTTAGAAAGACCAAGTCCCATTTAGATGTGGGGGGGGGGAGGCATTTATCTCCATTAAAAAAAAAAATACTAAACGAAGAGGAATGTCCCCAGATTAGAAAGACGCCGTTATGAAAACGAGATAAAAATAGTTTCTGAAGAACGAAGCGAAAAACTACATTTGCTTCAAGTAGAAAAATTCCTGACCGACTGGCGCCATTACGGGTCCACAGAAATAATATTTTCGATGTGTGTTTGCAAATAGATTCTTGTAAATAGTACAGTTTTAGAATATTTCTCGTCGCTTCTAATGAAGTTGTTACTTTCTTGGAATATTTCTGCTAATTACCGAGAGAAAATTCTTTAAAAAAATCTTGATAGTAAAGCTGTTAAAGTAAAACAGAGACTTAAATTCTTCTATGTGCCTTGTCCTTTCAGGACATAAGCAATCATGGCCTTCCACATCTCCCTATCCCTGGTGGCTCTTAGCACTCTTTTTCCTGTTACACCACCCAAACACCACTCTGCCATCCACTAGCACAAGACCACAAATCTAGAATATAAATGTATAGAAATTAGCATATCCACAAAATCAGAGATCAGTTTATATATTGATTATAATATAGAAGTGATCCCCCATTTTATACCCACATTACAATTTCTTATAAACAGTTGGTATATATATTCTTCTTCTATGTGCCTTGTCCTTTCAGGACGTAGGCGATCATGGCTTTCCACGTCTCCCTATCCCTGGTGGCCTTTAGCACACTTTCTCCAGTTACACCACCCAAACCCCGCTCTGCCATCCACTAGCTCAAGACAATAAATCTAGAATATAAATGTATAGAAAATATCATGGCCAAAAAATGAGGGATCAGTTTATATATTAATTATAATATAGAATTGATCCCCCATTTTATGTCTATAGTATAATTTCTTATAAACAGTTGGCATATATATTCTTCTTCTATGTCCTTGTCCTTTCAGGACGTAGACGATCATGGTTTCCCACGTCTCCTTATCCCTGGTGGCTTTTAGCAAACTTTCTCCAGTAACATCGCGCAGCTCCTGTTCTGTCATCCACCTGCTCAGACCCTTCAGAAAGAGATATTAAAAATATTATATATATTGATCAATTTGTTTCGGCGCCACCCACTATCGAGCCCCAGCCTCTTCAAGGAAGCAGGCATTATTATTCATAATAATAAACAATTAAAGTAATTTTATTTGATTTACTCAAAAAATGCTTTAACAAGAAAAAATACTTGTTACAAAATAAATTTAATATTTAGTATAATAGCCTTTCGCTTTGAAATAATAAAATAATTACAATTTACCAATCGCATCTAGAAAATACACACACACACATATATATATATATATACATAGACACACACACACACACACACACATATATATACATACACACACACACACACACACATATATATATATATATATATATATATTACTGTGCAAAAGTATGAGGACAAGAACTATTTTATCTTTTATGAGGCATACTGACAGAAAATAATTTAATGCAAAATAATTTTATTTGATTTACTCAACAGATAATTTAACAAGAAAAAATACTTGTTACAAAATGAATTTTATATTTAGTATAATAGCCTTTCGCTTTGAAATAATAAAATAATTACAATTTACCAATCGCATCTAGAAAATACACACACACACATATATATATATATACATACACACACACACACACATACATATATATATATATATATATATATATATATTACTGTGCAAAAGTATGAGGACAAGAACTATTTTATCTTTTATGAGGCATACTGACAGAAAATAATTTAATGCAAAATAATTTTATTTGATTTACTCAACAGATAATTTAACAAGAAAAAATACTTGTTACAAAATGAATTTTATATTTAGTATTATAGTTTTTTGCTTTGATCACAGCAGCCTTCATTCTGTCAGGCATTGACATCACAAGCTTCTTCAATGTATCTAATGGTATCTCCTGCCAAGCAGCTTTTATTTGTTCCCAAAGTGTATCTTGCGAAGTAACATTAAACTTATCAATTAGAGGGTGGGGAATATCCAAGGTTAATAGAATAATGAGTAGTTTAAAAAAAAACTTGTTTAACAGAAATTAGAAAAGATTAAATATAACTTTTTTTAATACATTTCTTTTACACCTAGTCTTAAATAATCAATATTTATTAGTAATTTACTTGGCTTTTCACCCTGTATTTGAATTTCAGTGAGGTTTTTAGGAAAATCACCCCTGTCCTAATACTGCAAAAGTGTTAGGACAGGGGTGATTTTAAACTTTATTTTGATGCCTCATAAAAGATAAAATAGTACTTGTCCGAATACTTTTGTACAGTACTATATATATATATATATATATATATATATATATATGCACGTTAATTAAATTATTTTCAGATAGTGTATTTTGAAGGAACAAAATTTTAAAAAAGATAAGAGGAAAAACTTTTTTAACCGACATGTTTTGTCCTCTGAGAAACATCAAGACAAATTAATACTTTTGCTTTGATAGAATCCCTCAGACGATGAAACACGTCGGCTAAGAATAATTTTCTTCCTGTATTTTATTCATATATATATATATAATCTCCTTAAAGTTTAAATAAGGTCTCTGACGCGGGTGTGCTAACGTCCATCACTAAATATATGTACCAAACTCTTCATAACAACGGCGAAGTTCATGCTGTTGGTCTTGATATCTCGAAAACATTTAACAGAATTTGGCATACTGGCCTTTTGCACAAGCTCCAGAGCTACGGCATTTCTAGACAATTGTTTGATTTATTGCAATCGTCCGTATCTAATCGTGAAATGAAGTCGTTTTGAATGAAGTAGCCTCCTAATCCTCTCAAACGAACGTGAACGTCCCTCAAGGCTCTATCGTAGGTCCTACATTTTTGTCTGATTTTCATAAATAATCTTCCGGGGGTAATCAGTTTTCTACTAGGCATCTGTGCGGCCGACCTCACCATTTACTCCTGTCTCAATAGGAAATCAGCCAAGGTTGACAAAGTAAGCTTGGCTGCTGCTCTTAAAATATTTCCAATTTGTGATTACATGGGGCAAGAAATGGCTCGTAAATTTTAATGCCTTTAAAACACAGCTGCTCTTTCTTAATTTCATAGAGAAACTTTTCTACCTAGCATCAGAATGGAAAACGCTAGTCTCCTAGAGAATGGCACCCTGCGCCCCATTAGCCTGCCTCCCTCAACAAATCTCAAATGGAACAACTTCGTATCTATAGCTACATCTACTGTTAGGAATGTTAAGTCCCTGTGCTGGGCCAGGAAATTTTTCTCGTCAGAAACTATTTTACACATTTATAAATTTACCATTCGTCCGCGCATTGTATTATATTTTTATAATCAAAAAGTATTTTGCAGATAAAGTTTTGTAGGACTCAGTGTGTATTTAAATGAGAACTAATAAAACTTTTGTAGAGAGATGTAATGGGAGTTTTCTAGTTAGGTATGTTTTAGTACATCCATTACGACATGTTATCGACGAATATGTTACGGAGAGTGTTTGGTAGGTACATTTCTGATATAAAATTGACTAAGTATAATAGAATACATAAATAAGTATTTAGGCACATACATACATTAAAAGAAACGCCAGAAAGCCGTCCATAACACGTTGCAAACGATCGCGAAAGTTAAACAACTTCGAGCCTGGTCAGTACTTAGATGGGTCAGTCAGCTAAGTGCCATACGTGATACGCGATCATATCTCGAAAGAGACAGAACTGACTGGGCAGAACATTATCCCGCAGTAGGTTGCCATTTCTTCTTGCGGTAGACTGGTTACCAGTCAAGGCTGTAGAACCCAATCTGTCCTGCCATTTAACTCATAGCTGAAGAGAGAAGAGATAGATTATATTCAGTCAGTCAGTTAAGTGCCATGCGCGATACACGCTTGGACGATCATGTCTCGAAAGAGACATGACTGACTGAGCAGAAGATTATCCCGCAGTAGGTTGCCATTGCTTTCTGCGGCAGACTGGTTGCCGACCAAGGCTATAGAACCCAATCTGTCCTATTATTTAACCCATAACTGGAGGGAAGAGACGGATTAATACCTTTCCCAAGGGTATTTGCGCGTAAGTGATGCAAGGAATCCTACTGGAATTCGAACTCGGTTCCCCCGATTTCTCGTTCCGAGCCGATATCCACTGCGCCACAACGGACATTACATTACTATATTAAGTATAATTAGTGGGGAATCAGTTTATTTCTTCATAACAATAGAAAAGCGATATCCCACTTTTTCTGGGCCAGGAAAACCTTTTCGTCAGAATTAAATCTTTCTAATGTGAATTAGGTTATTATATTTTTATGATCAACAAGTACTTTGCCGATAGTCATGTAGGTCTCCGTATGTATTTATATGAGACCTTATGATCAAAGATATGTAACGTAGGACTTCTTGATAGGAATGTTCAAGCATACACAAAATAATTTATGAATTTGGATTTACCAAGAACACAGTTTCTTAAGTGACATGTAATCAGATCCCAAGTCGGCATGTACGCTGAGGACACTACCTTTTAGGCTCGCCCAAATCAGAAATCCGCTTATTTTGCCGATAGAGTTTGGTAGGTCTCCATGTGTATTTATATGAGATCTAGTAATGCTATTGTAGAGAGATGTAAGTTTACGGCAATATCGTGTTGAATACACCGGTTCCCGTCCAATCACCGAAGTTAAGCAACATCGAGCCTTTTCAGTACTTAAATGGGTGACCATTTGGGAATACCAGGTGGTGTAAACGTAAGGAACTAGGAATGGTCCACCAGACCTCCTGGATTGGGAGCAGGGCTAACAACCCTGCCCTATAAAAAAAAACAGTTTATTACGGAAACAGTAAAATAAAAATACTGCCCTACACACCCTTGGGTGTATAAAGGGTGAGATGATTTGAGAGTTTTCTTGTTAAGTAAGTTTAGTATATCCAATGTAATTATACGACATGTTATCGACGGATATGTTACGGATAGTCATGTAGGTCTCTATGTGTATTTATATGAGGAGACCTTTTGGGGCTATGATTAGAGATTTTTTTTTCTTTTAATCATTTCACCCCAGGCAAGGCGTAAATGCCACTGATGTGCGGGGGGCTACATAACTGAAAGAAAATTAGAGGAGGGAGAAGAGGATTACAAACCAATTAGAAAGAAGCAATAGAAAGATGAAAATGTAGGTGTGATGACAGTTGCAAGGGGTGGGGGAAGGGCTAGAGTCAAGTGGTTAGTAGATGAGTATTGACATTGCATTTAAATTTCTGGAGGTTGTAGCCGTCAGGAAAGCAAGAATATGGGAGCGAGTTCCACAGGCGGGAAGTGCGAGAGAAGACGCTGCAGGAGTAGAATTGTCGTCTGCATTTCGCTGACCTGACTGAGAATAGGTGGGACCCAGTTGCCATTCTGGTTGCACGAGTAAACACCTGTTGAGGAGGCACCAGTGACTTAAGTTCGTCTGAGCAGAAGCCATGAAAGTACTTATAGAACAGACAAAGGGAGGCCATATTTCGTCGATGGGGAAGTGGCTGTAGTCGAGCCGCCAAGTCAGCACCTATCACGTTACTAACTCTCTTTTGGAGCCTGTCGAGAACACTGAGGTGAGCAGCAGGGACGCCTGACCATAAATAGCAGCAGTACTCCATGCAGGGTCGAATGGTAGACTTGTATATATGCAGGATGGATTCAGGCGGAAACAACGTCCTAGATCAACACTGTGACCCAACCTTCTTAGCAGTGGATTTAGCTATGGATTCGATGTAGCGGTTCCATTTGAGATCCGATGAGAGGGTAAGGCCGAGGAGGCGCAGTGTATTGCAGATATGTAACGTAAAAATTCTTGATAGGAATGTTCAAGCATACACAATATAATTATTTATGAATTTGGATTTATCAGGGACACAACTTCTTAAGGGATATGTAATCAGATCCCAAGTAGGCATCTACACTGACGATTCCACCCCTTACTCTCGCCTCAATCAGAAATCTGCTGAGGTTGACAAAGCGAGTCTCGCTGCTGAGCTTAAGGACCTCCAAAATGTGGTGGACTAGGGTAAGATATGGCTCGTGAATTGTAATGCTTCCAAAACGAACTTGCTATCTGTTCACCACCACAGACAATCGCTCCTACCCACCATTAGCCGGGATCAGTCTACTTGAATGCAAAACACTGCGCCTCCTCGGCCTAAATCTCTCAGCAGACCTCAAGTGGAATGACTACATCGAATCCATAGCTAAATCTGCTGCTAGGAAGGTCAGTTCACTGTGTAGGGACAGGATGTTTTTCCCGTCTGATAAATTTAGATAAATTTACAATCTGCTCGTTTATTGAACACTGCTGCCACATCTCGCCGGTTGCCCCTGCTATTCACCTAGATGTTCTTGACAAAATCCAACGGAGAATGTGCAATATGATCGATCCCGACTTGGTAGCTCAGCTGAAGTCAAATTCTCACCTTTTTGTAAACTGAGGTTGTACATATCTTTATATTGTTCCTAGACCCGTAGGTTAAAAAAAAACAAAAAAAAATGTCTACTCAGACAACTAAAAAAATATTATTGTAAGAAATATAAAAATACGAACCTATTCAAAGCTTTCCATATGAATAAATGTATGTAACTAATAAATAAGAATCAATATATGAAGTATATACATATATATATATATATATATATATGAATCAATATATTCATGAAGTAAATTAAATAGAAAACTATTTTGTAAAGAAAATACGTGAAAATTTACTTTTTTGAAAAATACATTGGCACAAATATTCATAGATATGAATAAGTTAAAAGAAGTATGAGCAGACGATGATAAAATAGATGTGGAAAAAAAAAAAGGAACGAAATTAGAAAAATAGTCCCGCACAGATGCGGTTGGGTATAAATACACGAAAATAGATATTAGCAGAGACAGACGGCACGCCGATTACATTAGGTCCACTCCATTCAACGCCAACAACAATAAAGGAAAAAGAATGACTAAAATATTGTCGCTACGGACGTTTTTTTCTATGGCAATATTGACAACTTTAAGAGGAAATTTTTCATTGCTACGGGGATTTTTGCTTGCCTGAAAATACGCGTCTTTGATTTGGATGAAAACGTTGATTGGCAAAAGCCATTGTTGCCTTTGTTGTACCACTTCCTGCCGTTGTTTGTTTTTAGCTAAAGATGGTGTGGGATTTTGTCTTGTCTGTTTCTTTTGCTTTTTCACTTTCGCGTCTCTATTGAAAATATAACCTACCTGCAGGTCACAGACAAGTACCAACACTCACTATTACTGCGTCACGATACTAAAAAGCACACACAAATATATATATATAATCAAGCAAGCACACACACAGATACACATATATAATCAAGCATGCACACAGACAAATATATATATATATATATATATATACACACACCCATACTTACATACACGAAACATAATTACATCACGAATCTGAAAATGAATATATGCCTGCGTGTGTATATTATAAATTTATATATATGTAAACAGTTCTATAAGTTTTTTTTTATTTACGGTCAGCATGAAGGCGGAGATGTCTTTTAATGAGGATTCAAGAACGGTATCCAACATTCAAGAAACTTACGCCATGAATTTTGAGAAACACAAAATGTTACAGGCAAGCATGCGCCGTATCGTAAAATTGTCTACATATTGGATACGAGTGTACGATAGATAGAGAGAGAGATATGAGTGATAGATGGATAGATAGATAGATAGATAGATAGATAGATATGAGCGATAGATAGATAGATAGATAGATAGATATGAGTGATAGATAGAGTGATAGATAGATAGATAGATATGAGTGATAGATAGAGTGATAGATATGAGTGATAGATAGATAGATAGATATGAGTGATAGATAGATAGATAGATATGAGTGATAGATAGATAGATAGATATGAGTGATAGATAGATAGATAGATATGAGTGATAGATAGATAGATAGATATGAGTGATAGATAGATAGATAGATATGAGTGATAGATAGATAGATAGATATGAGTGATAGATAGATAGATAGATATGAGTGATAGATAGATAGATAGATATGAGTGATAGATAGATAGATAGATATGAGTGATAGATAGATAGATAGATATGAGTGATAGATAGATAGATAGATATGAGTGATAGATAGATAGATAGATATGAGTGATAGATAGATAGATAGATATGAGTGATAGATAGATAGATATGAGTGATAGATAGATAGATAGATATGAGTGATAGATAGATATGAGTGATAGATAGATAGATAGATATGAGTGATAGATAGATAGATAGATATGAGTGATAGATAGATAGATAGATATGAGTGATAGATAGATAGATAGATATGAGTGATAGATAGATAGATAGATAGATGTGAGTGATAGATAGATAGATAGATGTGAGTGATAGATAGATAGATATATATGAGTGATAGATAGATAGATATATATGAGTGATAGATAGATAGATATATATGAGTGATAGATAGATAGATATATATGAGTGATAGATAGATAGATATATATGAGTGATAGATAGATAGATATATATGAGTGATAGATAGATAGATATATATGAGTGAGAGATAGATAGATATATATGAGTGAGAGATAGATAGATATATATGAGTGAGTGATAGATAGATAGATGTGATAGATAGATAGATAGATAGATGTGAGTGATAGACAGATAATGAATTGAATGTGTTTAGAAGCAGCCATATGATAGCGGAGTCTTAAGCGGTAGCAAACAAACTAAGGTTAACAACGGAAGATGGCAAGAAAAAATACGTCTTCACTAAATGAGAAGAACGGAAATAATGTATAAATGCATCAGTAACCAAAACTAACCGAAGTGAGTTAAGATAAAGGTCGAACAATACAAGCGAATTGTGCGGAGGAAGCAACCCCGCATTTAAAAAAAAAAATCACAAAAGAGACAAAACAAAAGAAATGAAGAGCCAACACAAAAATCAGTGAGAGTCTCAAGAAACCGGAATGGAAGACAATAAAATTGCAAACAAAGAAAAACCAACGTTTACAAAATCCGGAAAATCTTTTAGAGCTGAAGGAATTGCTGATTCCCGACTCCTATAAAAAAAAAAAACACACAAAGAAATGAATTAAAATTCTTGATGCTTTGACAAGATGGCGGACATTAAGTATTCGTTATTCCTCCATTTTTCGAAATATCAGAAAAAAAAACTTTATCAAATCCATCACCAATATGTTATGTTATAAACAATTAATAAACATTCAAAGCCAGCAACATTGAAATAGCATAAAAGCCAAAGAAATGAGCTTGTTATTAAGAATCAAATATAGTAGAATATTGTTTTCCGACATGGGATTTTAATATTAGACAGTTTCTTTATATCTGTAAATGCAAGCGTCGAATTCGCAGAAATGTTTTCAACGTGAATGATTGACAACTCCCGGTGGCCTTACCTTAATGATTTTTGTTTTTAAGTATTCAACGTCTGATTTATGACGTTACTCACAATACGGGTAACGCTTACGTTCACCGCAGACTTCAAGGATGACTTCTGTATTTGATCCGTGGCTCATGAAGCTGGAAAAATGGTCGGTACTATCTACATTTCAACAAGGTAGCTCCTACGAGATTTCATGGTTTGTCTTCATAAATGACAGCTTAGACCAAGCAAGGAGTATAGATAAAGATGGTTGGTTCATTCTATTGCCCCAATATGTTCCTCAATCATTCTTACTCGGCTATATTATATATATATATATATATATATATATATATATAATAAATTTCGATGTTCAAAACTGTTGAATGATCATTTCAACATGAAATCCCTAAGAGAGATTTCACATCTCATCGGCAACTACCACATTTCAAAATGAAATAAAAAATAAGGTCGGTACTATCTACATTTCAACAAGGTAGCTCCTACGAGATTTCATGGTTTGTCTTTTTTTGTTCCTTCATATCTATCTATCTATCTATATATATATATATATATATATATATATATATATGCTTAGACTCCATATCATCACCATATAGTGCCTGTCTGTGCCTTTCCGATATTTTTTATTCTTCCCCTTACCTCCTGCCATAATTCATTTTTACCTTTACCATTTTAAATGTGAATATTAAATTAAGTCCCAGTAATACTCTGATGAAGTGCGGGATTGAAACCGGTCGGTCGTCTTGTGATTCTTATTTTTTATTCCATCTTTTGTAAACATCTATAAATGCCTGTAGGTATGAAGCTTTCTTTATTAATTTCAATTGTAAAATTTTGTACCAGTAATAAATTGTTTATTTATATATATATATATATATATATATATATATATATATAAATTTTTCCATTTGTAAACGAGTTATTACGCAACTTTGATTTCTACCATGAGTGGTGTCTTCAGGTGATTTGCAAATAAATATTTATATAAATATTTTATACAAATATAAAATATATATGACGCAATCCTCGGTTCAACCTATCGGTATCAAGTGTTTTATATCAACTTCTCAAAGATTTTTATTTTTTCCAAACGCACAAGAGGGACTTTCAGTAGTAATTCGAAGTCATGTCTGGATGTAAACATGTGAGGAAGTATATTTTATATAAAAATATATTTTAGGATCATACAAACCCGAATGAAAATGTTTAGAATTCTTGAAAATCTCTTTTTTTTTTCCGTTTTAATTATACTTTTATTGATGTGTTCTGAAAATTACTGATATTTGTTTGAAAAAAAAACATGTTAGAAAATCAAATAATATAAAACGTCTGAAGATATCAAAAGGTTGAAACCAAGGTTGTGCAATGACTTATATATATATATATATATAACGAAGGTGACAAGATAAACTTAACGTGCGAGTGTGAAAAAAACCAACCCTCACGCACACATATGAACTCTCTGACATGCTAACCACTTGACCTATCTATTTATACACGATACTTTGGCCATCAGAGAAGCAAACGGAACTACATATGTTATGTCACAAGTTTATTCGCCAGAAGTCAACTTTAGACACGAAATACGTTTTGCGACACAAATACCATAATGGACACTTAATATATCATACAAAAAGCAAGTAATATTAATAATAGCAACAAAAAAAATTACACTTTAAACAAAACCTTCACGGCATCTCGCACTTTTTGTTATATATATATATATATATATATATATATATATATATATATATATATATATATACTTATTTATAAATGGAACTTTGTGTGTGTCCGTTACCTATAGACTCTGAAACGGCTAAACCGATTTTCTTGAAAATTTACGCAGTTGTACTAAAAGTGTCTGCGAGTGTTCTTAGCTAGGGTTTTGTGTCGAGATACCCCCCGATAAATATCGAAAATTGATAATCGAAAAAATCGGGTTATAGAAGGAGTGGTCCAATTTTAATCAAATTTGATACACTCATAGACAAAGACATAAGAAACGATATTCTGAAGTTTCAAGGTTGCAGTTCTTACAATAGTGCAGAAAATCGATTATATATATATATATATATATATATATATATATATATATATAAGGCAAGATGTTTGTGTGTGTGTCTGTTTATCTACCTGTATGTCTATTTTTTTCAGCCCTTTTATATTAGGTTTTGCTTCGTGTTTGGCTCTAAGTAGATATAATTGTAGTTCTTAGTCTCACCCATGATACCATTTACTCAGAGGATTTATTTAGACTTCAAAATTCAGTTTACGACGAAAAAACTTATTTGATATCGATACCAGGAAATCAAAATTTGACTTACATCCATTCATATTTCTTTCAGTCTACGGTTTCGCTTTAACTGGAAACAACTATTGCTTTTTAGTCTTTCGTGCCAACGTCCAAAGAGTCTGAGCTCCAGGACCATGGATTACTTTTAAGGTTTTCATTACACCCGAGCAACGCCGGTCCATACTGCTTATATATATATATATATATATATATATATATATATAATGGTTACTAATGGAAATACATTCCACAGATTTTATCTTTTAATTCTTTCACTCCAAGCAAGGCAATATTGCGACTAGTGTGCAGGGGGCTACATACGAACGAGCGGAGAGAAAGTTTACATAGAAGGAGAGCAAAAAGAAAAAGGAACCGGCTACAGGGGGTGTCAACGAAAGAGCAAGAAAAGGATTGGAATCCTTGTGTGAAGAGATTTACGAGAGTAGAGTGAAAGAGAAGAACAAGATACATGGAATGCTGAGAAAAGAATAAGTATGGGAATCAAGGGGTAAAAAACTTGGCAATTGACGTTGCGTTTAAACTTTTGGAGAGTGTAGCTATCAGGAAAGCAAGTATACGGAAGTGAGTTCCACAGCGGGAAGTGCGAGAAAAGAAGCTGTAGAGTAGAAGTGAGCTGCATTTAGTTGTTTTAATTGTAAAAGGGTGGGACCTTGTTGCCAGTTTGGTTGCTCGAGTAAATTCTTGTGGAGGGGGCACCAGGGGGCTAAGCTCGTTGGAGCAGAAGCAGAAGAGACGGAGGGAAGTCACATCCCGTCGATGAGAAATAGCTAGAGTTTAGCTGCCATGTCGGGATCGATTTTTACTTTAAAAATTGCTTTATTAACCATTAATTATATTATTATTTATCATTTCATAGTTGAACACTCTCCTCATTTGCTTTTTTTTTTTTGCAACCGTCGAGATATATATATATATATATATATATATATATATATATATATATATATAAATTAAGGCAGACACGTTATTTAATGGTAAATCAGAAGTTTGGCCTATTTCAGGCGAACCATCATCAGCTTCCGTCTTTATAGTACAAAGGATTTTACACGAATGAAATTCACAAAGACCTAAAAGAAAAAAATGAAAAAAAACTGTCGCTCCCTTAAAAAAGAAAATTTAAGAAAAAATACATCATTACACCAGTTCGGCGAACACACACACACACACACACACACATCTCTTTTAAGGGAGCGACTGTTATTTTTATTCGTTTTTTTTTAGGTCTTTGTGAATTCGTGTAAAATCCTTTGTACAATAAAGACGAAAGCTGATGATGGTTCGGCTGAAATAGGCCCACACTTCCGATTCACCATGAAATAACGTGTCTACCTAAATTTTTCTTATATTTGCTCTATATGTATTTATATGCATATATGTTTAGAGCTCTCTTAGAGAGTTATCCTACCAATGTATATACAGGACACTCCTTTGAATTCTTCTATACCCACACCACATGCTTATATATATCTATCTATATATATATATATATATATAATGTGTGTGTGTGTTTGTGGTTACTAAAAGATATATAAAAAACGAATATTTTCAATTTTGTCGTCATATGACATACATGGATCTTCTTATAGGGCAAACGTTTTTAATTATCATCAAAGATCATCCATAAAATCCTGTCAGGTTAGATTAAATTCTTAACAATATGGACGAATGTGTATGTGTTGGCTTGGCGACGGGAATCCTATTTTTTTGTCATCCGTCACAAACCGGTAAATAAGTCTCAATGCGCGTGAAAAGACGCAAAGCCTCTTTACATTTGAGCAGAAAAGTGCCGAGAGAAAAGTGTCGGTTTTATCATTTCTGGAAATCGTCGTTTGATAGGAAGTGACAACTTGATAGTTGATTATCAAAAATGAAATGTCTCGGTACATAAATTTACACCCTTGTGAAAGGTGTATATCGAGGTGTTTTAAGGTGATTGAATTTGTCGGAGTGGCTTCGAAATGAGTGAAGATATATGCGCTTTTTCACTGATTGTAACAAAGAAAACGTTAATCCAACGGCATCCACTCAAAAAAAAATGTTGAGATCGAAGTGCCGAAATTGGAAAGCCTTTTTTCGTGGATATATCGATAAATTTATGCGAGAAAGTTATTTGACAAAACAAGTTTGTGTTAACCTTTACCCGACTACGCTATTCACTTTCCTCTCCACTGCATTGTTTTGTGAAGGCCCATCCACTTCACTAGCTAATTTCGGTGATTGATATTTTATGTTGCCATAGAAACAGAATGACAACAACTTCCTTCTTTTCTGTTATGTGCTGTTTCTCTTCAGGACGTACATTCTTGTGCAAATTATTTGAAACAAAACGAATAATATCTTCCTAGAATCGTTCACGCTTTCTCTGATCACGTCGATCTTGAGGTTTTTATGCTTTTTCGACCGCGTTTGCCTTTACATTTTGGACCAAGAGAGATAGAGAGATCTTTCTGCAAATTAACTGAAACGAAATGATTAATGTCTGACTTAGAAAGATAGATTGATCATTTTGCAAATTAACTGAAACGAAATGATTGTTTTACTGAAAAAGATAGATAGATAGATAGATAGATAGATAGATAGATCCTTATGTAAATTAACTGAAACGAAATTATTAATGTCTGACTTAGATAGATAGATCCTTATGTAAATTAACTGAAACGAAATTATTAATGTCTGACTTAGATAGATTGATCCTTGGGTAAATTAACTGAAACGAAATGATTGTTTTACTGAAAAAGATAGATAGATCCTTAAGCAAATTACCTGAAACGAAATGATTAATGTCTTACTTAGATAGATAGATAGATAGATAGATAGATCCTTAAGCAAATTACCTGAAACGAAATGATTGTCTTACTTAGATAGATAGATAGATCCTTAAGCAAATTACCTGAAACGAAATGATTATTGTCTTACTTAGATAGATTGATCCTTGGGCAAATTAACTGAAACAAAATGATTGTTTTACTGAAAAAGATAGATAGATCCTTAAGCAAATTACCTGAAACGAAATGATTATTGTCTTACTTAGATAGATAAATAGATCCTTATGCAAATTACCTGAAACGAAATGATTAATATCTGATTTAGATAGATCCTTGTGCAAATTAACTGAACCAAAACAAGTTATGTCTTCCTAGGATATTTCACACTTTCTCTGATCACGTATACGTCGTTCTTTGACGTTGTTCTCTTTCGACCGCGTTTGCCTTTACATTTTGAACTGACTTCGATAGATCGATCCTTGTAAAAATTGCCTGAAACGAAATTAATAATGTCTTACTGAAATAGATAGATTGATAAATCATTGTGCAAATTAATTGAAACAAAAACGGAGTGTGTCTTTTTAGGATCTTTCACACTGTTCCTGATTACGTATACGTCGTTCCTTGGCATTGTTTTTCTTTCTCGACATTATTTTCATTTACGTTTTGCACTCATGGATCCAGTTTGTTTCTTCGACTTAATGGAACGATTGAAAGTTGAAAGGCTTAAAACAACAATATCCGCGATCTCTTTGTAAGGCTTGCCAGTGTGTTCGTGTAGTGTTATAATTTTTTGTACGTTTCTTTTTAGTAACGTCTATTGCAAACAATCCACGTAGGGCAGCTAATTGGCAGTAGAGACAGCAGTGTCTTGGCGTGATAAAATCTGTTTCAATATATTTTAAGGCTAAATAAATTTCATTATACACATCGAACATAGATTCATATAACTGCACACACTTCTTATATGTGCCTTGTCCTTTCAGGACGTAGGTGATCATGGCTTTCCACGTCTCCCTATCCCTGGTGGCTCTTAGCACGCTTTCTCCTGTTACACCACGCAACCCGGTTCTGTCATCCACCTTCTCAGGCCCTTCAAATATATTATCCGCTGCTTTTCCCTGTCTCTTTTTCCCTCAATCTAGCCTGTTAGTATCAGGTTCTCCAAGCCCTCTTTCCTCACTGCATGTCCCAGGAACTTTAGTTGTCTCTTCCTGATGCTCAGTATTAATTTCCTTTTCGTCTCCATCCTTTCCAAAACGTCATAATTGCTCACATGCTCGATCCACGATATTCGCAGCATCCTTCTGTAGAACCACATTTCAGTTGCTTCTTCGATGATATTGTCCAGTATTCACTGCCATATTGAAGAACTGACATCACATAGCAATCCAGTATTCTTTTCCTTGTTTCTAGTGAAATTTTCCTGTTTCTTAATACTCTTCTCGGCTCCTGGAATGCATCCTTGTGCTTTTGGATCTCAGGAATATAAATCTATAGAAACTGATGCGGTCACAAAGTGAGGGGTCAGTTTATATATTGATTGTAATAGGG
Organism: Ascarosepion bandense; assembly: GCA_037127315.1. Lineage (NCBI taxonomy): Eukaryota > Metazoa > Mollusca > Cephalopoda > Sepiida > Sepiidae > Ascarosepion > Ascarosepion bandense. The sequence continues at coordinate 386,002 of JBBBDQ010001672.1, forward strand.
AACTGATCCCCCATTTTATAACCAGTATGCTTCTGTAGAACCCTATTTCGGTTGATTCAAGTCTTTCCTTCATCTTCGATGATATTGTCCAGCATTCACTGCCGTATTGAAGAACTGACATCACATAGCAATTCAGTAAATTTTCCTGTTTCTTAATACTTTACTCAACTTCTGGAATGCTTATTTCGCCATGCCAATGCGCCTTCGGATCATTGTGTCGCACTTTCTGTCTCCTATTAGAACACTTCCCAGGTATTTAAATTTTTGTACCTGCTTGACTTTAGTATCCCTCACCAGTATTTGACATTTTGGGCTGCCCTTTTTGCTGATGACCATGCATTCAGTTTTCTAGCAGTTTATTTGTAGTCTTTTCTTGACACTCTCTTCAGCTTAAAATAGATTGAAAAACATTTCTCTGTATGTGAGAGAGATATTGAAAAATTTAAGAATGTGTCTTTCCAGGGGAAATAATATCCAGTTTCGGTGAACAACAACAACAAAAAAAAGATATCGAATAGCTTGCCATTGTATGAAACTTCATCAAGGTTTTAATGGATGACTTGGAGGAGAGAATTTGGAACGAATTACATCATTATTCAATAATTACATTCGAAAAATCTTCCATCTTTTTGTGAAATATGGAAATGTCAAAAGCAGACGTATGATAGATATGGAGATATATCGACATTTCTGTTAACGTCGTTTGGACAGCCATTTGGACAGTTTGATAAGCCGAGGGGAAGATAAATGGAATTGGATGATTGGAAAAAACATTGGCACACAAAAATGTAAAATTGTAACCGACATTTGCTGCCCCACTTTTATATATATATATATATATATATATATGTGTGTGTGTGTGTGAAATGATTTGTTTGAACATTATTTTTGATCGATAGTCGTATTTAAGTAGAAATTCTGTTCATAATCAAACAGTATTATATATTTATTTCTACCACGATAAATTTTTGTTACGAAAATGTGTCATTCGGCAGGATTCGAACCTGTGACCCCTATCCACATAGAGGAAGCCACCAATTGATCTGGCGTGTCTTAGACCTCTCGACCACGAATGACGATCATTCAAAACGGAAATTTCTATGTTTCGAGATAGAAACTCGTCATCAGGCAATACTGGATGTTGATTGTGAAAATGATTTACATTTAAATACAAAACAAATATTGGTTTGCCATTTATGTATGTGGGAAGATATAAAATTTATGTGTATTTACAGATTCACGGAGGGGAGGTTATGTTGTTTTAAAAGACAGATAAAGATTGAAGGATAAACTGAACATTTTTCTTCTTTGAATAAATAAGAATCTATTCGAGAAGCAAATTAAAACAATGAAAATATTTCAATATAAAAAATTGCCAGAATCTTATAATTCGACGCGAAAAGGAAGCTGACGTGTTTGTTCAAAATCGTCCAATTCTGGATTGGCCAATTATTTTTCCTCGTTGAAAAAAAAAATTGAAGTTGTTTTTGAGATTTTAGCATTTTCATTTATCTGCAAAATTGAGAATAACAAACGGTAATATTGATTTAAAAAAAAAAAACGATGAAAATCGAAACAAAATATGGAAAACAATGAAAAATATGTAATTTCCTCTCGTGCACTTTGTCGTTGACCGTTCATGCATTTCGAGAACATTTAGTGCCTGTATTTATCCGAACATGTTTCTTGTGTGTCTCCGTTTGTGACGACGAGTTGCAATAACGTCTGTGCGTCTCTCATTATCAGAAAAAACATAAAAATTATAAACATTAAACATTGTGAACATTGTTTCAGAAGATATTTTCACGTGCTGAATTTAAAGGTTGGGTTTGTTTTCCGTTTACTTTTGAATTTCTGTCGCTGTATCAAACACACACACACACACATATATATATATATATATATATATATATACATACAGGATAGGGGTGTACTGTCACTAAACACCCAGACAGAGAAGCTCAAGCCAAATTAGGGGCCCTGGGCAGTGTTTCGTGACCCTATTACATGGATTAATGTCACGAAAGGTTTCTTCATCTTGGGGATTTGGTTGATTTTTGTTTAGCACTATATTATCCTCTATGGGTTATTTAAAGCCGAAATCTAAATATTTTGATTGGTTTGGTTGGTTGATTTTGTTTAGTGGCATATCAACATCTATGGGTTATTTAATACCGATATCTAAATATTTTGATTGGTTAGGTTGGTTGATTCTGTTTAGTGGCATATCAACATCTATGGGTTATTTAAAGCCGAAATCTAAATATTTTGATTGGTTAGGTTGGTTGATTCTGTTTAGTGGCATATCAACATTTATATGGGTTATTTAATGCCAAAATCTAAATATTTTGATTGGTTAGGTTGGTTGATTTTGTTACCTCTATGGCTTTTTCAATGCCGAAATGTAAATATTTGGATTGGTTATATTGAATGATTTTGTTCAGATACCTCTAAATCTCTATGGGTTATTTAATGCTGAAGTGTAAATATTTTGATTGGTTTGGTTGGTTGATTCTGTTTAGTGGCATATCAACATCTATGTGATATCTAATGCCAAAATCTAAATATTTTGATTGGTTAGGTTGATTGATTTTGTTAAGCGGCATATCAACCTCTATAGGTTATTTAATACCGAAATTTAAATATTTTGATTGGTTTGGTTGGTTGATTCTGTTTAGTGGCGCATCAACATTTATATGGGTTATTTAATGCTGAAATCTAAATATTTTGTACATAATGTTTTACTTTCAGGGCAATGGTATGATTTTTTTAGATATACGTTTTGTAGATCATAAATTATATTGTTGGTGATTTTACTATAAAAATGTATTTTAATATTTTAGTATTGCACTGTTTGCTGTACAAACAAGTGCTGTTGGTCATTTTATTATAAAAATGTAGTGCTGATATTTGTTCGGAGGTTCACTATTTAACAATAGCTGGAACCCTAATAAGTGCTTCTACTCCGGATTAGAGTGAACCTCAGAATAGCATGCACCTTAGAACTTCCAATTTTCCGATCATAGTTCTTTCTGCCGGATGTAGTCTATCGTCATACCCAGGACAGTTACATTTAAAACATTGGAGATTAAAAAAATCATTTAAAAGAACTATAAATTTTCATAATTTTTTACATTTGGTGTATTCACGCAATACAAATACGAGCACCCCCCCCCCCCCACATATATATATATATATATATATATATATATATATATATAGGGAGAGAGAGAGAGAGACTTAGAAAGGGAGTTGACAACAGTCACAAAAAGTAACATTTCACTCTTACTCTATAAATATTACTAATTTTATACAATATATATATATATATATATATATATAACAAACAATGAATGTCTACTATGTTTAATCTTGAGCCGTTTTAAACATCGTATTTTGGCTTTAATTTAGGTGAACATAAAGACAAAAATTTCCAACATTTGTATATCTTTTTTATTATGCTAGTTCTAAGCTTTCGGCTCACGTGAGCCATCTTCAGAAAGCTAACATTTAAACATCTACCATCAAAAATGATTTTATCTTGAGTTGACATAAAGCTTTGCTATGCAACGATAACAGTCACCGAATAGCTGAAGCAGTTCGTAAATTTGTAATACGGTTTTATGACGTCACACTGCGTGAATGACCGAAATGTTAACAGAACCATATGTCTAAATGCAAAATAATGTGTTGTGACCAGAGTGAAATGTGATTTTATTAAGTGTGAGTTGCTTTAATTAATGTAGATGGCCTCTAATATCTGAAGGTTCTTTTGACTGTGTGTATGAGTGAGTATTATTGTGTTATCGATTAAAATCTGTTCAATGTTATTTTTTTTCTCTTTATTTTCGCCTGAAATTAAAGCCAAAATACGATGTTCTGAACGGCTCATGGTTAAGCATAATAAGCATTCATTGTCTCTTATATTTAACAGTATATATTCCGAAAATTATCTGCTGCCTAGATACACTATATATATATATATATATATATATATATATATATATATCCACCATCCGCCCGTGCATTTAATACTGCTGCCATATCTGGTAGGGTGTTCCTTCTATCCACCTAGGTGTCTTCCATGACAAAATCCAACGGAGAATCTGTAATGTGATCAGCAGTTCAGATACAGTCAATTTCTCACCGGCGCAATGTGGGTTCCCTTCGTCTCTTCTACAAATACTTTCACGGCTTCTGCTCCGATGAACTTAGCTCACTGGTGCCCCCATATATGAATTTACTCGAGCCACAAGATTAGCAACCAGGTCCCACTCTTTTAACTGTTTAACCAATAAAATGTAAACGCCAATTCTACTCCAACAGCTTCTTTTCTCGCACTTCCTGCCTGTGAAATAACTTTCCGTTTACTTGCTTCCCCGACAGCTACAATCTCCTAGAATTTAAATGTAAAGTCAATAGTCATCTCCGATCTCGCTAACTTGCATCCTCTCTCTCATGCTCCTTTATCCGCCAACTCCAATATCATGAGTATTCTCATCGTTCTCATATCCACTTCCTGACATCCCCTATAACTTGTCACTCTCACATAACTTTCCTCCTATGTTACCCCCACCGCAAAACTGTGGCAGTAAAATGCCTTGCTTAGGGTGATATGATTATATATATATGTGTATATATATATATATATATATATATATATATATATAAATTAAATTTTCAAAATATTGAATGAACATTTCAACATGAAATCCCTAAGAGAGATTTCACGTCTCCTCAGCAACAGTCAGTCTAAATCAAAATGAAAAAAAATAAGATTAAAAAGAGAAATAAAAAATAAAGAAATAAAAAAAAAATAAAAAATATATAACGGTTAAGATTTGAGAAATATACGTCACAAAATTTTTTTTTTGAAAATCAGTCTATTTTTGGTTTTTACTTTTTGATAGTTGTAAGTGAAAGAGATGGGAAAATTTGGCATGTCTTGCTTAATAAACGAAAAGGGTTTAAGGAAAGGGAGGTCGTTAAAATGAGAATTGGGTTAAACAAAATAGAACAGAAAGGGAAGGGGCGGGATATAAAAGTGTATAGAGAAAAAAAGAAAAGGAAAAATGTTCAAATAGAAAACGCTCAATACGTGTCAAACAAACTTAAATTAAATGTTTAAAAGGGTTAAAGTTTTAGAAAAAAGAGACTTATTTGAAAAAAAAATTTTTTTAATCATATTACTCCGAGCAAGGCGGTAACGCCACTGATGTGCAGGGGGCTACATAGGAGTGAAAAGATTGAAAAAGAGAAAACCGGAAACCGCTTCCTAAACAGGAAACAAGGGATGAGTCTTTTCACCTGTTCAATAGACGTGGGTGGAGTGTGAACCGGACGACAGGAGAAAAATAGAAATAAGATTTTTTAAAAATTTAAGTTAGTTTAATTAAAGATATTTTTAGATATAAGCAAACTAAATAACAATTAAAGAAAATTATTTAAAAAAATTATTCTTTAAAAAATTTTGATATAAATTTTAAAAAATCTATATATAGAAAATTTATAACATTTCATATATATATATATATATAAATCAAGTTATTTTATTGTTTCCATTTTCTCTAAAATGTCATTGTTGCTCAAGTGATTGTTCCATAGTATCCTCAGCATTTTCATGGCCTGAAAGAAGTGTATACTGCGATACACGTATCTCATGGCCTCACTAAATTGCTGGTTTCAAATCAGAGTATGTATTGTGGACATATTCTTTATGGGTTCATCGGAGCAGAGGATAAATACAGTGTGTTAACATGTGGGGAAGGTATGAATCTAAGCCTTCCCACTAGCTGTTGGTAAACATTAAAACAGCCTCGGTTCTATCTCCTTAGTTGGCAGTCGGTCTAGGAGAAGGAAAACTGAATTCTGAAGTACATGCAGCCCTGGCAAAGCCCAATCTATAGAGATAGCAGAAGGATCGTTCGCATTGCCTTGATGATCCCGACTAGAGTCACCTCCTCCTTAATAAATGGATTATTTTTCATATACTGTCGTTTATTAGCGAAGTATAGATGTGGAGCATTGGATATCGGCTCGGAACGATAAATCGGCGGGCCGAGTTCGGATTCCAGCCGAATTCATTGCATTCACTTACGAGCAAATACCCTTGGGAAAGATATTAATCCGTCTATTCCTTCCAGTTATAGGTTAAATAACAGGACAGATTGGGTTCTATAGTCTTGGTCGGCAACCAGTCTACCGCAGAAAGCAATGACAACCTACTGCGGGATAATCTTCTGCCCAGTCAGTCATGTCTCTTTCCAGACATGATCGTCCCAGCATGAATCACGTAAGGCACGTAACTGACTGACTGACTGACTGACTGAATATAATAGTTGGAATCATGATTGAGGTTTCTACTGGTCATAAAGTGGGGGATCGGTTTTCAATTGTTAAGAAATGATAAACTGATCCCCCACTAATTACTACTTAATAATATAATGCATCTCTTCCCTCTTTAGCTGTGAGTCAAATAACAGGACAGATTGGGTTCTATAGCCTTGGTCGGCAACCAGTCTACCGCAGAAAGCAATGGCAACCTACTGCGGGATAATCTTCTGCCCAGTCAGTCATGTCTCTTTCGAGACATGATCGCCCAAGCGTGTATCACGTATGGCACTTAACTGACTGACAGAAATCTGCAATGAGAATATGGTATCGGTTCAAATTCGATCATTTACTGAAATATATTTCTTTTGAAAGAGATGTTGGAATATGAGTAAAAATCTGGAATTTTTCTGAAATGTGTTCAATTTATTAAGATGACTGCAATTAGAAAATGATAAAAAAAAAATACGAATAAATAATTACAAAATTTTTGGATGAACGAAGATTACCTTAATGGTCGACGAATTTCCCATCTATAAATTTACGCAGAAATTCGATGTTGAAGCCTAGTTTATTTTTATGACAACGCAAAACGTAGAAAAAAAAGAACACTTTAATATGGTCTAATATGTCTCACAGGAAATATGCTTCCACTGTATTAAATTTAGGACTTACTTTTGTGGGAAAAAAATTACGTAGAGATTTTAATAAAAATAGAAACGTAAGTATGGGAGAAAATGGATTTTGGTAAATTTACTTATATTTCCTTGTTCTGTTTCTTGGATTCTTTTCTTTTTTTTTCTTTTTTTCTTTTTTTGTGAAATTTTATCAATATCTGATTATTTGTTAGCGAAAGATTGCCATGAGATGATATAATTTGGCAAAACAGAAAAAGTTATGACGTTCTTGACTAACTGTATAATTTTTTATTTTACATGAAACAGGAAAAATTAATGTGAAAATTCCTTGTGGACGCATGCAATATAAATTAAATTAACACATAGAAACAATTAGAATTAAGTAAATATTTGCTTCGAAAACTTGTGAATTTTTGTATCTTATTACTTATTGTTTATTTTATAAGTTTTATATACCTCCGTTTTCGCTACAAATGAATACGCCATTATCTGTATGAGTGTACCCTTGCTGTAAAAAATGACGGCAAAATATTTTAAAGGATTATTAGCTGTTTCCTCACAAGTTATCTCCCCTGTGAGTAATAAAAGGAATATATATATATAGATAGATAGATAGAAAATCTAAGCAAGAGCCAACAACCGACCACGGTTTCGAGCCAAAAGACCCAATTTCCCTGACGAGCCGTTAGGCGAAACCGTGGTCGGTTGTTGGCTCTTGCTTAGATTTTCTGTCTTTGTTTGCTCTACTTTGGTATTGAGCGCTTTAGTGTTAGGGTTTTCGTCTTGGTTTTTTTTCTTTCTTACAAGTGCTTGACTTTTTGTTCATGTACTTCGTTTGTTTTTTTTTTGCTTCCCCTTATTTTTCCTCCGAGTTTGTTCTCGGTGGGTTAGACAAGACGATTTAAATTCTAGCTTGATTAATACTAGTTTTACTATTGATATTGTTGTTGCTATCGTTAATATTATATATATATATATATATATATATATATATATATATAAGACTTTCGATTATTACTATGGATAATACATATTTCACCGCTTTGATGATATTATCGCGGCTCGTGAGACCCAAATGGTACAACAGTAGGTAATCAAAATATCACCCCACCCCAACCCCAAAAAATTATTCTCTTTTATTTAATTTTACATAGACGCTCACATGTCCATATTAGAACAGACATTTGTAACGGCTATATACGAAAAATTTCCCGCTCATTCGAAAAAGAACCCCAAAGAAAGATGAAAGCGAGGATAAAGAATCCTTTATAAATTATATTACTCTGTTAAATTAAATAAACGAATTTAACATTTAGTTCTCTTGAGTTCGTCTCTTTTGGAATTTACCTGGATTACATACCAAGTGTACTATGTTATATATATATAAGGAATGAAGAAAAATTTACAACGTCCAAAACAGTAATTTAAAACAGTGCTCGATATATAATATAGAGCTATGAATATTTATTATAAATTATATTTTAGAACATGTACAATTTTTTTTTATATATATCCACTACAAATTGTATATTTTGTTTCGACGTATGCTGCCGCTTATTAGCGAAGTACAAAAATCTGCAATGAGAATATGGTATGTGTTCAACTTCGGTCATTTACTGAAATATATTTTTTTTTGAAAGAGATGTTGGAATATGCGTAAAAATCTGAAATGTTTCTGAAATGTGTTCAAATTATTAAGATGACTGCAATTACAAAACGAGAAAATATGACGAATAAATAATTACAAAATGTAAATGTTTTATATAAAAAAAATTGTTCATGGTCTAAAATATAATTTATAATAATATATATATATATATATATATATATATATATATATATATATATATAGTAAAGTTTTGTAATTTGCTTGAAGCATTGTGTAAAATAGTTATATGGGTTATGTCTTGAAGGCTGTCACAATGCGTTGAGTAAAATAAAGGAAGGTAAAGAAGTGTTTGGGTATTACCTATTTATTAAACATTAATATTTCGAGATCAAAATCTCATCTTCAGAATGGTAGAGAAGCTTTTGTATATATATATATGCTACTCAGCGAAATAATTGGCATGGCAAAGGACGCGTTCTAGAAGATGAGCAAAATACTAACACACAAGAAAATCTCAATAGAAACGAAGAAAAGAGTGCTAGACTGCTACGTGATGTCAGTTCTTCAATACGGCTGTGAATGCTGGACAATATCATCGAAAATGACAAAACTGGAAGCGGCCGAAATGTGGTTCTACAGAAGGATGCTACGGATATCGTGGACTGAGCATACAAGCAACGACGAGGTGTTAGAAAAAATGGCAACAAAAAGGAAATTGATGCTGAGCATCAGGAAGAGACAACTGAAGTTCCTGGGACACGCAATGAGGAAGGAGAACCTGGAGAACCTGATACTGACTGGACAGATAGAAGGAAGGAGAGACAGAGGAAGGCAGCGGATAACATATTTGCAGGGACTGATCAGGTGGATGACGGAACGGGGGTTGCCAGGAGCAACAGGAGCAAACATACTAAGAGCCACAAGGGATAGGGAGACGTGGAGAGCCATGATCGCCTACGTCCTGAAGGGACAGGGCACATAGAAAAAGAAGAATAAAGAGAATAAACTGAGGAGACGCTGCCTCGCTGTTGTCTCTCTCTCTTTTTCTCTGTCTCACACACACACACACAGAGCTCAAGACCACTTAGTACAGTAAATAAAAGCGTTGGTTGGAACCAGCAACTTGACCGAAATTGATGTGAGTTCAATAACTGACTAGATCAGAGGTGAACAAATATTTAGTGTGTTTAGTTAAATGAAGATAACTATTATTGAGACATTTGGAAGAGACATGAGTCATTGAACAAGAACAATTTACCACGGTGAACAAGATAAACAATTCAGTTCAAAATTCCAATCACTGAAGAAGGTCGGAGCATTACAACGGCCGAAACGTCGTGAATATGCCAACACAGATGAGGACAACAGTCCGAACAAGATAGATGGATAGATACAAACAAGCTCATAGATATCTATACATATTTATTTTCTGTATTATATATATATATATATATATATATATAGGTTTCTTTGAATAATATAGACAATTTTTGTCTATTTATTTTGTATAGGATCCTTTCGTATAATCTGATAAGCTTGATAGTGCTATCGTTAAAAGACGACAAGAAATCGCAGTAATTGTTGATTTTGTTTATCGGGTCTGAGCTTTCGGCTTAAATAAGCCATTATCAAAGAATGGACATTTAATATATAGTGAACATAGAACATTTAAATTATTAACAAAGTGGAATTAAACAAAGAAAATTAAACCAAAGAGACGAGTCCATTTTAAACGTGGCGGATGACCGCAGACGGTGACAATGGCGGTGGTGTGGTTCTTGGTCACATGAGGGTATAGTGGCATGAGGGGATTGGTCTACGAGCTACTACTACTATAGGTAGAGGGGGTAAGCGTAGTAACTACGATCTCTCCCGTCTATTACAGGCATTGGAATATGTTAGTAGAAATGTCGAAATTTATTTTATTTAAGCTAGGTGATAGATAGCTTCTAGAATTTTGAATTTTATTTTCTTGTGTAAGTATACATGTATTTTCAACAATATATATATATCCAAGCAAATAAAAAACGAAGAAAATAATAACAAACGTTCAAAGTGTTAATTTAAACAGTACTCAATACAGAAATAGAGCCATAAATATTTATTATAAATTATAGATTACAATTTACTACAAAAGTGTACATTTTGTTTCGACATCGAAAGAACAATATATATATATATATATATATATATGTGTGTGTGTGTGTGTGTGTGTATAAAATTACTTTACATTTAAAGAGAGTAAGTAAATTAGTAAACTGACTTGCAGCTTTCAATTTTGTCATCGTGATCCAAATCTGCTAAATCCCACATTAGAAGCATCGAACGCAGGACCTTAGGGTTCAACTTCTTTCATGCTTATCGCTGATACCTCTGTGTTGATAAGATTACGATGGTGAACCAACCGAAGAGAAACGTTAAGCCCGAGGGTTGTACCTTTGTTCTTGATTGCTTCTAACCCCTCTTTCTCATCATCGCAACATAAAATGAACATCTAACGGAGTTATCTAAGCAGAAACAGGGGCTCGGGCATTGCTTCTAAACTTGACATTGAACATTGGCTTGACAAATTGAAGACAACTTACGTTTAATCTTATCGTAAGCATCTTGACAAGCTCTGAAATTTGCAATAGGGAGGGGAATATGATATGTTTAGCAAATTGTTTAATTCTTTTCATGACGTCCCTAATAAGCTGTAAGTGTTCAGAGTCTTCGTCTATGTGCCGTGTCTCTTCAGGACGTAGGCGATAATGGCCTTCCACATCTTCCTATCCTTTGTTGCTCTTAAAACCCTTTTACTTGTTCTTCTTCTATGTGCCATGTCCCTTCAGGACGTAGGTGATGATGGCCTTCCACACCTTCCTATCCACTGTACCTCTTAACACCCTTTCTCTTGTTCTTTTATGTGCCATGTTCTTTCAGGACGTAGGCGACCATGGCCCTCCACATCTTCCTATCCCTTTTACTTCTTAACACCCTTTCTCTTGTTCTTCTATGTTCCATGTCCCTTTAGGACGTAGACGATGATGGCCTTCCTCATCTTCCTATCCATTGTACCTCTTAACACCCTTTCTCTTGTTGTTCTTCTGTGTGCCATGTCCCTTCAGGACGTAGGCAATCATGGCCTTCCACATCTTCCTATCGATTGTACCTCTTAATTCCCTTTCTCTTGTTGTTCTTCTTTTTATGTGCCGTGTCCCTTCAGGACGTAGGCAATTATGGCCTTCTGCATCTTCCTATCCCTTGTAGCTCTTAACACCCTTTCTCTTCTTCTTCTATGTGCCATGTCCCTTCAGGACGTAGTCGATCATGGCCTTCTGCATCTTTCTATTTCTACTGACTCTTAACACCCTTTCTCCTGTTACCCCACACAAACTCTTCTCTGCACTCCACTTGCTCAAGCCCATCAAGCACATTACGCGTTGCTTTCCCCCGTCTCTCTTTCTCTATATCTGACCTGTTCTTCTTCAGGTGATACGTTAAAATAAATGGTGAAAATGATTTATTTCGAAAATATGGGATGAATTCATGCTTATTTAGAAAATTAGGGAGTAACAGTTCGAGAATATGATTCTAGGTGTGTCAATATTGCTTAATCAAAAATGAGAATTATGTAACCGTGGTGTTTCAAAATTTGGGTCAGGAAAGGAAGCAGGATGGTTTGGTGTCTATACATTTCACTTTTTAATTTTGTCTGGATAAGATACATAGTGGGACCTTAGATATTTTATATGGGTAGACAATAGTTTTTAACAGCAGGTTGGATTTTAGATTTGAACATTAGATTTTTTTAATTTACATGTTCTTTAACTTTCTTCTAATATATATATATATATATATATATATATATATATATATATATAATGTAACATATTACATTGCATTTGACTACATGGTTTTGTTGTCATTTCGCGCTATCACGTGGTGTGACGTCATAAAACCACATCGCAAATTTCAATACTGCGTTTATTATTTTTGGTAACTATTGCCGTTGTGCTTATGTCAACACAAAATAAAATCGTCGGTGATGGTGGATGTTATAATATTTCAGTTCAAACAACCTCTCTGAAGATGGCTTATGTGAGCCGAAAGTTTAGATGAAAATCAATAAATAATTATCCAAATGTTGGAGAATTTTTGTCTTTACTTTCAACTGAAATTAAAGCAAAAATACGACGTTTAGAACGGCTCATGATTAAACATAATAGACATTGTCTCTTATATTTAACAGCACATGTTTAGAAAATTACTTGCTGCCTCGATACACTAAAAGTGTATGTATATATATATATATATAGAGAGAGAGAGAGAGAGTTTAGTACATGTACAAATTATCATCTATTACAAAGTGTACATTTTGTTTCGACATGGAAAGGACAATGTCTCATCCGGTTGTGTGGAAGGAGATGGAACATTCTTTACCTTATATTGGCGAATTATGTGTGAGAAGTGGGTGGGGTGGGAAACCAGTTGTAAGTTAGAATTTGAACGAAAAGAAGGTAGAGGTAGAGGAGAGAGGTGAATAATGGACATGTTGGAAAACTTATAGACACATTTAACCGCAGAAGATAAGGTATGGTCCTTTACAGCCTTTATGGCCAGTCCTTTTGGGTTTAACAAAGAGAAAAATAAGAAAATGTATATTGTGGGGGGGGAGTAAGGGAGATGCGCTAAAAAGGGGGTAGGAATTGCTATTTGGTAAACATTTCTGTATTAGTGAAGTAAACGACTACAAATATTTTTGTATTTAAACTTAATTTTAATAATTAATATATTTTTAAATATATAACCTTAATAATTTCGGAAATCTCTTTATATATAAACTTTAATTAGATCACAATTTTTAGTATGAAATAAAGGTACAATTAGGTAAGAGTGTACATATAAAAAGCGGGGGGAGATCATACAGTTAAAAGTGAATATCGTAATACTAATGTTTAAAGGTTTATTGTTTTTAGAAATCGAAGCTTTACCTTTTGTAATTTTAGCATGATTGCAAGATTAGTACTTTAATGTGTTTACAGTGGTTTCATGCCTCTGGTTGAGTAATATGTTGCTTCTCGTGTATTTAATGATTTCCGTATGTATATATATATATATATATATATATATATATATATATATATAGTCATCCGCAGACAGATCTGTTTCGCTGTATCACAGCTCATCAGTACGTTTAGACATCCGATTGCTTTTAACCCAGGATTAATGCCCGACCATATTGTTGTCAGTCGGCGATTCTACCGGTGAGCTATGTGCGCTCGGTAGAAGGAGGCAGACTTTTAGCGTATGATGTATCATACGCCAGTAGCCAGAGTGTTCTATTTCATTACTGAATGAGCGATATATACACACACACACACACACACATATATATATATATATATATATAATTCAATAATGAATGAGCGATATATATATATATATAATTCAATAATGAATGAGCGATATATATATATATATATAATTCAATAATGAATGAGCGATATATATATATATATAATTCAATAATGAATGAGCGATATATATATATATATAATTAATAATGAATTAGCGATATATATATATATAATTCAATAATGAATGAGCGATATATATATATATATAATTCAATAATGAATGAGCGATATATATATATATAATTCAATACTGAATGAGCGATATATATATATATATATATATATATATATATATATAGTTTATAAAAGCATTATAATACTACACAAAAATGTTCATGTTTGAGAACAATTTAGTTTTTTTTTTGGGGGGGGGGGTGATATGTTAAATTAAACGGTGAAAATGATTTATTTTGAAAATATCAGATAAATTCATGGTTATTCTGATGATGCTTTTATATATATATATATATATATATATATATAAACTTGAAACAAGGTATAGAGTACTAAAATGCTTGTGGAGCTTCCTTCTGGTTCCTTGCTTTCCAGTCAAGTCTGAACTTAAAGAATCAAAAGACATGCCCTCCGTTATTTTCTGAATTCCTCTTCTTTTAGTGTTTTATCCCCTCGTTTATTTTGCTCATGTTTCGTGTTAGTGGCTTCATTGCCTTTTTTAGGGCGAAATGGTTTAAAAATATCCTAATTCCCGAACCGAAAACTGATGTTATACACGCCTTCGCCTTCTCATTATCAGCATTTTTTTTTTTTTACATGTCGCCAATATCATTAGTCCTCATTGCTTACCTGATAAGTAATAAACCTCAATTCCTTTTCTTAATATTTTTTTTGTGGCCAACTTTTTTAATATTTTCTCCGCGTTGTTTCAATATAATTTTTATTTCCATTGAATCAAGCATCAACGGTTCTTGCTCCGAAAATCGAAAAAGATGTTTCGACAAGTTACAGGCAAGAAAATCAAAATAGAAAATGAATATTTTGTTTTCGCATATATATTTTTATTGCTTTCTAATGATGCGTCATTAATGAAGCAAGCCGGCTTCTCATTGAACATTAATGAACAGCAGACTATGTTTCTTGAAGCCTCGGGTGAACCATTCCAGCTATTAAAACTGATCTTTAATCACAACTAAATGTTCACCGAACAAAGTAAAAACTAATTGTTAGTTGTATTCCGAATGAAATGCTTTTGAGGTAAAAGAGATATGGGTCACTGAAACCAATGTTTGGTGGATCCTTTTCAACCTTAGTCTGGAAAATGAAAACATCTTCAAAATAAAAGAAAAATGCAAAGAAATAACTTTCTTAAGCTCAGTCAATTCAGTGCCATACGTTATACACACTTGGGCGATCAAGTCTCATAAGAGACAGAACTGACTCGGTGGAAGATTTTCCCGCAGTAGGTTGCCATTATTTTCTTCTTCGTTTTCAGCTTCTATTGCTTCTCTTTTCTCTTCTGCTTTTTTTTACTTTTGTTTTTTCTCCTCCTGATTTTTTTCAATCTGTTCTGCTATTAAACCCATAGTTGGAGGGAGAATAATTGGATTATAGTATATAAGTAGTAATAAGTGGGGGATCAATTTATTACTTCATAGCAATAGAAAAACGAACCCCCAAATATATGCCTGGAAGAATTATTAATTATTTTTCAACTGTTATACTCAGGCAGTCAGTTAAATGTCATACGTAATACCCGCTACAAATGGTAGCACTTGTATCTAAAAAAAAAAAGAAACAAATTAATGCAACGAATTCAACAGGAATTCGAACTCGACTCGCCGCCCTCTTATTCCGAGCCGATATCCACTACACACTACAGTTATTCTTTACACGTCGAGCTTACCGCTACTTCATTCTTCTACTATATATTGTCTTCCTTCAGAACATTGGTGATCGTGACTCTCCACATCTTCTCATCGCTTGTAGCTCTTAGTAAATCGTGCCTTTTTATTTTTCTCAAACCTTGTTCTGTTCATACTCATTAAGTATATCACTTTACGCCCTGTGAGCATCAGATTCTCGAAGCCGTCTTTTCTGTTGCTTCATGTTACTTTTTCATCTTTGACGAGATTGTCAAGTATTCGCTGTCATAAAGGAGAACAGATGTCACGTAATATTTGAGTATTTTTTTCTTTGTTTCTAATGATATTTTCCTGTTCTTTAATAGCTCCATTATGTTTCATCTTTTTTTGCATAGAGGCATTAGTAATAAAAAAAATCCTACACATAACATCAATTATGAACACGGTAACAATGTGCTTACCGTGTTCAAATTGTAACATAAACAAGACTATATATGAATAAAAATGTCACATTAAATTTTTAAAATGGCTAAAAGTATAGCCGAAAGTACAAAAATTTGGACAATTCTTATGTAATTTGAGTTTTGAATGGAAAAAAATTATACAACACATACAAAACTTAATGATAATACATTATCTGTCATTTTCAATTAAACCTTTATAAAAAAGAGATAGTTTCCTATACATACATATATATATATATATATATATATATATATATATATATATATATATATAACGGTCATATCACGTTGAATACATCGGTTCTCGCTCGCTTGGGGATACCAGGTGCTATAAGCGTTATTGACGGATGTGCGTTGTGGTGCAGTGGGTATCGGCTCGGAAGGGGAAATCGGTGAGCCGAGTTCCAATTCCAGTTGAACACTTTGCATTCACTTACGCACTGGTACCTTTGGGAAAGGTATTAATCCGTCCCTTCCCTCCAGTTATAGGTTAAATAATTGAGGTCTGTTGTTCATGCAATCTGTGGCAGACTTCTGCAGCGATTGTTTATCAGCAGTTCCAAAAAGTGTGCATGGTGCTACACAAGCCTTCACCACTTTAAGCAATTCTTTGTGTAGTAGTCTGTGTTAGACGCTCATACGTCGAAATCGACGGGAGAGTCCATAATATATATATATATATATATATATATATATATATATATATAAATTCAGATAAGTCAGGCATTCTTCGACCCCTTGTAAACAGAGAATGAGGAAAAATTCTAAACCCAGCAGTTAGATTAGGTAAAGGAAGGGTTTGGAATGTATTGGTTTTCACTGGGTTGGGCTGGGGAAAGTAGTGAGTAGTAAGTCTTCCTTGGCAGTGGGAGGTATGTGGCCTGACCCTAGGGTTATCAGTGGTAGGTGGTGGGGAGGTAACTGCTTGGTGAACTTTAAAAAAGATTTTTGAAAGTTTTTTTATCGGGACTAATTGGGGGACTATGATAATTATTGTAATGTATACTTATTTCTATTGCGACACACACACACACACACACACGCACATATATATATATATATATATATATATATATATATATATAAATTCAGGTAAAACTTAGTGAAGAAAAAGCCTTTTTTAACATGTCATTTTCGGGCATGCATTCTTTGACCCCTTTCTCTGTTTACAAGGGGTCAAAAGATGCATGACTTAGAATGACATGTTGAAAAAGGCTTTTCCCCCCCAATAAGTTTTATCTGAATTTACAGATAAACAAATATCCGCTTTGTAAATTAAAGTAATTTACATTGAGCTCTCTGTTGGATCAGTTTTAAATAATGTAACGATATTACTAGGATCCTCTTGGATTATTTACCAACCTTATACCGGATTATTTACTAATCCTTCCTGGATTTTTACCGCCTATATATATATATATATATATATATATATATATATATATATATATCAGAATAATCAAAATCTTTGAAAAGTGAAGATATCATAATAATGATTCCCCGAAACTTCGAAGTTGGCACGACAGTACTTATTTAAATGAAAAACCTCCCTACATTATATATATATATATATATATATATGACTTTTTTGTTCTGTGGTTATTGCTGTACGCGTTTACATAACAAATATAGCGTTACTAACGATGCTTTTATCAATCTCTTTTACTTTTTAAAATTTATTTAACGAGGAGAGAAGATACAGACATGGAGGAAAAAAAAGCTTGTCTATTGCAATTTGGTCTCTCAAAAAAAGAAATTGGTAAGATACACAAGATACGGGATAAAATCATTTTTTACTTCAGAAAATTTTGGGGTAGCACATTGCGGTTTACACAAAAAAGATATATGGTATACACTTATTAGTTCCGCGTTTCTGAATTTTGTCCTTCAGGCTATTTAAGGGTTCGTTTTCACATCATCAAAATTCGTGATAAAATATATAAATAAAACTTTAGGATAAAAATAACAACAGCGAACAGAATAAACAAAGAGGCAATCATGGAAGCCACTCGGACCGATCGGAAATGTTCCTACTGAGAAATGTCCATGAAGGCTCTGTTCACATATGTCATTTGCGACTTGTAAAGACGTTAGCTGATCTCTCTCAACGGATGAAGATTTTCTTTTAGGTGAAGAAATGGCAAAACACAACAAAGAATGCAAAATTAATGCAGGAAAAGTGAACAAAAAAAAAAAATGGAACGATCGTTTTCCATATTTGTTGTAATTTTGTTGCTGTTTTCTTTCTCTTTTTTTATTTATTTTTTTCATCTTGATTTATTTATTTAGTGGGGAGCGGTGATATTCTTTAGTGGCACCTTCTCACAGGTTTTTCCAACAAATAGTCATCTTTTTTCTTTTAATTTTCTTACTTTTTTTACGGCTTCATGTAACGTTTGCATCATATAATATTCTGTTCTGCCAGTCATGTCTCAAGAATTATGACCAGCTAAATTATTTTAGAATGGCGTAAATAAAAAAAAAAATAACAGAAAGAAAAAGGAAAAAGACGAACACAAGAATTTTACATTCATTTTTTTTCCTTTTTTTCTATTTAACGTTCTTCAGCAACATAACTTACTTTTTTCCTTCTTTAATCTGTTTTTCTTTAATAATCTTTCATTACGTTTTATGTTTGTCTGAAGATTATTTTTTCTACTCTGTGTGTTCAGTATCTGATGCATGCCATGTGCCTTTACAAACCGAATTTTGCACTGGGGTTGGTAGTCTTTCTTGTAGTTTTGTTTCTGTTTTGTTTCATGCATTGATTTGACGGGAATAAGGTTACAGTTGGCTTCAGAAACTTCCTTAACTGTTATCTTAGAATATCGGACAGTCTGTTGTCTAAGGCATAGGACATAAATATCACATTAAACGATGTTTCGAACTGTACCAATTCTTGTGATGCGTTTATTTGTATCGATTCCATCTGAGTTTTTTTTAAGTCTTCATCGAGTTAAATTGAACAGTTCTATTTTGAAAGACGCCATATTTTTCCATTTTCTGGTAATAAGTTTCTTGAATAAAAGGAGAAAAAAGGAGAAAAAGGCAAAAGCAGCAGCAGGAATTGAAGAAGAAAGAGAAGAACAATCAGACAAAGCAGTAGAAGAAGAAAAAGAAGACGAAGAAGTAGAAAAAGGAGAAAAAACAACAGAAGAAAAAGATGAAAAAGAAGAAGAAACACACAAAGCAGAAGAAGGAAAAAAACAACAGAAGAAAAAGATGAAAAAGATGAATAAACAAAGCAGAAGGAAAAAAACAACAGAAGGAAAAGACGAAAAAGAAGAAGAAACACACAAAGCAGAAGAAGGAAAAAAGCAACCAGAAAAAGTAACAGACAAAGCAGAAATAGGAAAAAAACAACAGAAGGAAAAGATGAAAAAGAAGAAGAAACAAAGCAGTAGAAGGAAAAAAACAACAGATGAAAAAGAAGAAGAAACAGACAAAGCAGAAGAAGGAAAAAAACAACAGAAGGAAAAGATAAAAAAGAAGAAGAAACAAAGCAGTAGAAGGAAAAAAACAACAGATGAAAAAGAAGAAGAAACAGACAAAGCAGAAGAAGGAAAAAAAACAACAGAAGGAAAAGATAAAAAAGAAGAAACAAAGCAGTAGAAGGAAAAAAACAACAGATGAAAAAGAAGAAGAAACAGACAAAGCAGAAGAAGGAAAAAAACAACAGAAGAAAAAGACGAAAAAGAAGAAGAAACAAAGCAGAAGAAGGAAAAAAACAACAGAAGGAAAAGATGAAAAAGAAGAAACAAAGCAGTAGAAGGAAAAAAACACCAGATGAAAAAGTAGAAACAGACAAAGCAGAAGAAGGAAAAAAACAACAGAAGGAAAAGATGAAAAAGAAGAAACACAAGGCAGAAGAAGGAAAAAAGCAACTAGAAAAAGAAACAGACAAAGCAGAAGAAGGAAAATAACAAGAAAAAGATGAAAAAGAAGAAGAAACAGACAAAGCAAGAAGGAAAAAAATCAACAAGAAAAATATGAAAAAGTAGAAAGAGACAAAGCAGAAGAAGGAAAAAAACAACAGAAGAAAAAGATGAAAAAGAAGAAACAGACAAAGAAGAAGGAAAAAAGCAACAAGAAAAAGATGAAAAAGAAACAAACAAAGCAGAAGAAAAAAGCAAAGAGAAAAAGAAACAGACAAAGAAGAAGGAGGAAAAAGATCAACAAGAGCAAGATGAAAAAGAAGAGACAAAGCAGAAGAAGGAAAAAAACAACAGAAGAAAAAGATGAAAAAGAAGAAGAAACAAAGCAGTAGAAGGAAAAAAACACCAGATGAAAAAGTAGAAAGAGACAAAGCAGAAGAAGGAAAAAAACAACAGAAGAAAAAGATGAAAAAGAAGAAACAGACAAAGAAGAAGGAAAAAAAGCAACAAGAAAAAAGATGAAAAAGAAACAAACAAAGCAGAAGAAAAAAGCAAAGAGAAAAAGAAACAGACAAAGAAGAAGGAGGAAAAAGATCAACAAGAGCAAGATGAAAAAGAAGAGACAAAGCAGAAGAAGGAAAAAAACAACAGAAGAAAAAGATGAAAAAGAAGAAACAGACAAAGCAGAAGGAGAAAATCAACAGAAGAAAAACAGGTCGACGAAAATGAACGAGAAAAAGAAACAGGAAGAAGACAAAGAAAAGGAGGAGGAGAAGAAAAACAGACAAAGCAGAAGGAGAAAAAGCAACAGAAGAAAACGAAGTAGAAAGCGAGGAAGAAAAAGACGCAAAACTGCAGAAGAAGAAGAAAAACGTAGAAGAAAAGTCTGAAGAACAAAAACAAAAAAGAGCGGAATGAGAAATCAGACAACTGCGGGTCGATTGCATTCACTTACGCGCTAATACATTTGAAAACGGTATAAATGAATCTCACTCAAGTATGGATTAAATAGTAGAACTATTCTTCGAAAAATCATTGTTATTCAAAAGAATAATTTAATACAATTTTCACACACAAGAAAATATTCTTACATTCAAAAAAATATACTTTGGCTTTAAATAACCTACTAACATTTGGTTGACCATAAAATAAAAGCATCAATTAATCTAGGCCCCTTCATACTGCACGAACTCATGACATTCCCTCCGTATTCTATCGGGCAGTAGTGAGTTCTACCCAATCAGATACTTCCCGTAAATCACTGCTCTCTGGGACCGACTCCGAAGAGGATGTTTCCCTCATAATTACAATCATAATCTATTCAAGTCTAGGGTTAACAGGTTATTTTCTACCCCATTCGCATAAACAGTTTCTCTTGCCCTGTAGTCTCTACATTGAGTGGCTCTTGAACCTTGTAAAGAAATCTACTTCCTATTCTTTTAGGCAACCGCAATTTCTACTCCAACAGTTTCCTTTCTCGCGCTTCCCGACTGTGGAATTCCCTTCCACATGATTGCTTCCCCGACGGCTACAATCTCCAGGAGTTTAAATTTAAGGTCAATAGACACCTCCTAACACACTAACTCGCCTCCATTCTTTCAAACACTCTTCCCATCTACCCATCCTCCGTATCAATACCCATCTATCACCCTCCTTTTGACATTTCCTATATCTAACCACTCTCTCTCTCTTTACCTTCCCCTATGTAGCCCCATGCGCGATAGTGGCAGTGGAATGCCTTGCTTGGGGTGAAATGATTAAAAAAAGACTCATTCATATACTCCCTTCTCTCGAGCTGAACATTTAAAAATAAATTTACCTTTTAAAACATTTAATGTATGGAATATTCTTATCTAAACAGTTGTCAAGGTTCGTACTATTCATAAAGGGATCGTATGGCTTAAATAATGTTTTTTTTTTATATTTGCCATAAATGATATGGATAATTTTCATATTTTGATACAATCGTTGATTGATACCCCATTAAACTATAATAATAAACTGTATATAAACTATAAAGCCGTCCTCCGGATTATTTTGGAAATTTTAAATAAAATCTATCAGTTTTGCAGTGTGCTGATTTTTGTGAAAACAAAATAAACACCTCTTATTTAGTGGCCAATCAGAAGCAAGAAGAAACATTTAAAAGTTTATTCATTTCTATTGTCCACAAGCGTATAAATACGTGTAATTTTTGCTTTTCTCTTCAAACAGCCTCGGGTCGTCTAACTGGACACAAAATCCAGGCAACCTGCATTTTCTTACTGTCTCACCTTCTCTTTCGCACTGAATTTATTGTTTCGCCTCCTTCCTTATTTACTGTCAACAGAAAAGGAAAGAACATTACAGTGAGTTACAAGTCGCCAACCGGATGTCTCATCTAAACGACATGGCTCTTTCTCTCTCTCTCTCTCTTTCTCTCTCTCTCTTTCTCTTTCTCTCTCTCTCTTTCTCTTTCTCTCTCTCTCTCTCTCTCTCTCTCTCAAATAGCACTTCCCTTTCCTCATTACTTAGCAAGAAATAGGAAGAGAGACACAATTTCTGTTTTCATTCACACTAGGGAGAAACTCGCTCACCTACTACAATTGTACATACTCATTGCGATTTTGTCTTTTTTTTTCATAAATCTATTTCGTCTGACTTTACGAAAACTAAACTCTTAAACACATTCAAAAGAAAACCTTTATGCAAAACTTTCAAACATAAATGTTGTTTCAAAACAACATAACTAATGCCATTCTTCTGATATAATAATAACAAAAAAATGTGTGCTCATTTTGCTGTGGCTTCATAAAAATAATAAAAAAGATGTTAGTTCAATTAAAGATCTCTAGCTATGGGCTAAATATTGGGACTTGTATCTAAAAAAAACATTTATAATCTAAAAAATAGGTTAATGCAATATTCATTCGCGATTATTCATGAAATCTTACATATGCTTCGACTTTAAATTCGCTTTCAGTTAGTCAATTAAGTGTCATACGTGATACACGATTAGGCGACCATGTCTTCAAAGAGACAAAACATTTTCCCGCAGTTGATTGCCATTATTTTCTGCGGAAGACTAGTTGTCAATCAAGGTTACAGTTCAATCTAATCTGATATTTAGTTGGAGGAAGAAGTCAGGAGTTATATTATTATATTCATAAGCAGTAATTAGTGGGGGATCATTTATGAAGAGCTAAAATGCAAACCCAGGAGCGCAGTCAGGAAGCAGAGGAGAACAGAGAGAAGAAAGGTGAGAAAGAGCAAAGCATAGTTCCTCGGTGACCCATAAAATTTTGCAAAGGGACTTTTCACAGAGGGCAAGTTAGAAAGACTAAGGAAGTCAGGAAGACTAAGCTTCTAAGGAAAAGCTTTTGAAAAACATCTCGCTCAAACATACAGCGATCAAAGAAGAGATGAAATGCTACCAACAATTTGAGGTATCATGAGACCCACGCAACCAGGAGTTCTATTTGACTTGAGTGATATGAAGTAGGTGGAGGACTTCATAAAGAATATGAGAGCCATGAGTTCTTCCGGAAATAATAGCATAAGTTATAAGACCTATAAGAGATAATTTAGTGGTCATGAGTTCGATCCTTTGACTTGGTAGTGACGAACCAAATTCCAACATGAAAGAACAATAATTGATTTCACAGGATATTTTGCAGTAATCAACGAGATAATTCACATGAGCCAATTTATAGACACCTGATAATGACCAGGGTACTTGGTCGAAACGTTGTGTCTATTATAACACCTATATCAACCAAGATGAAAACAAAAGTTCGAAATAATTCCAAAATTATTGAAAATTACTCATCTCAGAAATGAATACAAATTATGACAAGTGGCACGAACCCACGAACATAATCCAGTTGTCAAAATCCACCTGACACCTGGATATAAAAGGCTCCAAAAATACACCACTAAAGGGACGGTAGCGTAGTGGATATACTAGTCGGTTATACATGTGTTAGTATCATCTAGTGGCCATGAGTTCGATCCCTAGATTTGGTAGTGGCGAACCAAATTCCAACATGAAAGAACAATAATTGATTTCACAGGATGTTTCGCAATATTCGACGAGATAATCCATACCAGTCAGTCTATGGACACTTATAAGAGATGTTCGGAACTTAGAAAAGCTGTTCCTCCAACTGAGGCAGATGTGGGCGAAGAAGGATGTAGCCTAGGGCTGAAGTGACTTACTTGCCGAAAGAAGAGGGGTCGAGGATGATTGCGCAGTTCAGACCGATTTGCTTGCTCAATATCAACGGGAAGATATTATTCGGGGTCCTGACTGGAAGGGTGTTGAGATTCGTCTATAACAGGGTTTTTCAAACAGTGGGCTGCGGACCACAGGGAGTCTGCAAAGACAAGATAGGGGGTCAGTAGATTAACTCATCACGTGAAATTCAAAGTATAAATTTTCAATGTCTGGATATTTATTTTTACTTATTAATGTTATCAAATGAAAATTTAAATTTATCATTTTAAAGTAAGCTTAAAACCAGTTTTTACTACGTTAATGCAAAACTATAGCGTATTTTTAGTAAAAATTTATGTATAAATCTCATAAGCGTTTATAGTTGGTCCCTAGACTAAAACTTGAAGTATAAAGGGGTCCGTAAGTTAAAAAATTTGAAAGCCTCTGGTCTAGAATAACGGATATATTGATGAGACCGTGCAAGGGTTCCTAGGACCCCTGTGTGGGTAGAGCATTCATATGCCTCATTGGATGCCATGCAGAAAGCAAACGGAAGGAAAGAAGAATTATCGGGGATATAGCTGAACCTTTAAAATGCATAGGGATATGTATCGCACCAGCTACTTGTTGTATCGTAGGGGGTACACAATACACAGACGATAAAATAATATCTTATTTGGGAGATGCAATATAATAGTCCGTAGTAGATCGCAAGAATATGGGTGGTCGAGTTAGCAAGTAGCCCTTAGCTCACACTAACTTCGTCCTTCAACCGACTCACTCTTTCTATATATAAATGAACCCGGTCACGTGATCAAACCACGTCACAACATCTCCCCCCACCCACACCACCCCTCCCACAAGATTTTTTTTAATGTCCTCTGGACATTATATGTTTTTTTCTTGGGGTTAATCTCCAATATTCCCGTACGTTTGCTCGATCGTCTATTTATAACTGGAATTGTCAAACATGTCGTAAAGTAGAATTTAAATGTAAAGTCAATACTCATCTCCTATCTAACTAACCTGCGTCCTCTCTCTCTCTCTCTCTCTCTCTCTCTCATATGCTCCCTTCTCCGTCCACTCCACTCTCATCAGTATTTTCTTCCTTCTTTTACCCACTTCCTGACACCCCTTTAACTTGTCACTCTTTCTCGTAACTTTCCTCCTATGTAACCCCCTGCAAAACAGTGGCAGTAAAATGCCTTGCTTGGGGCGATATGATAATTTAAAAAATATCTATACAATTATAATGTGGATATAAACTGGGGGATCAATTCTACATAAGAATCAATATATAAACTGATCTCTCACTTTATGGCCACAGTAATCCTTCTCTTACCCACTTTTTGACAACCCCTATAACCTGTCACTCTTTCTCATAATATTCCTTCTAGGAAGAGAAATGCGGGTGGGTACATTAAGCAGGCCATATGAAGCTGCGAACTGAATTTGAATGTAGGGAGATACACCTGGAAACATCATCAGGTACAGTGGGTCATCATCGAAGTATGGAAGGGGAAATTAGAGTAGATCAATGGAAGAAAACTCCCATTAAAAGAAGTCCAGAGAAAGTGGGTAACAAACCAGCGAAAGGAGGTCGTGTGACGTGAGTGGACAAGAGATGGCGGGTCATGGTACGATATTTATATTCCCTATAGTGTCGACCCAGCAGACACCGGACATCGCCATTTAGAATGAGAAAGGGAAGGTTGTCCTTCTGCTGGAGTTGATAGATTCATGGGAGTCAAACCTTGATGTGGCAGAAGAGCGTGCAGAGAAGCTTTATGAGGGACTTGTCAATGTATGTGAAGAGCAATCAGTCAGTTAAGTGCCATAAAGGATATACGCTTTGGGCGATCATGTCTCTTTCGAGACATGACTGACTGGGCAGAAGGTTATCCTGCAGTAGGTTGATATTGCTTTCTGCGCCAGCCGAGGCGAGAGAACCCAATCTGTCCTGCCATTTAACTCATAGCTGGAGGGAGAAGAGATAGATTATATTACATTATTACATTAGGTATAATTAGTGGGGGATCAGTTTAATACTTAACAACAATAGAAAACCGGTTCTCCACTTTATGCCCAGTATAAGCCTTAATCATGGTTTCAACTATTATATTCATTCAGTCAATTGTTATACGTGATACACGCTTTGTCATCTCGAAAGAGACATGACTGACTGGGCAGAAGATTATCCTGCAGTAGACTGGTTGCTGTAGTTCTACAAGCATGGGGTGGGATTCACTGCAAAGGAAATGAAACATTTGAGGGAAGAGGTGCAGAAGGCTGCAGATAAAACCATTTCTCTGGATATGGCTCAAGAGAGACGATGGAAATTGGTTTGTGAATGCTGGTGTAACAGGACAGTGAGGCGAAGTTGCTTGTGAGCACTAATTAATGCGGGGTAGCGAATCACACACTAACAACGTGTGATCACGAAATCCAGTCAGCACCAGTGTTGAGATGACTTCATTAAGGAGTGGCGCCACCGTCATGAGAAAGCCGTGAGGAGTCTAGGGGCCAAAGCTGTGCCAGGGTCCTTCTCTAATCACTCAGCATATGCTGGATCTAGTTGGGGATTTACTGATTGGAAAGCGCTGTTTTTCAATCATATTGTTTATCTCTTCTCCTCCATTTCTAAGGCAATAATTTGTGAGGGATCAGATTATAACTTCATAACAATATAAAACTGATCCCCCAATTTTATTATCCTTTCAGTTATTATATTCAGTCAGTCAAATGACATACGTGATACACACTTTGGGGATCATGTTTCGAAAGAGACATGACTGACTCGGCAGATTATTCCGCAGTAGGTTGCCATTACATTCGGTAGTAGACTGAATGCTATAGAACTCAATGTGTCCTTTAACCCATAGCTAGAAGGAGAAGAAATAGATTGTACTATATTATTATATTAAAAAGTAGTAATTAATGGGGGATCAGTTTATTACTTCATGACAACAGAAAAAAGATCCCCCACTTTATGAACCGTAGAATTTTTTTCTACTCTTATATTCAGTCAGTCAGTCAGTTAAGTGGCATAAGTGATACACGCTTGAGTGATCATGTCTCGAAAGAAAATTATCGCGCAGTAGGTTGCAATTACCTCTGCGGTAGACTGATTGCCAGCCAAGGCTACAGAACCCAATCTGTCCTGCTATTTAACTTATACCTGGGGGGAGAAGAGATAGATTATATTACATTATTATATTAAGTATAATTAATGGGGGATCAGTTTATTACTTCACAACAATAGAAAACCAGTCCCCCACTTTATGCCCAGTAGAAGCCTTAATCATGTTTTCAACTGTTATATTCAGTCAGTCAGTAAAGTGCCATACGTGATACACGCCTTGGGCGATCATGTCTCGTAAGAGACATGACTGACTGGTCGGAAGATTATCCCGGAGTAGGTTGCCATTGCTTTCTGCGATAGACTGGTTGACTATAGAACCCAATCTGTCCTATTATTTAACCTATAACTGGAGGGAAGAGACGGATTAATACCTTTCCCAAGGGTATTTGTGCGTAAGTGAATGCAAGAAATTCAACTGGAATTCGAACTCGGCAACCAGTAGCATTATTTTTACTCAGTTCCGGCAACTCCAGTGTCAGCATCGTCATTCCAAGACATTATTAAACTCATTAAGCAACACTCAGCAGTCGCCAATCTCATGAGATAATAATTTTGCAACGTACGACAAACTCGTTAATTTGTTCCCCGACATGCAGCTGCTACACGTCGGCCATATTAGAACATCTCTATTTCAGATGTGAACGATACCATGTTTTTGTTTTCGTTTTTTCATTAAACCTTCTTATAGTGGAATTTTATGCAATTTATTGCTTTTAAAGGAAACACAATACTAAGTCGAAAACTCCCAAAAGTATTTTACTCTTTGATTTATGTTGAAGTATCTGAAATACGAGAAGGATTTCTTTCTGATCATGTGACGGAAAGTATTTATAAGCACCGTGTCATGAAATATAATAATACGTTTTCATCCTAAACAAGGTAATAATACCACTAAGACTCATGGGAATACTTAGTAAAAAAGAATGAGAAGACTTTAGTGAGGAGAAAAGACAATAAAAGAACAGGTTTCAGGAAGACTGAAGATGGCAATAATGCCACTAAGAGGCAAGGGGTTACTGGGAGTGAAAGAGAATGAGAAGACTTTAGGGAGGAGAAAGGACAATAAAAGAACAGGTTTCAGGAAAACAGAAGATGGCAATAATGCCACTAAGAGGTAAGGGGTTACTGGGAGTGAAAGAGAATGAGAAGACTTTAGTGAGGAGAAAGGACAATAAAAGAACAGGTTTCAGGAAGACAGAAGATGGCAATAATGCCACTAAGAGGCAAGGGGTTACTGGGAGTGAAAGAGAATGAGAAGACTTTAGTGAGGAGAAAGGACAATAAAAGAACAGGTTTCAGGAAGACAGAAGATGGCAATTATGCCACTAAGAGGCAAGGGGTTACTGGGAGTGAAAGAGAATGAGAAGACTTTAGGGAGGAGAAAAGACAATAAAAGAAAAGGTTTCAGGAAGACAGAAGATGGCAATAATGCCACTAAGAGGCAAGGGGTTATTGGGAGTGAAAGAGAATGAGAAGACTTTAGTGAGGAGAAAGGACAATAAAAGAACAGGTTTCAGGAAGACAGAAGATGGCAATAATGCCACTAAGAGGCAAGGGGTTACTGGGAGTGAAAGAGAATGAGAAGACTTTAGGGAGGAGAAAGGACAATAAAAGAACAGGTTTCAGGAAAACAGAAGATGGCAATAATGCCACTAAGAGGCAAGGGGTTACTGGGAGTGAAAGAGAATGAGAAGACTTTAGGGAGGAGAAAGGACAATAAAAGAACAGGTTTCAGGAAAACAGAAGATGGCAATAATGCCACTAAGAGGCAAGGGGTTACTGGGAGTGAAAGAGAATGAGAAGACTTTAGGGAGGAGAAAGGACAATAAAAGAACAGGTTTCAGGAAGACAGAAGATGGCAATTATGCCACTAAGAGGCAAGGGGTTACTGGGAGTGAAAGAGAATGAGAAGACTTTAGTGAGGAGAAAGGACAATAAAAGAACAGGTTTCAAGAAGACAGAAGATGGCAATAATGCCACTATGAGACAAGGGGTTATTGGGAGTGAAAGAGAATGAGAAGACTTTAGTGAGGAGAAAGGACAATAAAAGAACAGGTTTCAAGAAGACAGAAGATGGCAATAATGCCACTAAGAGGCAAGGGGTTATTGGGAGTGAAGGAGAATGAGAAGACTTTAGTGAGAAGAAAGGACAATAAAAGAACAGGTTTCAAGAAGACAGAAGATGGCAATAATGCCACTAAGAGGCAAGGGGTTACTGGGAGTGAAAGAGAATGAGAAGACTTTAGTGAGGAGAAAGGACAATAAAAGAACAGGTTTCAGGAAGACTGAAGATGGCAATAATGCCACTAAGAGGCAAGGGGTTATTGGGAGTGAAAGAGAATGAGAACACTTTAGTGATGAGAAAGGACAATAAAAGAACATGTTTCAGGAAGACAGAAGATGGCAATAATGCCACTAAGAGGCAAGGGGTTACTGGGAGTGAAAGAGAATGAGAAGACTTTAGTGAGGAGAAAGGGCAATAAAAGAACAGGTTTCAGGAAGACAGAAGATGGCAATAATGCCACTAAGATGTAAGGGGTTACTGGGAGTGAAAGAGAATGAGAAGACTTTAGTGAGGAGAAAGGACAATAAAAGAACAGGTTTCAGGAAGACAGAAGATGGCAATTATGCCACTAAGAGGCAAGGGGTTACTGGGAGTGAAAGAGAATGAGAAGACTTTAGGGAGGAGAAAAGACAATAAAAGAAAAGGTTTCAAGAAGACAGAAGATGGCAATAATGCCACTAAGAGGCAAGGGGTTACTGGGAGTGAAAGAGAATGAGAAGACTTTAGTGAGGAGAAAGGGCAATAAAAGAACAGGTTTCAGGAAGACAGAAGATGGCAATAATGCCACTAAGATGTAAGGGGTTACTGGGAGTGAAAGAGAATGAGAAGACTTTAGTGAGGAGAAAGGACAATAAAAGAACAGGTTTCAGGAAGACAGAAGATGGCAATAATGCCACAAGAGGCAAGGGGTTACTGGGAGTGAAAGAGAATGAGAAGACATTTGTGAGGAGAAAGGACAATAAAAGAACAGGTTTCAGGAAGACAGAAGATGGCAATAATGCCACTAAGAGGCAAGTGGTTACTGGGAGTGAAAGAGAATGAGAAGACATTTGTGAGGAGAAAGGACAATAAAAGAACAGGTTTCAGGAAGACAGAAGATGGCAATAATGCCACTAAGAGGCAAGGGGTTACTGGGAGTGAAAGAGAATGAGAAGACTTTAGGGAGGAGAAAGGACAATAAAAGAACATGTTTCAGGAAGACAGAAGATGGCAATAATGCCACTAAGAGGCAAGGGGTTACTGGGAGTGAAAGAGAATGAGAAGACTTTAGGGAGGAGAAAGGACAATAAAAGAACGGGTTTCAGGAAGACAGAAGATGGCAATAATGCCACTAAGAGGCAAGGGATTACTGGGAGTGAAAGAGAATGAGAAGACTTTAGTGAGGAGAAAGGACAATAAAAGAACAGGTTTCAGGAAGACAGAAGATGGCAATAATGCCACTAAGAGGCAAGGGGTTACTGGGAGTGAAAGAGAATGAGAAGACTTTAGTGATGAGAAAGGACAATAAAAGAACATGTTTCAGGAAGACAGAAGATGGCAATCATGCCACTAAGTGGCAAGGGGTTACTGGGAGTGAAAGAGAATGAGAAGACTTTAGTGATGAGAAAGGACAATAAAAAAACAGGTTTCAGGAAGACAGAAGATGGCAATAATGCCACTAAGAGGCAAGTGGTTACTGGGAGTGAAAGGGAATGAGAAGACTTTAGTGAAGAGAAAGGACAATAAAAGAACAGGTTTCAGGAAGACAGAAGATGGCAATAATGCCACTAAGAGGCAAGGGGTTACTGGGAGTGAAAGAGAATGAGAAGACTTTAGTGAGGAGAAAGGACAATAAAAGAACAGGTTTCAAGAAGACAGAAGATGGCAATAATGCCACTAAGAGGCAAGGGGTTATTGGGAGTGAAAGAGAATGAGAAGACTTTAGTGAGGAGAAAGGACAATAAAAGAACAGGTTTCAAGAAGACAGAAGATGGCAATAATGCCACTAAGAGGCAAGGGGTTATTGGGAGTGAAGGAGAATGAGAAGACTTTAGTGAGAAGAAAGGACAATAAAAGAACAGGTTTCAAGAAGACAGAAGATGGCAATAATGCCACTAAGAGGCAAGGAGTTACTGGGAGTGAAAGAGAATGAGAAGACTTTAGGGAGGAGAAAGGACAATAAAAGAACAGGTTTCAGGAAGACAGAAGATGGCAATAATGCCACTAAGAGGCAAGGGGTTACTGGGAGTGAAAGAGAATGAGAAGACATTTGTGAGGAGAAAGGACAATAAAAGAACAGGTTTCAGGAGGACAGAAGATGGCAATAATGCCACTAAGAGGCAAGGGGTTACTGGGAGTGAAAGAGAATGTGAAGACTTTATTGATGAGAAAGGACAATAAAAGAACAGGTTTCAGGAAAACAGAAGATGGCCATAATGCCACTAAGAGGCAAGGGGTTACTGGGAGTGAAAGAGAATGAGAAGACTTTAGTGAGGAGAAAGGGCAATAAAAGAACAGGTTTCAGGAAGACAGAAGATGGCAATAATGCCACTAAGATGTAAGGGGTTACTGGGAGTGAAAGAGAATGAGAAGACTTTAGTGAGGAGAAAGGACAATAAAAGAACAGGTTTCAGGAAGACAGAAGATGGCAATTATGCCACTCAGAGGCAAGGGGTTACTGGGAGTGAAAGAGAATGAGAAGACTTTAGGGAGGAGAAAAGACAATAAAAGAAAAGGTTTCAAGAAGACAGAAGATGGCAATAATGCCACTAAGAGGCAAGGGGTTACTGGGAGTGAAAGAGAATGAGAAGACTTTAGTGAGGAGAAAGGGCAATAAAAGAACAGGTTTCAGGAAGACAGAAGATGGCAATAATGCCACTAAGATGTAAGGGGTTACTGGGAGTGAAAGAGAATGAGAAGACTTTAGTGAGGAGAAAGGACAATAAAAGAACAGGTTTCAGGAAGACAGAAGATGGCAATAATGCCACTAAGAGGCAAGGGGTTACTGGGAGTGAAAGAGAATGAGAAGACATTTGTGAGGAGAAAGGACAATAAAAGAACAGGTTTTAGGAAGACAGAAGATGGCAATAATGCCACTAAGAGGCAAGTGGTTACTGGGAGTGAAAGAGAATGAGAAGACATTTGTGAGGAGAAAGGACAATAAAAGAACAGGTTTCAGGAAGACAGAAGATGGCAATAATGCCACTAAGAGGCAAGGGGTTACTGGGAGTGAAAGAGAATGAGAAGACTTTAGGGAGGAGAAAGGACAATAAAAGAACATGTTTCAGGAAGACAGAAGATGGCAATAATGCCACTAAGAGGCAAGGGGTTACTGGGAGTGAAAGAGAATGAGAAGACTTTAGGGAGGAGAAAGGACAATAAAAGAACGGGTTTCAGGAAGACAGAAGATGGCAATAATGCCACTAAGAGGCAAGGGATTACTGGGAGTGAAAGAGAATGAGAAGACTTTAGTGAGGAGAAAGGACAATAAAAGAACAGGTTTCAGGAAGACAGAAGATGGCAATAATGCCACTAAGAGGCAAGGGGTTACTGGGAGTGAAAGAGAATGAGAAGACTTTAGTGATGAGAAAGGACAATAAAAGAACATGTTTCAGGAAGACAGAAGATGGCAATCATGCCACTAAGTGGCAAGGGGTTACTGGGAGTGAAAGAGAATGAGAAGACTTTAGTGATGAGAAAGGACAATAAAAAAACAGGTTTCAGGAAGACACAGAAGATGGCAATAATGCCACTAAGAGGCAAGGGGTTACTGGGAGGAAAGAGAATGAGAAGACATTTGTGAGGAGAAAGGACACAAAAGAACAGGTTTCAGGAAAACAGAAGATGGCCATAATGCCACTAAGAGGCAAGGGGTTACTGGGAGTGAAAGAGAATGAGAAGACTTTAGGGAGGAGAAAGGACAATAAAAGAACAGGTTTCAGGAAGACAGAAGATGGCAATAATGCCACTAAGAGGCAAGGGGTTACTGGGAGGAAAGAGAATGAGAAGACTTTAGTGAGGAGAAAGGACAATAAAAGAACAGGTTTCAGGAAGACAGAAGATGGCAATAATGCCACTAAGAGGCAAGGGTTACTGGGAGTGAAAGAGAATGAGAAGACTTTAGTGAGGAGAAAAGACAATAAAAGAACAGGTTTCAGGAAGACTGAAGATGGCAATAATGCCACTAAGAGGCAAGGGGTTACTGGGAGGAAAGAGAATGAGAAGACTTTAGGGAGGAGAAAGGACAATAAAAGAACAGGTTTCAGGAAAACAGAAGATGGCAATAATGCCACTAAGAGGCAAGGGGTTACTGGGAGAAAGAGAATGAGAAGACTTTAGTGAGGAGAAAGGACAATAAAAGAACAGGTTTCAGGAAGACAGAAGATGGCAATTATGCCACTAAGAGGCAAGGGGTTACTGGGAGTGAAAGAGAATGAGAAGACATTTGTGAGGAGAAAGGACAATAAAAGAACAGGTTTCAGGAAAACAGAAGATGGCAATAATGCCACTAAGAGGCAAGGGGTTACTGGTAGTGAAAG
The DNA here is from genome assembly GCA_037127315.1 of Ascarosepion bandense. Taxonomy (NCBI): domain Eukaryota; kingdom Metazoa; phylum Mollusca; class Cephalopoda; order Sepiida; family Sepiidae; genus Ascarosepion; species Ascarosepion bandense. The sequence continues at coordinate 420,056 of JBBBDQ010001672.1, forward strand.
AGAATGAGAAGACTTTAGTGAGGAGAAAGGACAATAAAAGAACAGGTTTCAGGAAGACAGAAGATGGCAATTATGCCACTAAGAGGCAAGGGGTTACTGGGAGTGAAAGAGAATGAGAAGACTTTAGGGAGGAGAAAAGACAATAAAAGAAAAGGTTTCAGGAAGACAGAAGATGGCAATAATGCCACTAAGAGGCAAGGGGTTATTGGGAGTGAAAGAGAATGAGAAGACTTTAGTGAGGAGAAAGGACAATAAAAGAACAGGTTTCAGGAAGACAGAAGATGGCAATAATGCCACTAAGAGGCAAGGGGTTACTGGGAGTGAAAGAGAATGAGAAGACTTTAGGGAGGAGAAAGGACAATAAAAGAACAGGTTTCAGGAAAACAGAAGATGGCAATAATGCCACTAAGAGGCAAGGGGTTACTGGGAGTGAAAGAGAATGAGAAGACTTTAGGGAGGAGAAAGGACAATAAAAGAACAGGTTTCAGGAAAACAGAAGATGGCAATAATGCCACTAAGAGGCAAGGGGTTACTGGGAGTGAAAGAGAATGAGAAGACTTTAGGGAGGAGAAAGGACAATAAAAGAACAGGTTTCAGGAAGACAGAAGATGGCAATTATGCCACTAAGAGGCAAGGGGTTACTGGGAGTGAAAGAGAATGAGAAGACTTTAGTGAGGAGAAAGGACAATAAAAGAACAGGTTTCAAGAAGACAAAAGATGGCAATAATGCCACTATGAGACAAGGGGTTATTGGGAGTGAAAGAGAATGAGAAGACTTTAGTGAGGAGAAAGGACAATAAAAGAACAGGTTTCAAGAAGACAGAAGATGGCAATAATGCCACTAAGAGGCAAGGGGTTATTGGGAGTGAAGGAGAATGAGAAGACTTTAGTGAGAAGAAAGGACAATAAAAGAACAGGTTTCAAGAAGACAGAAGATGGCAATAATGCCACTAAGAGGCAAGGGGTTACTGGGAGTGAAAGAGAATGAGAAGACTTTAGTGAGGAGAAAGGACAATAAAAGAACAGGTTTCAGGAAGACAGAAGATGGCAATAATGCCACTAAGAGGCAAGGGGTTACTGGGAGTGAAAGAGAATGAGAAGACTTTAGTGAGGAGAAAGGGCAATAAAAGAACAGGTTTCAGGAAGACAGAAGATGGCAATAATGCCACTAAGATGTAAGGGGTTACTGGGAGTGAAAGAGAATGAGAAGACTTTAGTGAGGAGAAAGGACAATAAAAGAACAGGTTTCAGGAAGACAGAAGATGGCAATAATGCCACTAAGAGGCAAGGGGTTACTGGGAGTGAAAGAGAATGAGAAGACATTTGTGAGGAGAAAGGACAATAAAAGAACAGGTTTCAGGAAGACAGAAGATGGCAATAATGCCACTAAGAGGCAAGGGGTTACTGGGAGAGAAAGAGAATGAGAAGACTTTAGTGATGAGAAAGGACAATAAAAGAATATGTTTCAGAGAGACAGAGAGAGGAATGGCGTATGCCACTAAGAGGCAAGGGGTTACTGGGGTAGAGAATGAGGGAAGACATTTGGCTGAGGAGGAAAGGGACAATAAAAGAACAGGTTTCAGAAGGCTGAAGATGGCAACCATTACCACTAAGAGGCAAGGGTTACTGGGAGTGAAAGATAAGGAAGACTTTAGGGAGGAGAAAGGACAATAAAAGAACAGGTTTCAGGAAGACAGAGAGATGGCAATGGCCAGCCACTAGGCAAAAGTTACTGGGAGTGAAAGAAGGCAAAGAAGACTTTAGTGAGGAGAAAGGACAATAAAGAACAGGTTTCAGGAAAGACAGAAGATGGCAAGCTAATGCCACTAAAATAAAGGGATTTGGAGTGAAAGAAAGATGAGAAGACATTTGTGAGGAGAAAGGACAATAAAAGAACCCAGGTTCCCAGGAAGACAGAAGATGGCAATAATGCCATAAGGGCAAGGAGTTACTGAGAATGAAAAGAGAATGAGAAGACTTTGACCAGGGAAAGAGGGCAATAAAGAACAGGTTTCAAGACAGAAGATGGCAATAATGCCACTAAGATGTAAGGGGTTACTGGGAGTGAAAGAGAATGAGAAGACTTTAGTGAGGAGAAAGGACAATAAAAGAACAGGTTTCAGGGAAGACAGAGAGAATGGCAATAATGCCACTGAAGGCAGGGTTACTGGGAGTGAAAGAGAATGAGAAGACATTTGTGAGGAAGAGGACAATAAAAAGAACAGGTTTCAGAGGAAGACAGAGAAGGCTGGCAGCAATGCCACTAAGAGGCAAGGGGTTACTGGGAGTGAAAGAGAATGAGAAGACTTTAGGGAGGAGAAAGGACAATAAAAAAAGAACAGGTTTCAGGAAGACAGAAGAAGATGGCAATGCCACTAAGAGGCAAGGGAGGGACTGCTGGGAGAAAGATGAGAGAGGCTTTGAAGTGATGAGAAAGGACGTAAGGCATAGGCACAGGAAGTAAGAGATGGCAATAATGCCACTAAGAGGCAAGGGGTTACTGGGAGTGAAAGAGAATGAGAAGACATTTGTGAGGAGAAAGGACAATAAAGAACGGAGTTTCAGGAAAACAGGGGAAGATGGCAATAATGCCACTAAGAGGCAAAGGGTTACTGGGAGTGAAAGAGAATGAGAAGACTTTAGGGGGAGGAGAAAGGGACAGCAAAGAACAGGTTTCAGGAAGACAGAAGATGGCAATAATGCCACCCCTAAGAGGGAGCAAAGAGATTGTAAGGTGAAAGAGAATGAGAAGACTTTAGTGAGGGAGAAAAGGACAATAAAAAGAACAGGTTTCAGGAAAGACAGAAGATGGCAACTGTGCCACTAAGAGGCAAAAAGGGGTTACTGGGTAAGAAAAGAGAATGAGAAGACTTTAGTGATGAGAAAGGACAATAAAAGAGCATGTCTTCAGGAAGACAGAGAAGATGGCAGCCAATGCCACTAAGAGGCAAGGGGTTACAGGAGTATGAAAAAGAATGAGAAGACTGGTGAGGGAGAAAGGACAATAAAAGAACAGGTTCAAAGGAAAGACTGAAAGGAAGATGGCAATATTAATACACTAAGAAGTAAGGGAGTTGTGGGAGGTGAAAGAGAATGAGAGGCACTTTAGTGATGAGAAAGGACAATAAGAACATGTTTCCCAGGAAGACAGAGAGATGACGGCCATGCCACTAAAGAGCCAAGGGGTTGCTGGGAGTGAAGAATGAGAAGACTTTAGTGAGGAGAAAGGGCAATAAAAGAACAGGTTTCCAGGAAGACAGAAGATGGCAATAATGCCACTAAGATGTAAGGGGTTACTGGGAGTGAAAGAGAATGAGAAGACTTTAGTGAGGAGAAAGGACAATAAAAGAACAGGTTTCAGGAGACAGAGAGATGGCAATTATGCCACTAAGAGGCAAAGGGGTTACTGGGAGTGAAAGAGAATGAGAAGACTTTAGGGAGGAAAGAACATGCAAAGAAAATGTTTCCAGAGAACAGAAGATGACAGCCCAATGCCACTAAGAGGCAAGGGGTTACTGGGAGTGAAGAAGAATGAGAGACTTTAGTGAGGAAAGGGCAACCAAAGAACAGTTTCCAGGAAGACCGAGAGATGGCAATGGCCACACTAAGAGCTGCAAGGGGTTACTGGGAGTGAAAGGAATGAGAAGACTTTAATGAAGAAAGGACAGCAAAGAACAGGTTTCAGGAAGACAGAGAAGATGGCAATGGCCACACTAAGAGGCAGGGGAGTTTACTGGGAGTGAAGAAATGAGAAGACTCTAATTGAGGAAAAGGACAATAAAAGAACAGGTTTCAAGAAGACAGAAGATGGCAATGTGTACACTAGAGGCAAAGGGGTTATTGGGAGTGAAAGAGAATGAGAAGACTTTTAGTGAGGAGAAAGGACAATAAAAGAACAGGATTCCAAAGGGCAGAAGATGGCAATGTCACTAGAGGCAAGGAGTTACTGGGAGTGAAAGAGAATGAGAAGACTTTAGGGAGGAGAAAGGACAATAAAAGAACGAGTTTCAGAGGAAGACAGAAGTGGCAATAATGCCACTAAAGAGCTGGGGGTTACTGGAGTGAAGAGAATGAAAGACATTTGTGAGGAGAAGGGACAATAAAAGAACAGGTTTCAGGAGGACAGAAGGTAAACTAATGCCACTAAGAGGCAGGGGTTACTGGGAGTGAAAGAGAATGAGAAGACTTTAGGGAGGAGAAAGGACAATAAAAGGAAAGCTTGGTTCAGGAAGACAGAGAGAAGGTAAAGTAATGCCACTAAGAGGCAAGGGGTTACTGGGAGTGAAAGAGAATGTGAAGACTTTATTGATGAGAAAGGACAATAAAAGAACATGTTTCAGGAAGACAGAAGATGGCAATAATGCCACTAAGAGGCAAGGGGTTACTGGGAGTGAAAGAGAATGAGAAGACATTTGTGAGGAGAAAGGACAATAAAAGAACAGGTTTCAGGGAAAACAGAAGATGGCAATAATGCCACTAAGAGGCAAGGGGTTACTGGGAGGAAAGAGAATGAGAAGACTTTAGGGAGTGAGAAAGGACAATAAAAGAACAGGTTTCAGGAAGACAGAAGATGGCAATAATGCCACTAAGAGGCAAGGGATTACTGGGAGTGAAAGAGAATGAGAAGACTTTAGTGAGGAGAAAGGACAATAAAAGAACAGGTTTCAGGAAGACAGAAGATGGCAATAATGCCACTAAGAGGCAAGGGGTTACTGGGAGGAAAGAGAATGAGAAGACATTTGTGAGGAGAAAGGACAATAAAAGAACAGGTTTCAGGAAGACAGAAGATGGCAATAATGCCATCAAGAGGCAAGGGGTTACTGGGAGTGAAAGAGAATGAGAAGACTTTAGTGAGGAGAAAGGGCAATAAAAGAACAGGTTTCAGGAAGACAGAAGATGGCAATAATGCCACTAAGATGTAAGGGGTTACTGGGAGTGAAAGAGAATGAGAAGACTTTAGTGAGGAGAAAGGACAATAAAAGAACATGTTTCAGAAGACAGAAGATGGCAATAATGCCACTAAGAGGCAAGGGGTTACTGGGAGTGAAAGAGAATGAGAAGACATTTGTGAGGAGAAAGGACAATAAAAGAACAGGTTTCAGGAAGACAGAAGATGGCAATAATGCCACTAAGAGGCAAGGGGTTACTGGGAGGAAGAGAATGAGAAGACTTTAGGGAGGAGAAAGGACAATAAAAGAACATGTTTCAGGAAGACAGAAGATGGCAATAATGCCACTAAGAGGCAAGGGGTTACTGGGAGTGAGAAAGAGAATGAGAAGACATTTGTGAGGAGAAAGGACAATAAAAGAACAGGTTTCAGGAAAACAGAAGATGGCAATAATGCCACTAAGAGGCAAGGGGTTACTGGGAGTGAAAGAGAATGAGAAGACTTTAGGGAGGAGAAAGGACAATAAAAGAACAGGTTTCAGGAAGACAGAAGATGGCAATAATGCCACTAAGAGGCAAGGGATTACTGGGAGTGAAAGAGAATGAGAAGACTTTAGTGAGGAGAAAGGACAATAAAGAACAGGTTTCAGGAAGACAGAAGATGGCAATAATGCCAGCTAAGAGGCAAGGGGTTACTGGGAGGAAAGAGAATGAGAAGACTTTAGTGATGAGAAAGGACAATAAAAGAACATGTTTCAGGGGAAGACAGAAGATGGCACAATGCCACTAAGAGGCAAGGGTTACTGGGGAGTGAAAAAAGAATGAGAAGACTTTAGTGAGGAGAAAGGACAATAAAAGAACAGGTTTCAGGAAGACTGAAGATGGCAATAATGCCACTAAGAGGCAAGGGGTTATTCGGAGTGAAAGAGAATGAGAACACTTTAGTGATGAGAAAGGACAATAAAAGAACATGTTTCAGGAAGACAGAAGATGGCAATAATGCCACTAAGAGGCAAGGGGTTACTGGGAGTGAAAGAGAATGAGAAGACTTTAGTGAGGAGAAAGGGCAATAAAAGAACAGGTTTCAGGAAGACAGAAGATGGCAATAATGCCACTAAGATGTAAGGGGTTACTGGGAGTGAAAGAGAATGAGAAGACTTTAGTGAGGAGAAAGGACAATAAAAGAACAGGTTTCAGGAAGACAGAAGATGGCAATTATGCCACTAAGAGGCAAGGGGTTACTGGGAGTGAAAGAGAATGAGAAGACTTTAGGGAGGAGAAAAGACAATAAAAGAAAAGGTTTCAAGAAGACAGAAGATGGCAATAATGCCACTAAGAGGCAAGGGGTTACTGGGAGTGAAAGAGAATGAGAAGACTTTAGTGAGGAGAAAGGGCAATAAAAGAACAGGTTTCAGGAAGACAGAAGATGGCAATAATGCCACTAAGAGGCAAGGGGTTACTGGGAGTGAAAGGGAATGAGAAGACTTTAGTGAAGAGAAAGGACAATAAAAGAACAGGTTTCAGGAAGACAGAAGATGGCAATAATGCCACTAAGAGGCAAGGGGTTACTGGGAGTGAAAGAGAATGAGAAGACTCTAGTGAGGAGAAAGGACAATAAAAGAACAGGTTTCAAGAAGACAGAAGATGGCAATAATGCCACTAAGAGGCAAGGGGTTATTGGGAGTGAAAGAGAATGAGAAGACTTTAGTGAGGAGAAAGGACAATAAAAGAACAGGTTTCAAGAAGACAGAAGATGGCAATAATGCCACTAAGAGGCAAGGGGTTATTGGGAGTGAAGGAGAATGAGAAGACTTTAGTGAGAAGAAAGGACAATAAAAGAACAGGTTTCAAGAAGACAGAAGATGGCAATAATGCCACTAAGAGGCAAGGAGTTACTGGGAGTGAAAGAGAATGAGAAGACTTTAGGGAGGAGAAAGGACAATAAAAGAACAGGTTTCAGGAAGACAGAAGATGGCAATAATGCCACTAAGAGGCAAGGGGTTACTGGGAGTGAAAGAGAATGAGAAGACATTTGTGAGGAGAAAGGACAATAAAAGAACAGGTTTCAGGAGGACAGAAGATGGCAATAATGCCACTAAGAGGCAAGGGGTTACTGGGAGTGAAAGAGAATGAGAAGACTTTAGGGAGGAGAAAGGACAATAAAAGAACAGGTTTCAGGAAGACAGAAGATGGCAATAATGCCACTAAGAGGCAAGGGGTTACTGGGAGTGAAAGAGAATGTGAAGACTTTATTGATGAGAAAGGACAATAAAAGAACATGTTTCAGGAAGACAGAAGATGGCAATAATGCCACTAAGAGGCAAGGGGTTACTGGGAGTGAAAGAGAATGAGAAGACATTTGTGAGGAGAAAGGACAATAAAAGAACAGGTTTCAGGAAAACAGAAGATGGCCATAATGCCACTAAGAGGCAAGGGGTTACTGGGAGTGAAAGAGAATGAGAAGACTTTAGGGAGGAGAAAGGACAATAAAAGAACAGGTTTCAGGAAGACAGAAGATGGCAATAATGCCACTAAGAGGCAAGGGATTACTGGGAGTGAAAGAGAATGAGAAGACTTTAGTGAGGAGAAAGGACAATAAAAGAACAGGTTTCAGAAAGACTGAAGATGGCAATAATGCCACTAAGAGGCAAGGGGTTATTGGGAGTGAAAGAGAATGAGAAGACTTTAGTGATGAGAAAGGACAATAAAAGAACATGTTTCAGGAAGACAGAAGATGGCAATAATGCCACTAAGAGGCAAGGGGTTACTGGGAGTGAAAGAGAATGAGAAGACTTTAGGGAGGAGAAAGGACAATAAAAGAACAGGTTTCAGGAAGACAGAAGATGGCAATAATGCCACTAAGAGGCAAGGGGTTACTGGGAGTGAAAGAGAATGAGAAGACTTTAGGGAGGAGAAAGGACAATAAAAGAACAGGTTTCAGGAAGACAGAAGATGGCAATTATGCCACTAAGAGGCAAGGGGTTACTGGGAGTGAAAGAGAATGAGAAGACTTTAGGGAGGAGAAAAGACAATAAAAGAAAGGTTTCAAGAAGACAGAAGATGGCAATAATGCCACTAAGAGGCAAGGGGTTACTGGGAGTGAAAGAGAATGAGAAGACTTTAGTGAGGAGAAAGGACAATAAAAGAACAGGTTTCAGGAAGACAGAAGATGGCAATAATGCCACTAAGATGTAAGGGGTTACTGGGAGTGAAAGAGAATGAGAAGACTTTAGTGAGGAGAAAGGACAATAAAAGAATAGGTTTCAGGAAGACAGAAGATGGCAATAATGCCACTAAGAGGCAAGGGGTTACTGGGAGTGAAAGAGAATGAGAAGACTTTAGGGAGGAGAAAGGACAATAAAAGAACAGGTTTCAGGAAGACAGAAGATGGCAATAATGCCACTAAGAGGCAAGGGGTTACTGGGAGTGAAAGAGAATGAGAAGACTTTAGTGAGGAGAAAGGACAATAAAAGAACAGGTTTCAAGAAGACAGAAGATGGCAATAATGCCACTAAGAGGCAAGGGGTTACTGGGAGTGAAAGAGAATGAGAAGACTTTAGTGAGGAGAAAGGACAATAAAAGAACAGGTTTCAAGAAGACAGAAGATGGCAATAATGCCACTAAGAGGCAAGGGGTTACTGGGAGTGAAAGAGAATGAGAAGACTTTAGTGAGGAGAAAGGACAATAAAAGAACAGGTTTCAGGAAGACAGAAGATGGCAATAATGCCACTAAGATGTAAGGGGTTACTGGGAGTGAAAGAGAATGAGAAGACTTTAGTGAGGAGAAAGGACAATAAAAGAACAGATTTCAGGAAGACAGAAGATGGCAATAATGCCACTAAGAGGCAAGGGGTTATTGGGAGTGAAAGAGAATGAGAAGACTTTAGTGAGGAGAAAGGACAATAAAAGAACAGGTTTCAGGAAGACAGAAGATGGCAATAATGCCACTAAGAGGCAAGGAGTTACTGGGAGTGAAAGAGAATGAGAAGACTTTAGTGAGGAGAAAGGACAATAAAAGAACAGGTTTCAGGAAGACAGAAGATGGCAATAATGCCACTAAGAGGCAAGGGGTTACTGGGAGTGAAAGAGAATGAGAAGGCATTAGTGAGGAGAAAGGACAATAAAAGAACAGGTTTCAGGAAGACAGAAGATGGCAATAATGCCACTAAGAGGCAAGGGGTTACTGGGAGTGAAAGAGAATGAGAAGACTTTAGTGAGGAGAAAGGACAATAAATGAACAGGTTTCAAGAAGACAGAAGATGGCAATAATGCCACTAAGAGGCAAGGGGTTACTGGGAGTGAAAGAGAATGAGAAGACTTTAGTGAGGAGAAAGGACAATAAAAGAACAGGTTTCAGGAAGACAGAAGATGGCAATAATGCCACTAAGAGGCAAGGGGTTACTGGGAGTGAAAGAGAATGGAGAAATTTTAATCGAGAAAAAAGGACATTAATAGAAAAGGTTTCATGAATATAGAAGACGGCGATAATTCCACTAAGAATCAGGACAATAAAAGAACGGGTTTCCTGGGAGTGAAAGAGAATGAGGAGACTGAAAGGACAATAAAAGAACAGGTTTCATGAAGATATACTATGGCGATAATGCCTCTAAGAAGTAAGGGGTTAGTGGGAATGAAAGAGAACGGGGAAACATTAGTGAGGTAAAAGGACAATAAAGAACAGGTTTCCAGAAAACAGAACATGGCGATTAATTTTGAATTTAATGTTAGAGGTGATAGGAAAGCAAGAAGCCGAGAGGGAGTTCCACGTGAAATAATATCTATTACAATAAAATCTATGATTGATTGAACAAAAAACAATCATACCTATTTTCTAATCTGGTAGTTATCTTAAATAAAAATTTCACTCAAAATCCATTGAAGCTCACTAGATCTGCCTTGGAAATCTTGTTATACGGCATTTATAATCTATATATATATATATATATATATAAGGCAATCTGTGAGTCTGTGTGTGACTGTAACCTATGCACGCCTACATTTTTTTAAGCTACGCCATTCAAACTATCTACGGACACATATCTACAGGGAAGCCAGGTCGACACATACTTTTTGAGTTCAGCAATTTTCCCTTTCGCACTTTTTGGCCAATGGAGCCGATTGTTTACATTTGCTCCGTAAAACATCTAAGATCTAAGATGGTTGCTAGATTACGTCACACATATCACACATAACTTATATTTCTTTAAGACAACATTTATAAATATTATTAAAGATAGGTTTACGTTTACAAATATTAAAAAAATCTGTCGCTTTCTGCGTCACGTGATATAAAGAATCTCTCGGACAAATGCTCATCGCGAAAACGCTTCTAATTTAAATTTTAAAATCATTTGTTTCTGATGAAAGGCCGAGGACGGTCTGAAATATCAAATATAATAATAGAAATAAATAAATAAATACTGTCAAAAAAATACATTTTTAAACTTACAACTTTTTAGTATTTTTTCCTATATATATATATATATATATATATATAGTGTATCGGGGCAGCAAATAATTTTCTAAACATATACTATTAAATATAAGAGACAATGAATGTCTATTATGTTTAATCATGAGCCGTTCTAAACGTCTTATTTTGTCTTTAATTTCAGTTGAAAATATAGACAAAAACCCTCCAACATTTGGATATTTTTTATTAATTTGTTTCTAAGCTTTCGGCTCACATGAGCCATCTTCAGAGAGGTTGTTTAAACTGAAATATTATAAAATCCACCATCACCGACGATTTTATTTTGTGTTGACATAAAACTCCGCTTTATGATTATGATTAAGGATCACCGTATCGTTGACAAAAATCTGTCTGATATTACCTACATAAACATAAAGATATAGGCAATATCAGACAGATTTTGAAGATGGCTCATGTGAACCGAAAGCTTAGAAACAAATTAATAAAAAAATTATCCAAATGTTGGAGGGTCTTTGTCTTTATTTTCAACTGAATTTAAAGCCAAAATATGACGTTTAAAACGACTCATGATTAAACACAATAGACATTCATTGTCTCTTATATTTAATAGTATATGTTTAGAATATATATATATATATATATATATATATATATATATATATATATATAGTCATCCGCAGACAGATCTGTTTCGCTGTATCACAGCTCATCAGTGCGGCTTAGACTCCGGCCGCTTCCTAAACCAGTTTTGAAACCCGACTGAATTGGCATCAGTCAGCAATTCTACCCCTAGGCCATGAGCGCCCAGTAGAAGAAGGCAGGCTTTTTAGCGCACATAAACACGCCCAATAGCTAGAGTGCTCCAATTCATTATCGAATGAGCGATGCGTATATGCCGGGGTAGTTACTGTTTATAGTCTCCCACTCTTCCAGAGTGCTCAATCAGGTTGTGAGAGTGTAAATACTATAGTCACCCGCAGACAGATCTGTTTCGCTGTATCACAGCTCACAGCACGGCTTAGACTCCGTTCGCTTCCTATCCCAGGATCGAAACCCGACCGAATCGGCGTCAGTCGGCGATTCTACCCCTAGGCTACGAGCGTCTGGCAGAAGAGGAATTATATATATATATATATATAGCTTTTGTGAAACGTATACAGGCAGAACAAGAACATTGGAAAAATAAACTCACTCAATTCACCAACTCTGTTCTTTTCTGAAGACAAGACATGGTCTGGACGTAAATCTCTGTCTTTGTCTGCCTAAATCTCCTAAGGTTTCTCTTTCTTCTTTTTTCTTGTTTGTTTTCTTCAACTAAAAAAAAAAAACGAAACAAAACCTTAAATACAAACTGACACAGGTGTTTATACATATATAAAACTTTTTATAAGTTTCGTTCCAATCACTGACATTTGATGCTTGCAAGGTGGATGGTGTGTATTTGATGGACTCATTGCTTGTATTCCTGATCCCCGAAGTAATAAGGGCCAAGAGAAAGTGTCAGGAAATGGTTCTGCGTGGAGACGTAATAGAACTTCATAGCCCAGAAGTGAAGATCATAGGTTTTGGCAATGATTGGGTGGGCTACTGAATTGATCCGCTGATTATTTTTTTGTACGTGTTCGATTATTAATCAGACTGAAATCTTACTTCTATTCATTCCCCCTGTAAGATTTAATGTTAAGTTCAGTAAGTTCATGTAATCTCAACAACGGAACTGGGTATTCCATTACACACGCAGGCGCGCGTACACACACACAGAGAGAAAGAGAGAGAGGACGCGATGCATAAATTGTCGACAAAATAACTTAATGAAAATAAAACTGACATCTATTTTAACAGATATATTGACCAAAATTACACGTAAACATCTTGAAATGGGCTCCTCGGGGTGGTGTAATGGTTAGCAAGCTTGTGTCGCTAGAATCATTTACAGCTGAGTAGTGAGTTTGATCCTCACTGGGTGTCCCATACTTTCGGGCTTGTGCCACATCTAAGTGGCGCTTAAAAAAAAATCACCAGGACACCTCGAAATGGTATAATGATTAGCAAGCTTGTCTCACTAGAATCCTTACAATTGAGTAGTGAGTTCGATTCTCACTGGGTGTCCCTTACTTTCGGCCTGGCCTTGTGCCACATCTAAGCTACGCTTAGAAAATCACCATAAATGTCTTGAAATACTAAAGAGTATATTTATTCAATGAAATCGCCATTAGCTTCATTTACGGCCTCCATACGGCTTCCGAATCTCTTATAACTCTTTTGGACGGTCTCCTTTTTAAAGTTAATGAATGTTGCTATAATTCTTGCTTTTAGCTGATCTTTAACACACACACAGATTTTGATGCATAAATTGTCGATTAAATTATACAAATATGAAAATAACACTGACATCTCGTTTTAACAGATATATTTACCAAAATTACACAAAAATATCTTAAAATACTAAGGAGTAAATTTATTCAGTAAAAATCGCCATTGACTTTAAGACTATTTCGGAATCTTCTGCAACTCTTCTAGGCGGTATCCTTTTTTTTATTTGGTGAAGGCTACCATAATCGCTGTATTTAGTTCCTCTTTCGTGTTACGAGTTTTGTTGGTGACTCACTCACTAATCGAGGGGTTGAAGTTTTGGGAGTTTGGTGATGGGGGGGGGGGGGGCGACATAATCGAGAGAAATCGAACAACTTTCTCCTTTTCTTCCTACATTCCCTAATATTGCTCTCAGTCAATTTTAGAAATCAGTGATATCGGTATTACCGCAGAATTTTTTCTTTGGGGAAATTAACTGTCAGATATAATCTTTTGTGAAATTTCGCCAACATTTCCGGAAGGATCTTGGTCCCATCATTATGATAATTTTACCATTAATGACCTGCGCTGCTCCTCACGAGAACGTGTGTAGCCTTACTCGTATCAAGGAGCCGATCTCGCAACACTTTAAAAGTAATTTCAAACTTTTCGACATGGAACTTCTATAAATCATGCATCAAAAATACACCAAAAATTCTTTACTCCAAACCTCTTTCTATAGATTCCCATTGAATTTGAAACCAATTATTTTTATGCAACAAATTGAGGGTAATGTTTAACGAGGCTAGTCTGGTGAACTCACTGGGTACCCCATCCAAAATTGGCCGCTGAAATATTCAGTTGTTGCAAATAGGAAAATGCTTGAAATAAATAACTACAAAGACACCGACAGTAACATAAATATATGACTCTATCACTCCTTCTATCTAATCTGTTAATATTCATCTACCTATCCACGTCTCTACTTATCTATCTCTTTCTTTCTCTCTCTCTCTCTCTCTCTCTATATATATATATATATATATGTGTGTGTGTGTATCAATCTGTTGATGTCTCTCTCTACCCTTCAATGTAGATCCGTCTGCACAGACACACATATTCGATAGTATTACATTATTCGGACTATTTTCCTAATCTTTGTTGCTATTTGTACGACGTTTCGGCCATTTTACGCTCCAGCCTTCTTCAGATGCTAAGAATTTCGAACAAGACCCTGTATTACAATCACTGTGATGTGACACTATCTCCTGCGGGGATACTTTCCCTTCTCCTGCGGGGATACTTTCCCTTCTCCTGCGGGGATACTTTCCCTTCTCCTGCGGGGATACTTTCCCTTCTCCTGCGGGGATACTTTCCCTTCTCCTGGGGCTCCTGCGGGGATACTTTCCCTTCTCCTGCGGGGATACTTTCCCTTCTCCTGCGGGGATACTTTCCCTTCTCCTGCGGGGATACTTTCCCTTCTCCTGCGGGGATACTTTCCCTTCTCCTGCGGGGATACTTTCCCTTGTTTGGTTTAATACAGCGGAGAGAGAGAGAGAAATAGATATTAGCAATATTATAAGTTAGGCTTTATTGTTATACGCGATGTGAGCTTAGGTAAAAAAAATTTTTTATACTATCAAATACTTGTAAAATATGGGGAATAGATAATTTAACTATTTTAATATTATCATGAACTTCTAAAATCTGGGGTATATAAAATCTAACTATTTCTGGGAAGGAAAAGGAAATAAAAATTTTCTTTCTTGTTTGAAGCGGATATCGGTAAAGTTAAAATTTTTAGCCAAAACAAGTGTCAGAATTGTTTGACGGGGTCAGGCGGGGTTAAAGTCCCTCAACAGATTTTTTTGGAAAACCGAAAATCTGTGGGAAATTGGAGAAATCGGAATACAATGTGAGCTGGCGATATCTCATTCGTCGTGCTAAACCCCTTCCACAAATCGTGTGGGCAGAAAACGATTTCATTGGCCAAAGTTTTTGAGCCAGCTAGATCCCCAGAGAAGATTGAAAATGGTTATAAAAATCCGGACTCGGCGAGAAAAATTCAGTTATTCAGGTCGCCCACCATAGAACTTATGGCTAAAGAGTTAATTTCGAATTTAAGGAGTTAATATGGAATAATGCGCCCTCGATATGAATCCTGAAAGAACGTTTTTGTTTTTTTTAATCACGGGAAAATCGAAAATTCTGATTCTTCGTTCGCTCTACTTCGGTAAACTCCGTCAAGTTCCGACAAGAACCCGAAAGGACTTTGCTATTTTAGAAGTTATATAGGAAATTGACAGCCCTGATTATAGACAATATGTGAAAAGATTTTAATGAAAATTTAATGAATAGCGGAAAAGACTCTGGTGAAAGTTTGAAGAGTTCTGTTTACTTTAACGAAACGTTTTTATTTAAGAATTGGAAACTCTGATATTTTTTTAGCGAACTTATTTTCTCCGTTGAAACCGGAATTCCGACAACTGTATTATCTGCTTCTGTGAAAAGAAAAACATCGTTTTTATATATATATATATATATATAGTCATCCGCAGACAGATGTGTTTCGCTGTATCACAGCTCATCAGTATGGTTAAACTCCGATTGCTCCCTAATCCAGGCTCGAAACGCGACCGAACTGGCGTCAGTCGGCAACTCTACCCCTGGGCCACGGGGCGTTCGGTGGAAGAAGGCAGTCTTTTTTAGCGCATATCATATTACGCGCCCAATAGCTAGAGTGATCCAATTCATTTTTAATGAATGAGCGATGCGTTTATATATATATATATATATATATATATATATTTATATATATAAAGACATTCTTCGTAACTGACCAGGCATATTCGACCTTGTTCAATTATTTTATTAATTTGTTTTTTGTTTTGTTTTTTTGGTGCCATATTTTTTTAACCAAAAGTGTGCACCAGTGCACTTGCTCTAAAAGGCGACTACTAAGATTGCACGACGCGACCTCTGGGATCAAATCACAACGTGGGACAGTGGAGCGTTGTTTTAAAAGACGTCTTGTTAACCAGCTTTTGTGCCGACATCCTCGTACGATAACGACACGACCAGCTACAGTGATCAAACCAACCGGCCAGCCGGGTGGCAGTGTCACAACTGGGATCGGCACGACCATCAACGAGAACAAGCGTCACATTAGACGGCCAGCCCGGCCTGACGTGTTACAGTCGTATGATATCTCCATTCCTTGGGTAGAGTCTCTTCTAGTAGTCATGAGTTATCTCCCTCTAACCCTGTAAGTTACTTGTTCACCACTGCTGTATTCTAGTATTGAACTCACAACTCTTTGGGTCAAGTCACAGTAACTAACCATCGTCTGTATCCTACTCTGGTAGTCATATATATATATATTTCTACCAGAAAAGTATACGCAAAGGGATGGAGATACATGATTCAGTGATTGTAAATTCTGTTCGAAATTCCTAGCACCTAAGAAGCCCGGAGCGTACAACGGCCGAAAAGTCGTAAAAATGGCAGCAAAGTAAATAGACCGAGTAATGTAAATAGTGTAAATACTACCTCATCTCAGAATTATAGACGAATAGAATGATCTATTATTAATTGTTGTACAAATGGCAACAAAGATGAAGACAATTGTCCGAATACTGTAAATACTACCTAATCTCAGAAATATAGACAACGTTATTAAACGTTGTACAAATGGCAACAAAGATGAGGACAATAGTCCGAATAATGTAAATGCTGTAAATACTATCTCATCTTAGAAATATAGAAAATATACGTTCGAGTTAATAAAATGCAGATAGATATACCGAGTTTGGAGATAGATAGATAGAATCATAGATAGATAGATAGATAGAATCATAGATAGATAGATAGATAGAATCATAGATAGATAGATAGATAGAATCATAGATAGATAGATAGATAGATAGAATCATAGATAGATAGATAGATAGATAGATAGATAGAATCATAGATAGATAGATAGATAGATAGAATCATAGATAGATAGATAGATAGATAGAATCATAGATAGATAGATAGATAGATAGATAGAATCATAGATAGATAGATAGATAGAATGATAGATAGATAGATAGATAGAATGATAGATAGATAGATAGAATGATAGATAGATAGATAGATGATAGATAGATAGATAGATAGATGATAGATAGATAGATGATAGATAGATAGATAGATAGAATGATAGATAGATAGATAGATAGAATCATAGATAGATAGATAGATAGAATCATAGATAGATAGATAGATAGATAGATAGATAGATAGATAGAATCATAGATAGAATCATAGATAGATAGAATCATAGATAGATAGATAGATAGAATCATAGATAGAATCATAGATAGATAGAATCATAGATAGATAGAATCATAGATAGATAGAATCAGAGATAGATAGATAGAATCAGAGATAGACAGATAGATAGATACAAATCAAGAGATAGACAGATAGAATCAGAGATAGACAGATAGATAGAATCAGAGATAGACAGATAGATAGATAGAATCAGAGACAGACAGATAGATAGATAGAATCAGAGATAGATAGATAGATAGAATCAGATAGATAGATAGATAGATAGAATCAGAGATAGACAGATAGATAGATAGAATCAGAGATAGATAGAATCAGAGATAGATAGATAGAATCAGAGATAGATAGAATCAGAGATAGACAGATAGAATCAGAGATAGACAGATAGATAGATAGAATCAGAGATAGATAGATAGAATCAGAGATAGATAGATAGAATCAGAGATAGATAGATAGAATCAGAGATAGACAGATAGAATCAGAGATAGATAGAATCAGAGACAGACAGATAGAATCAGAGATAGATAGAATCAGAGATAGACAGATAGAATCAGAGATAGACAGATAGATAGATAGAATCAGAGATAGATAGATAGAATCAGAGATAGACAGATAGAATCAGAGATAGATAGATAGAATCAGAGATAGACAGATAGAATCAGAGATAGATAGATAGAATAAGAGATAGACAGATAGATAGATAGAATCAGAGATAGACAGATAGATAGATAGAATCAGAGATAGACAGATAGATAGATAGAATCAGAGATAGACAGATAGATAGATAGAATCAGAGATAGACAGATAGATAGATGAATCAGAGATAGACAGATAGATAGATAGAATCAGATAGACAGATAGATAGATAGAGATGAGAGATAGACAGATAGATAGATAGAATCAGAGATAGACAGATAGATAGATAGAATCAGAGATAGACAGATAGATAGATAGAATCAGAGATAGACAGATAGATAGAATCAGAGATAGACAGATAGATAGATAGAATCAGAGATAGACAGATAGATAGATAGAATCAGAGATATAGACAGATAGATAGATAGAATCAGAGATAGACAGATAGATAGATAGAATCAGAGATAGACAGATAGATAGATAGAATCAGATAGATAGATAGATGAATCAGAGATAGATAGAATCAGAGATAGATAGATAGAATCAGAGATAGATAGAATCAGATAGACAGATAGATCAGAGATAGACAGATAGAATCAGAGATAGATAGATAGAATCAGAGATAGACAGATAGAATCAGAGATAGATAGAATCAGAGATAGACAGATAGAATCAGAGATAGACAGATAGATAGAATCAGAGATAGATAGATAGATAGAATCAGAGATAGATAGATAGAATCAGAGATAGATAGATAGATAGAGATAGACAGATAGATAGATAGAATCAGAGATAGACAGATAGATAGATAGAATCAGAGATAGATAGATAGATAGATAGAATCGAGATAGATAGAATCAGAGATAGATAGATAGAATCAGATAGATAGAATCAGAGATAGACAGATAGAATCAGAGATAGACAGATAGATAGATAGAATCAGAGATAGATAGATAGAATCAGAGATAGACAGATAGAATCAAGAGATAGATAGATAGAATCAGAGATAGACAGATAGAATCAGAGATAGATAGATAGAATCAGAGATAGACAGATAGATAGATAGAATCAGAGATAGACAGATAGATAGATAGAATCAGAGATAGACAGATAGATAGATAGAATCAGAGATAGACAGATAGATAGATAGAATCAGAGATAGACAGATAGATAGATAGAATCAGAGATAGACAGATAGATAGATAGAATCAGAGATAGACAGAGTATCGATGATAGAATCAGAGATAGACAGATAGATAGATAGAATCAGAGATAGACAGATAGATAGATAGAATCAGAGATAGACAGATAGATAGATAGAATCAGAGATAGACAGATAGATAGATAGAATCAGAGATAGACAGATAGTGTGTTCGTAGCGTTATTCCTAATATCGAGATCTAGTTTTGTTTCTCTCCTTTTTAACGCGCAGAATACAATAAAGATTCTCTGCCAGTTTGATTGGCCATCAGAGAAACGGAAAGCAACAGTAATAATCTCTTGTTCTGTAAGGCATTCACACCTGATATATCATGAGGAAAAGCGGAGACCATAATCTCACCTCCTACCCTAATCCACCCAACTCTCAACCTGGTGTGTATTCTGAGTCAGATAATTCATCATATGACTTCCCCTCGGAATTAGCCCCAGATCATAGGCGTAATACGATATGCCATTAGCCATTACTGCGTGTCGTGTAGGTTCCGTAATCAGGCTGTACTTTCACAGACAGAGACTAGGATTATGCAAATGGTCACTGAATTATGTGGTACGCCTCAATCACTAAAGAAACAATAGTTTCAATGCAGCCATGGTTTTATTGTGATAGTTTGACGTACTTCTGTAGGTCCATCTGTCGCAATTTGTAGCAACACTCGTTTATTGCTAGTGGCAATTGAGGCAAACACAGGCTGGAACTATAACGACTAGGATCTGAAATTTTTCTGAAATAAATGATTTCAAACGTATGCTTTTTATGATTAATTTTCTTTGTATTTCATTTTCTGTTGAAGCTTTAATAAAAAACAAAATATTATTCATAAACGCTTTTAACCCTGGAACACTAACCAACGATTAAAGTTACCCCACTAACCATGGGTTTCAGTCAATTAAGTGCCATACGTGATACACGCTTGGGTGATCATGTCTCGAAAGAGACATGACTGACTGGGCAGAAGATTATCCCGCCGTAGGTTGCCATTGCTTTCTGCGGTAGACTGGTTGCCGACCAAGGTTACAGAACACAATCTGTCATGCCATTTAACTCGTAGCAGGTGGTCGGGTGGAGAAGATAGATTATATTACATTATTATATTAAGTATAATTAGTGGGGGATCAGTTTATTACTTCATAACAATAGAAAACCGACCCCCCACTTTATGCCAAGTAGAAGCTTTACTTATGTTTCCAACTATTATCTTCAGTCAGTTATTTAATTGCCATACGTGATACACGCTTGGGCGATCATGTCTCGAAAGAGACATGACTGACTGGGCAGAAGATTATCCCGCAGTAGGTTGCCATTGCTTTCTGCTGTAGACTGGTTGCCGACCAAGGCTATAGAACCCAATCTGTCCTGCTATTTAACCCATAACTGGAAGGAAGAGACGGATTAATACCTTTCCCAAGGGTATTTGCGCGTAAGTGAATACAATGGATTCAACTGGAATTCGACCTCGGCTACTCGGTTTCTCGTTCCGAGCCGATATCCACTGTACCACAACGCACATTCTATGGGTATATCATACCCAATTTTGAAAATATCCAAAAATTATTAAATATAAATCTTTATGTGCAATATTTTACAAACAGGCAAAAAATTAATAGGAAATAAAAAAAACATATAAGACTAGCAGTATAGCCCGGCGTTGCTCGGCTGTAATGAAAGCTTTAAAACTAATCCATGGTTCTGGACCTCAGACTCAGCCTAAAGAATATTTGTTTGAAGTTTGGTGAGAATCGGATAAAAATTGTGGATTTGTATAAAGGACATACAGACAGATAAACAGACACATACACAAACATCTTGCCTTTTATTTATATATATATATATATATATATATATATATATATATATATATATTATTGATTTTCGGCACTATTGTAAGAACTGCAACCTTGAAACATTGAATATCGTTTCTTATATCTTTGTCTGTGCTTGTATCAAATTTGATTAAAATCGGACCACTCCTTCTATAACCCGATTTTTTCGATTATCGATTTTCGATTTTTATCGGGCGTGGGTACCTTGACACAAAACCTAGGTAAGAACACTCGCAGACGCTTATAGTACAACTGTGTAAATTTTCAAGAAAATCGATTCAGCCGTTTCGGAGTCTATAGGTAACGGATACAGACACACACAGAGACAAAGTTCCCTTTATAATATAAACTTTAGAAAGATTTAGATTTATGTTTACTGATTTAATTAAAAATATTTATTCGTATAATTGAAATGTTGAGGACGATGCAAACTAGAGCAAACCTCATACTTAACATGAGACATGTAATGAGAAAGGGGGCCAAGAAAATTTAATATACACAGGATTGAAAGAGGGAAAGAAACGCGAGATATACTTGATAGGCCTGAGCAAATGAATGGCAGGGCGGAGTTTGGGAGAGATACCTAGAGGAAGAATGTTGAGAACGACAAGAGACAGAGCTAAGTGGAGGTCCATGATCGCCTACGTCCTGAAGGGATACGGCACGTGAAAAAAAAATAAGAATGTTTAATCAGCTTACCTCATTTGATTAATGATGACTGAATAGCGAGTTGTATTTGTATTGAAAGTATTTGTTTGTTTTTTTTTTTTATAAGCGTTTCACCCCGAGCAAGGCATGTCACTGCCACTACTGCGCAGGGGGCTACGTAGAGTGGAGAAAGGATGATTAAATATAGGAGATGTCAGAGGGTGGGTGATAGGCGGGTAGGGATACTGAGAATGAGGGTTGTGTAGATGAGAGTATTCTGAGAATAATTGGGAGTTAGTGTGATAGGAGGTGTCTATTGACCCTACATTTAAACACCTGGAGATTGTAACTGTCGGGAAAGCAGACTTGTGGAAGGGAGTTCCACAGGCGGGAAGCTCGAGAAAAGAAGCTGTTGGAGTAGAATTTACGGTTACATCTTATTTGTTTAACTGTAAAAGGGTGGGACCTAGTTGCTAATCTAGTATCTCGTGTAAATTCGTGCTTAGGCGGCACCAGTGATCTAAGCTCATCGGAGCAGAAGCCATGAAAGTACTTGTAGAAGAGGCACAGGGAGGCCACATCACGCCGGTGAGAGAGTGGTTGCAGCTTGTCTGCCAAGTCAGTATCAACCACGTTACAGATCCTCCTTTGTATTTTGTCAAGAAGCCCAAGGAGAGCAGCAGGGGCACCCAACCAAAAGTATTTGTATTGAAAGTATTTTATTAGAAACATAGGAAGACACATTACGCCGGTGAGAAAGTGAAATGTATAGTTAAACGACCATAAATATTTTTTAATTCCCTGCAAAATATACATTTAAAAAGACATATTTTTACTCTGGAAATATAAAATTATGTACAAAATATCTGTAGATCAAAGCACAAAATTACGTAGAAAACATTTAGACTTCGGTATTAAATAACCCATAGGAGTTGATATGCCGCCAAACAAAATCATCCAGTATAAAAAACTGTTCCATGACATTAGTTCAAATAATCTCCTACTAGATGTTAAAGAAATTAAACTCTATTCCCCAAAATAACTTCAAGAAAAGTTTTCGTTTTATTGAGTTCTCCACACTCCGGTCATGTCAAGTGAAATCGCTTATTCATTTACTTCCCTTTTTTTTTTAATCATTTTACCCTTAGAAAGGATGTGCGTTGTGGTGCATTGGATATCGGCTCGGAACGAGAAATTGGGGAGCCGAGTTCGAATTCCAGCAGAATTCATTTTCATTCACTTACGCGCAAATACCCTTGGGAAAGGTATTAATCCGTCTATTCCTTCCAGTTATGGGTTAAATAACAGGACAGATTGGGTTCTATAGCCTTGGTCGGCAACCAGTCTACCGCAGAAACAATGGCAACCTACTGTGGGATAATCTTCTGCCCAGTCAGTCATGTCTCTTTCGAGACATGATCGCCCAAAGCGTGTATCACGTATGGCACTTAACTGACTGACTGACCCTTAGCAAGGGTAGGACTTTCACTAGTACGCGGGTTGGGAACAGGAGATGTTTAAACAAAGGATAAGAGGAAGATGGAAATCAAGAAGATAGAAGATAGCTTTGCATTTAAACATTTGGGGATTAGACAAGCAAACGGAAGCAAGTTCCACAAACGGGAAGTGCGAGAAAAGACACTTTTGGAGTAGAAGAGTGGGCTACATTTAACTATTTCGACAGTAAAACGGTTGGCCAATCTAGTAGCACGCTTAAGTAGATGTAATTGGGGAACCAGGAAAGTTACCATGAACAGTGGCGATTCTACGGAAGGGGCAGAAGGGACCACACCCCTCTCCATTGGAATTTCGGCTGGCCCCTCGATTGCCTCCACATTTTTATAAGCTTCAAAAAATTATGAATCTGATCAGTCTCTGATATTTAATCGTCAGCACTTTTCCCTCTGCTTTTTTCTTTTTCGTTTAGCTTTTAAGGACACAGACAGAAACCAGTTTGAAAGAAAAACAAACAAAATAAAACAAGCAGACAGATAGAAAAGACATGTTGTTAGGGAAGGAAAGAGATTTAATAGTCATATTATCATATCTGAAAGAAGACGTTAATGAGAAATAATGTCCTCAACTTGATATGCAGATACATAGGCAGTTACTGAATTATGACCGAATGAAAGAATTGGTCAGTAATTCAGTCAGTTAAGTGCGATACGTGAAACACGCGTGGGGGATCATGTCTCGAAAGAGTATAATTAGTTGGGGGGGTCAGTTTATTACTTCATAACAATATAAAACTGATCCCCCACTTTATGCCCAGTAGAAGCCTTAATCATGTTTTCAACTATTATATTCAGTCAGTCAGTTGTGCCATATGTGATAAACGCCTTGGGCGATCATATCTCTTTCGAGAAATAACTGACTGGGCAAAAGATTATCCCGCAGTAGGTTGCCATTACTTTCTGCTGTAGACTGGTTGCCAGCCAAGGCTATAGAACCCAATCTGTTCTGCCATTTAACTCATAGCTGGAGGGAGAAGAGATAGATTAGATTATTATATTACATTAAGTATAATTAGTGGGGGATCAATTTATTACTTCATAACAGTAGAAAACCGATCCCTCACTTTATGCCCAGTAGAAACATTAATCATGTTTTTGACTATTATATTCAGTCAGTCAGTTAAGTGCCATACGTGAAACACGCTTGGGCGATCATGTCTCGAAAGAGACATGACTGACTGGGCAGAAGATTATCCCGCAGTAGTTTGCCATTGCTTTCTACGGTAGATTGGTTGCCAGCCAAGGCTATAGAACCCAATCTGTCCTGCTATTTAACCCATAACTTAGAGGAAGAGACGGATTAATACACTTTCCCAAGGGTATTTGCGCGTAAGTGAATGCAATGAATTCAACTGGAATTTGAACTCGGCTAATTATGCTGCTTAAATTTGCACCCAGTAAAATATCGACCTCTAAGTGAGCCCGGTTCACTAGCCATGAAAATACTTGTAGAAAAGACAGAGGGAAGCCACATTTCATCTGGGAGAAAATGAATGAAGGCAGTCTGCCAGGTCGTTATCGATTATATTGCAGATCCTCTTTTAGATATAATCGAGAATCACAAGATGAATAGCAGGATCACCCAACCAATTTCGGCAAAATGACTCCATGCTCGGACGATTGTGCAGAATAGATTCTAAAATTTATGTGAAAAATATACATATTCAGAATTTGGCACATCTTGGGGTTTTATTAGACCTCCTGGGAATATTTGGTATTATGGTACATGTTTGGTTTTTGTGGCGAAGAAGTGACTGCGCCAACGGTTACAGTATATGTGCCGTAAATCAGACTAGCTAGGAGAAGGATAGACAGTGTCAACCAACCTTTCCACACTTCCTTTTCGACCTTGTGCCACACATGGATGTATTCATGTTAAACAATATATTCGACAAGAAGTAATCTTCAACGTTGTACAACGGTTAGCAAGCTAGTCCCTCTGGATCAGTTACGACTGAATAGTGTTTTTGGTTCTCACTAGGGTGCCTTATACATTCGGCCACGTCTATGCTACGCTCAGATAATCACAATCTAATCTAAATGTAAGCTTATTTATAAATGGAACTTTCTCTGTGTGTCTCCGTTACCTATAGACTCCGAAACGGGTGAACCGATTTTCTTCAAAATTTACACAGTCGTACTCTAAGCGTCTGCGAG
>JBBBDQ010001672.1:450000-477500 GCA_037127315.1 Ascarosepion bandense
GCAATCAGTTTTAAAGTTTTTGCATAAATTCTGTCTGAACACATTTAATAGATCTTCTCAAGATACGCTTACACCCTTCGGCCAATTATTTGATACAATTGCTTTAGTTTACTTTTTTCTCGGTCAGTTTTAGACGCACTGGAGTTTCGTGGTTTTGGTGGGTGTATGATGAAACTTTCTTGGCCTTCAAAAATATTGCGTCATCCATGATTGCATCAGATTCTGGTCATGCCCAGAAACTATTATCTTGACTGTCCATTATTTGCCCTCAGGTCATTGTCTGCGATGGGCGTTACTCCAAGCAAGCGTGCAAAACTATAACGCTGCACGAACACACTGTCAAGCCTTACAGAGAGATTGCGGATATTGTTGTTGTCAGCCATTCAACCGTCAGTCGTGTCAGTAAGACAAAGAAACAACTGAATCCATCAGTTTTAAACATAAAGGGAAATGCGGTTGGAAGAGAAAAAAAACAATGCCAAGAGATGACGTATACGTGATGAGGAAAAATATGAAAGATCCTAGAAAGACGTTATTCTTTTAGTTTCAATTCATTTGCACAAGGTTGAAAATATTTTTTGCTGATATTTGAAATCATATTGTCTGAAAAGTCACCTTTCTACCCAGAATTTCCAATTCTTTCATATTTTTTTTCTTTGTAAGGTCAGCCGAAGCAAAACCGGTTTTAAAAATTCTTGAAACTCTGCCTGGAAGAATTGTCAGAGTTTGAATGAAATATTACCAAACTTATCTAAAACTTTTATTATTTGTTTAAGTCATCGCCCCTGGTCTTAATCACGTTATTCTTACGACTTTGAACCTTCAACTTACATGACAACTCTATACCGCGGGTGTTTTTATGAAAGTGAACTCGTAAGAATGACAGCAAAAGTTCCTGACCTTTAATGATAATATTTTTCTTTCGATCATATTCTCTGTAATGCCTCGCAGCTTGCCAAACAATGTTTCGAAATTTTAGAAGTACAAAAGTACCAACAAACAGACTCTTACTGTATAATACTTCGCTCGCAACCATATATCGACTGCAGAAATGTCTCTGTAAAGTATAAAAAAGTATATGAATATGTTGTCGGGGAAGTATAATTTTCTTTCTTTTAAAGCTAAACGGATTAGGAACGTTTGATCAGGTTAGTTTGAGTAAGTTAGGGCCTTTTTAAGGAGGAGAAAAGAAAGAATGACTGCAGGGCGGGGACCGTAATTATTGAAAGCAAAGACGAAACAAAAGACGCGGTTTTGTCTCAAGACGTCAAAGTTGTTGCTTTTACTCTATTTTCGTTCATGTCAGGAAAATTGGGTTTGATTTTTTTTTCTTGATCTTGTGTCCGACGTTGTTATGCCGATTGCATCTGATTTTCTTCCTTTAATGTTTTCTTCTATTTTTTTTTTTTTCATTTGTTGTTCGTCCATTGTTTTAGCTTTTGCAAGACCATTTGGCTCGAAGCGAAGGTCGCTTGCAACGTACACCATCGTTTTCCGCCATTTCTTCCACGCGCAACACAGATCCGTTCATTCTTCTCTCGTGTTAAGTAATGCACTGCCACTTTTAACATCTGCGTGGCACTTAAATCTCGTTCTCTCTATCTCTCTCTCTCGTTCTCTCTCTCTCTCTGTCACTCATTCTCTCTCTATCATTACTCATGAATTCTTTTTTTCTATTTTCTCTCTTTCTTGCTCTCTATTCTTTTCCTGTTTTTTTTTCTTTTTTTATTTCATTATCAATTTCTCATTATGGCCTACATTATAGTTTTTTTCAAATCGTCATCTTTCTTTTTCATTTCGCAATCTCCCAATCACTCTCTCTTTTTGCTTTCTTCTTCTATTCCATGTTCCTTTTTATGTCATCTGTCTCTGTCTCTCTGTCTGTCTCTCTCTCTCTCTCTCATTTTAATTTTTCGCCATTTATTTTTCATTTCATTATCACCATTGCCTTATTTTCCCCTCATTCGTTTTTCAGGTTTTCTTTGTTTTTTAATCTGAATATTTTCCTATCTATCTATCTATCTATCTATCTATCTATCTATCTATCTATCTATCTCAGTCTGTTCGTATCTGTCTCAGTCTGTTCGTATCTGTCTCAGTCTGTTCGTATCTGTCTCAGTCTGTTCGTATCTGTCTCAGTCTGTTCGTATCTGTCTCAGTCTGTTCGTATCTGTCTCAGTCTGTTCGTATCTGTCTCAGTCTGTTCGTATCTGTCTCAGTCTGTTCGTATCTGTCTCAGTCTGTTCGTATCTGTCTCAGTCTGTTCGTATCTGTCTCAGTCTGTTCGTATCTGTCTCAGTCTGTTCGTATCTGTCTCAGTCTGTTCGTATCTGTCTCAGTCTGTTCGTATCTGTCTCAGTCTGTTCGTATCTGTCTCAGTCTGTTCGTATCTGTCTCAGTCTGTTCGTATCTGTCTCAGTCTGTTCGTATCTGTCTCAGTCTGTTCGTATCTGTCTAGTGACTTTCTTTCACTTACTTTAGCTCTTTTTCCTCTCGCTCTCTCTCTCCCACTCTCTATATATATATAAATGAAAAGTGTATGCATATAATTATAAATATCAATATATGTATATGGAATTTGTTATATAAATTATATTATTTATATATATATATATATATATATATTTGCATGTTACTTATTTGAAAGCGCTCAATACCAGTGATAGAGCTGACATCTTCGCATGAATATATATATATTTCTGCAACGAAAATTACTCTAAACATCCTTTGTTGTATTAGCTGTTTAAATATATCAGTTCATGTTTATCTTTACTCATACCTACCTATTATTTTCTGTTCCTATCAATCTACCTCATATATATATATATATATATATATATATATTTACAAAGAACAGACGTCATATTATTTAACCCCGAGGAACCTTTCGGCCAACTCTTATCAAGGGTTCTCGTTGGCTTTAATTTTAAGTGAATTAAGGAAAAGGACAAGGCAAAATAAATATACTTACTATATATATATATATATATATATATATATATATATATCATTCTATCTTAATCTGTTTGTATCTTTCTCACTATATATATATATATATATATATATATATATATATATATACATACAAGAAAATAATAAACAGAAACTAAAATTCCTTGAAGCAATCTACATTAAACAATTTAAACCTGGTTTGAATACAATCAATTTTGATATTTCCAATAACGTACTCAAATGCCTGTAATCGCCACTATTTTGTCACTGTTTTCGGCCATCCTCCTCGGTAGGGATGGCCTTATATTTTCAATTTAATTCTCTTTATTGTTAATAGCCTAAATGTTCTATGTTTACTGTGTGTTAATATTTACTCTTTGATAATGGCTTATGTGAGCCAAAAGCTTAGACCCGATAAAAAAAATCAACAATTACTGTGATTTTTTTGTTGTCTTTCAACGATATCACCATCAAGTATATCAGACGGTATGAACGGATCCTACACAAAATTAAGACAGAACTTGTCTATATTATTCAATGAAACCTGCATTAATGAAAAAAGCTGCCAAAATGCACACAATATATATATATATATATATATATATATATATGTTATCTACCTACGTTCTATCTATCTTTCTTCTAATTTTGAAAATTGCATGTTCGAAAAAACCCGTTACTTGAGCTTTCTTTAAAAATAAAAAAAAGCGGTAAATTCAGTTATTGCAAATCACCTGAAGACACCAGATGGTAGAAACCTAGGTTGCGTAATAACTCGTTTACAAATGAAAAATATGTTCTATCTATCTACATAGATATCTATCTACATGTCCTCCATATATCTGTCTATTTACCTATTTCTTTTTGTGTTTATCTATATACAGAGTGGGGCAGAGCAACTTGCTTATTTGAATTTGGTACCCTGAAGCAGAGTACGATTAACCCAGTGTATTCAGCAGAACGGACGCCATCTGACTGATGTCTTCTTTAAAGCTTGTAAAACATAAAATTTAAATGTTGTAATTGATGCTGTTTAAAGAATTACATGTATATCTGCGTTACTTTTGTTTTATTTGTTATTCTAAATAAGCAAGTTGTTCAGCCCCACGCTTATATTTTTTTTTCGCTCAGTCGCCGCCACCCAGCGTGCATTTCGTTTACATTTCAATATTGCCCCCACCCCCGTGGTTGTGTTCCTGGCCGGTAGTAGATTGTTTACAACGATCGTCCTAACACCCTGGCTTACCTGAAAACAACATTCGTCAAGCTGTCGCCAGCATGCCCACCGATATCGTGGAAATAATTGACCGAAACATCAGAGTACGATTATCCCAGTGTATTGAGTAGAATCGACGCCATCTTACTGATGTCATCTTTAAAATCTTGTAAAAAATAAAATTTAGCTGTTTTAATTGATGCAGTTTAAAGAATTACATGTATATCTGCATTACTTTTGTTTTATTTGTTATTCCAAATAAGCAAGTTGCTCTGCCCCACCCGCTATTTCTCTCTCTCCCTAAGCAACGTTGAACCTGGTCAGTACTTAGATGGGTGATCGCTTCTGAATACCAGGTGCTGTAAACGTTTAGTAACGGATGTACGTTGTGGTCCGGTGGATATCAACTCGGAAAGAGAAATCGGTGAGCCGAGTTCGAATTCCAGTTGAATACCTTGCTTTCACTTAAGCACTGGTACCCTTGGGAAAGGTATTAATCCGTACCTTCCTTCCACTTATGGGTTAAATAAGAGTAGAATTTGGAGACCCTGCCCTTAAAAAAAATTCCAATGAATCTTGATACTCGAAAAGAAAAAAGCATTACTAGACACAAAACTTATATAAAAACAACAATAAATTGTTGAAAGAAAAAAAAGTATTACCAGCAATAAATAAATAAAATTTAGTTGGCAATAAATGACCCGCCGAGGTGTTGATATGCCATAAAACAACCAACCAACTGTGTACTTATTTATATCCGTCTACCTCCATTTCAACCGTTCATTTAAACACTTTTTCCTCTCTTTTGGTGTTTTTGTCTTCTTCACTAATTTTGTTGTCATTCCAACAACCGTCCATCTCTCTCTCTCTCTCTCTCTCTCTCTCTCTCTCTCCTTTAGATTTTCTATTACTTCTGTTTTCTATTCTTCACATTTTTCTTACCGCCATTTTTCTTACCGCCATTTTTCTTACCGCCATTTTTCCTTACCGCCATTTTTTTTTCTTGCTCTTATTACATCTTCCCGCTTGACTCTTTTACACTTCAGCGCCTACAGAAACTTTTCCACCAATATTTCTTCTTTCTCTCATTGGCTTTTTTTTTTCATTAGTCTTTGTCCTCCTTCCCTACATGTGTCAGTCAGTTAAAGTGCCATCGTGAAACACGCTTGGGCGATCATGTCTCGAAAGAGACATGACTGGGCAGAAGATTATCCTGCGGTAGACTGGTTGCCGACCAAGTCTATACAACCCAATCTATCCTGTTATTTAACTCATAGATGGAAGGAGAAAAGATGAATTATATTACATTATTATATTAAGTATAATTAGTGGGGGGTCAGTTTATTACTTCATAACAATATAAAACTGATCCCCCACATTATGCCCAGTAGAAGTTTTAATCATGTTTTCAACTATTATATTCAGTCAGTCAGTTGTGCCATATGTGATACACGCCTTGGGCGATCATGTCTCTTTCGAGAAATAACTGACTGGGCAGAAGATTATCCCGCAGTAAGTTGCCATTGCTTTCTGCGGTAGACTGGTTGCCAGCCAAGGCTATAGAACCCAATCTGTCCTGTTATTTAACCCATTACTGGAAGGAAGAAACGGATCAATACCTTTCCCAAGGGTATTTGCGCGTAAGTGAATGCAATGAATTCAACTGGATTTCGAACTCGGCTCCCCGATTTCTCGTTCCGCGACGATATCCACTGTACCACAACGCACATCCGCCTACTGTACCTTTTTCTCTTGTCAGCTATTTACGAGCTATCTCTATCCATCGCAGTCGGTGCCTTGATAATAAATAAACCATGAATATTATTCCCGCTACAAAAACGCCTCTGCCCGTGTAACTGGTTGAGCCTTTCTCATATGATTAACTTATTGAGCGTTCGTACATTACCAACAATAATTTTGCTTTACCTTCCGTCTCACCAAAAGAAAAAAAAATCATTAGAGATGCCGACGTGAAATAAGAGCATAAATATTATTTTGAAAAAAGAGCTGTCCGTCGATATGAGAAGATGGTAATGTTTGGATGGACGAAATTTCTAAAACAAATTGGTTGAGGGCGTGTGAGTTAATGTCTTGCTTAAACTGGAAAAAAATTATTTTGCCTACTATAGTTATTTTTTTCTAACCGCCACTTAGATGTGGCAAATGTCGGAAAGTATGGGGTACCCAGTGAGGATCAAAGTCAGTATTCAGTTGTAATAGGATCTGACAAAACAAGCTTGCTAACCATTACACAACGCCGAGGTGATAAACTGTATCTACTGTAGTCTGCAATCGACAAAATGAAAACAACAACGCGCAGGCGATAAACTAAAAATACAATCAATCAGTTAAGTGGCATACGTGATACCCGCTTTGGGCGATCATGTCTCTTTCGAGACATAACTGAAACAGCAGAATATTATCCCGCAGTAGGTTATCATTGCTTTTTGCGGTAGACTGGTTGCCGACCAAGGCTATACAACCCAATCTGTCCCGCCATTTAACTCATATCTGGAGGGAGAAAAGATAGTTAATATTACATTATTATATTTAGTATAATTAGTGGGGGATCAGTTTATTACTTCATAACAATAGAAAAGCGATACCCCACTTTATGCCCAGTGAACGTTTTAATTATGATTCCAACTATTATATTCAGTTAGTCAGATAAGTGCCATACGTGATACACGCTTTGGGCGATAATGCCTCGAAAGAAACATAACTGACTGGGCAGAAGATTATCCTGCAATAGGTTGGTATTACTTTATGCTGTAGACTGGTTGCCAGCCAAGGCTATAGAATCCAATCTGTCCTGCTATTTAACTCATAGCTGGAGGGAGAAGAGATAGATTATATTACATTAAGTATAATTAGTGGGGGATCAGTTTATTACTTCGTAACAATAAAAATCGATCCCCCACTTTATGCCCAGTTAAGTTTTAATTGTTTCTATTATTTTCAGTTAGTTAAGTGCCTTACGTGATACACACTTTGGGAGATCATGTCTTGAAACAGACATGACTGACTGAGTAGAAATTTATCCCGCATGAGGTTGCCATTGCTTTCTGTGGTAGACTGGTTACCGACCAAAGGTATAGAACCTAATCTGTCCTATTATTTAACCCATAACTGGAGGAAAGAGACAGATACCTTTCCCAAGGGTATTTGCGCCTAAATGAATGCGATGAATTCGAACTGGGCTCCCCGATTTGTCGTTCCGAGTCGATATCCACTGCAATGCACTCTGTGTGTGTGTGTATATATATATATATATATATAATTTATCCTTTGATTATTTATGTTCATATCTATTTATCTATCTATCTATCTGTTCATATGTTCATCTGGTCAATATCATTTCTATGTTTGCGTGTGGTAAAAGAGTTGACATGAAACTTAGTATATGAATGTCAAATAGACCTGGCGGAGCTCATCCCTCTCTAGCTCAAATTCTCCAGCTTCAAAGTTCGCCTTCGTCACCAATACCTTGATAGTAAGAATAATACCTTTTTTGCGAGTGAATGTCTTTTTATAATTTCGAGTTAATAATGATTTTCATGTCGAACAATATCAACAAAAATGAAGGAAAAACTTGAAGCAGCTGAAATGTGGTTCTACAGAAGGATGCTGCGGATATCATGGACCGAGCAATGATGAGGTTTTGGAAAGAATAAAAACGAAAATGAAATTAATACTGAACAGCAAGAAGAGGCATCTGAAGTTCCTGGGACATGCAATGAGGAAAGAGGGCTTGGAGAACCTGATACTAACAGGTCAGATAGAGGGGAAAAGAGACAGGGGAAAGCAGCGGATAACATATTTAAAGGGCCTGAGCAGGTGAATGACAGAACGGGGGTTGCAAGATGTTACAGAAGAAAGCGTGCTAAGAGATACCGGGTATATCGCCTACGTCCTGAAAGGACAAGGCACACAGGAGAAAAAGAAGAATGATTTTCAAATAAAAGACCTACTATTTAACACAGAGATCGAGGAGAAGAGGTGGAATCTTACGTTTGCCAATAGTATTTTAGTGCAATTGAATGTAACAAGCCTAATAGACTTCGAACTCTACTCTACGATCTCTCATTACGAACCGTTACCCATTGCACCCCCACACACCCCCAACACGCATCCAAGCTTACAGCCTCTGAAATTTCTAAGCTGCTCTCTTTATCTCGGTATTAACTAAACTCGACGGTGTTTCAACATGATATGGTCAGAAGTTTGAAGCGGAAGAAGCGATATATGAGAATATACACTACCGGCCATAATTATTAGACCACCCCACTGTTTAAAAAAAAAGGTGTATTTCATACTATTTGTCTAATATTTATTGCCAAGTGAATAATTGTAAATGAAAATAGAATGATTCTTTTGTTATTATTACATCGCAAGATTTTACAAGGGAAAAAGAAACAATTTACCCATCGCACCCAGTAGATTTGCTATATATATATATATATATATATATATACACACACACACCGGGCATAATTATTAGGCCACCCCAGTGTTTTGAAATAATGATATATTTCAAACTATTTTTTTTCGTATTTATTGCCAAGTGACTAACTGTAAATGAAAACAGAATGGTTCTTTTGTTAATACTGCACAATAACATGTGCATCAAATGAATTTATAAATATTTAATAATTACCTATATTGCAGTTTCATCAATGAAAGAATGAAGAAAATTTAGGGAGATTCGGACGAGTTCATCTTTGCTTCCTTGGCTTGTAAAATTTTGCAAAGTAATAATAACAAAAGAACCATTCTATTTTCATTTGGCAATAACTACTAAAAATAGTATAAAATACATCATTTCTTAAAAAAAAAGACTGGGGTCACCTAATAATTATGGCCGGTAGTGTATATATCAAAACTCTGGATTAAATAGTTTTTTTAGTTATTAGAAGGCTAATTTTGACGGACTCTTGTACTGGTTCAGGGGCTACAACGGCAGAATTGTTGTGATAAGAAGTCAAATGAAGAAAGATGTCTTTAAAATATATCTGCGTATTTGTAATTAAAGATTCTTATTATTTTTATCTTACCCAGTTTGTAACTGATATATATTTTCAATTTTTTTTTTTTTCAAATTAAAGATTTCAAAATGTACGAAATTCTTGTACATACCTAACATTTACTGAACAATAAAGAGTGATTTTCTTCCTTTTCATTTTCCATACACAGTAGTGTTCTTGGTAACTTCATACAAGCAAAGAGGACATAGATAGTGTCCACAGAAAAAGATGGAAAAATTGCCAAAAATGAAAATTATCAACCTGCATTGCGTGCTTGCATCCATATATAATCACTCACGAAGATGATAAATGGAAGTTAAATTGAAACGACTTGAATATGCGTTGATTGAATAGAGACGTTAACCAAACTAACAACGAGACACGCGAAACGTTTTAAAATGTAAAAAGATTCGTGGTGCAATTTTTCATATTAAATTATTTTCAGAGTCATAAATCCTGGAATGTCATTCAACTCTCTGCGTAGTGTTGTAACAGACTATAGCAATCCGTATTCACATCCACAGCCATCTCACTCCTATTTAACGAAGACTACCCTGGCGAGTTTATTTAACCCATAGTTGAAGGAGTTTTCAGTTCAACATTTTTCTTCTTCTCTTTGACCGGTTGCTACCCAAGTAGCAGTCTGTCCCTCTGTTTAGCTTGTGAGGGGGCGGGGAAGTTGGAACGGTGTCTTACCGAATGGTATTTGCGCGAAAGTAAATGCAACGAAATCGCCTGGAATTCGAACTCGCACTGCGGACCCACTATCCGTTAATCCCCTCAGACTCATTATCCAGTACGCCTTTCAGGTCCACAAACCATTATACCCCTCAGACCCACTATCCATTACGCCCCTCAGACCCACTGTCTATTATGACACCGAGAAACATTATCCATTACGTCCATCAAACCCACTATCCATTACGTCCCTCAGACCCACTATCCATTACGCCCCCCAGACCCACTATCCATTATGACCCCGAAACCCACTATCCATTACGTCCCTCAAACCCACTATGCATTACGCCCTTCAGACCCACTATCTATTACGACTTTCAGGCCCACAATTCATTACGCCCTCTCAGGCCCACTATCCATTACGCACCTCGGACCCACTATGCATTACGCCCTTCAGACCCACTATCTATTACGACTTTCAGGCCCACAATTCATTGCGCCCTCTCAGGCCCACAATTCATTGCGCCCTCTCAGGCCCACAATTCATTGCGCCCTCTCAGGCCCACAATTCATTACGCCCTCTCAGGCCCACTATCCATTACGCACCTCGGACCCACTATCCATTACGCCCTTCAGACCCACTATCTATTACGACTTTCAGGCCCACAATTCATTGCGCCCTCTCAGGCCCACAATTCATTGCGCCCTCTCAGGCCCACAATTCATTACGCCCTCTCAAACGCACAATTCATTACGCCCTCTCAAGCGCACAATTCATTACGCCCTCTCAAGCGCACAATTCATTACGCCCTCTCAAACGCACAATCCATTATGCCCTTAAGGCCCACTATCCATTATGCCTCCGCAACTATGGAAATATGACACAGAATATGTTAAATATTTTATATTAGAGTTTTTTCTACTTTTTGTTTTATTGTTTACATGTAGTTAGCTAGCTTGATACCATTTTTAAGGATTTCCAGCTTGAATGTAGTTATGTAGTTAATATAACTGTTTATAAAATTATCTTTTGTCGATCCGAAATATGTTTTTTCTTTGTCCATGTGTATCATGTACTTCTGCTTTGTAAATAGCCCCTTCTTTTGAATTAACTAAAATATTCAACAGGAATTCAATCAAATTAAGGCGTACAAGTAATTTAGAAAATTACATAAAAAAACGCCAGAACGTGCAATATAAACCAATAATAATGTCAGTGTAGGGATAAAAATAAATACTTACCTGACAAATTTAGTAAAGCAGAAAGTCATTTACAAGATTGTGTAAATAACTGGTTTTGACAAATATTCAAAAGCTTTACATTATATATGTATCGAGCACTTTTTTAATACAACTGATCAGCAAATATTTTTTTTATTTATTCATAAACATTTCCCTAAAAATCAGAATTAGATAATTCAATTATATTTCTATTGAATTTTTTAAGTTATAGCCGTACTAGTAATTTAGAAAATTACATAAAACAAAACGCCAGAAACATGTAACATAATATCACTAATAAAGAATGTCAGTGTAGGGATAAAAATAAATACCTACCTGACAAAAACCGCAATTTTGAAATAGAAATTAAAACGAATAAAAAAAGGGATCCAATATATAGATGTAGAATTTAATATACAAACTGGCAGTGCCTCTCCATATATGGAAGCAAAAACTACTGTAAAGTACGTAAACACTAGATCTAATCATTCTACTAGCATAATCAAAAAGACCTCTACCTGAACACAAATTATCAAACAATTCCTCTCAGAAAACAATCATTGATGAAAGGAAAAAGATTAAAAGGGCCTTAAATGAAAGTGGCCATAAAGGCAAATTAGAATGTAAAGCTCAGTTAAACAAACAAATGAAAAATTTAAACTTATATATAAAAGGAACTTTGTGTGTGCATGTGTGTCCGTCCGTTATCTATAGACTCCGAAACAGCTGAACCGATTTTCTTGAAAATTTACATAGTTGTACTATAAGCGTCTGCGAGTGTCTTAGCTCGGTTTTGTGTCTGCGAGTGTTCTTAGCTCGGTTTTGTGTCTGCGAGTGTTCTTCGCTCGGTTTTGTGTCTGCGAGTGTTCTTCGCTCGGTTTTGTGTCTGCGAGTGTTCTTCGCTCGGTTTTGTGTCTGCGAGTGTTCTTCGCTCGGTTTTGTGTCTGCGAGTGTTCTTCGCTCGGTTTTGTGTCTGCGAGTGTTCTTCGCTCGGTTTTGTGTCTGCGAGTGTTCTTCGCTCGGTTTTGTGTCTGCGAGTGTTCTTCGCTCGGTTTTGTGTCGGGTTATAAAAGGAGTGGTCCGATATAATCAAATTTGATACACTCATAGACAAAGACATAAACGATATTCAGAAGTTTCGAGGTTGCAGTTCTTACAATAGTGCAGAAAATCGATAATAGATGCATATATATAAAAGTCAAGATGTTTGTGTGTGTGTGTCTGTTTATCTGCCTGTATGTCTGTATTTTTTCAGCCCTTTTATTTTAGTTTTTGCTTCGGGTTTGGTTCTAAGTAGGTATAATTGTTGTTCTTAGTCTCAGCCATGATACCATTTACTTAGAGGACTTATTTAGCCTTCAAAATTCAGTTTACGACGAAAAAATCTTATTTGGTATCGATACCAGGAAATCAAAATTTGACTTACATTTATTCATTTTTCTTTCGGTCTACGGTTTCGCTTTAACTGGAAACAACTATTGCTTTTTAGTCTTTTGTGCCAACATCTAAAGAGTCTGAGCTCCAGGATCATGGATTAGTTTTAAAGCTTTTATTACACCCGAGCAACGCCGGGCTATACTGCTAGTAATATTATAAATCGAAACATTATTTCGTTCAACCCACCAATTAATTTAGAATTAAAATCCAAACGAGAGCAAATATGTTTTTTAAATTCTTTTATAAAAGCTTCCTTAAAAATGCGAATTACATAAAATGTTCAATAGAAATCAAATCGAATTAAGTTATAGGTGTACGAGTAATTTAGAAAATTACATAAAAACAAAAAGGTCAGGAGGTGCAATATAATACCAATAATAAAAAATCTAACTGTAGGAAAAAAAACAAATTCCACTTAAAAGACTTTGTAAAACAGAAAGGGTTAATTATTTAATTTTACCGAATTAACTAACCACGTGTGAAAATGAAAAAAAAAATATGAAAAAAAAAAACTTTATTTAACACGGAGTATTAGAAAAAAATAAGCTAAACCTTACAATGGTTAGGATGTCTGCAGATTGTGCCAAGAGAAACGATTAGCCATAATATTGTTTCCAGAACAAAAAATGACTAAAGGAAAGATCAGAAACAATGTCCAGATATAATCACACCCAAAAATACATCCTAGGACATACAAAAAAAGATCAAAATGTTTAAGACCCTTAAGTAACTCCTGCCTAATTTTTATTTGTTTAAAAATTCTAGTCGTGCGTTCGTAAAAATACCTGTTGTGTGTTTGAAAGCGTTTGAAAATCAGTTATTATACATTGCCTGAAAATAACTCGTGTCCGAATAAAAAAAATATTCAAAAGCTCTACAATATATATGTATTAAGTACTTTTTAATTCAATTGTGTATTAGTCTAATTTAATTGTGACTAAAAAAGTAATTAACAAAAATTGTGTGTGTGTGCGCGCTACTATCATTCAATTCAAACAATAAGGTGTGTCTGTTTTTATAAGATAATGCAGACACAAAAGCAAATTTTCTCTCTATCTATCTATCTATCTATATATATATATATATATATATGTGTGTGTGTGTGTGTGTGTGTAATGATGATGTTCATCCCTCGCAGGCGAGGAAGACGACGACTTCTAGGCACTAAGGGGTTTTCTTGTGGGTGGGTGCGTGCGGTGGTGGCTCTTAAAGCCAATCTTTGCACGGGAGAGCCTGTTGCAGCAGAGTCAAGGCTGCGACCGCCAGTGGGTTTACACCTGTCGCTTTTTACGACTTGTCCATCGCTGCAAGGCTTTGAAGTGATGACAGAAGTCATGACTTTCGCTTTAATTGGATTTAAGTGAGGGGGGTTGCGAATGGTCGTCAGCCTCACTCTCTCTTCCTCTTCAATCTATTTTCATTTCGAATTATCCACTTGGCAATAAATACTAAAAATAGTATGAAATACATCATTTCTTTTAAAAAAAATTGGGGTGGCCTAATAATTATGGCCGGTAGGGTGTGTGTGTATATATATATATATATAGAGAGAGAGAGAGAAAGAGAGAACAAATCTACAGGGTGCGATGGGTAAATTGTCGCTATTTGCCTTGTAAAATTTTGCAAAATAACAACAAAAGAACCATTCTATTTTCATTTAGAATTATCCACTTGGCAATAAATACGAAAAATAGCATGTTTCTTTTTAAAAAAAATTGGGGTGGCCTAATAATTATGGCCGGTAGTGTGTGTGTGTGTGTGTGTGTGTGTGTGTGTATGTGTGTATATATATATATATATATACATATATATATATTGTTATAACATAATGAAATTAAGATTTTTTGCGACGCGGAAGTTCCCATGTTTCGGAATCATTTTTACTATGAATCCTTCTTCAGTTGTAAAAATATAATTCCGAAAAAAGGCAAAATCTGTGTGGCAAAAATGTTAAATTAATTACATTACAGTAATATTTTACTCTACTTTTATATTGAGCATTGTAAAATTAAAAATAAACGTTAAGGAACAGTAAATTTCTTATTGTCCTTTCGTCACATGATTGTGTATGTGTGTATGTATATATATATATATATATATCCAAAAGGATATTTTTATATTTTTTTCATGAACTTCTTAAAATATATATATATATATATATATATATATATATATATATATAAAGACAGATTTTTTTCTAATAATTCCAATAAAAATCCGTTTAAGAAAAATCGATTTTCATCCTTTGAACATAACTAAAATCCGTACATATCTTTGGACGAATATCAGGGTTAAAGGCTAATGATGACCATATTTTTGTCTTTTGTTTTAGGGTTTTTTTTAGTTTTTTTTTTTGTTTGTTTTTTGTTTAGATTTTTTTTTACTCTGTTCTAAACTGTTTAGTATCCATTTTATAATGTTCGTCATTTCGAACACAAGAAAAAAAGAAAAATTATAAATTGCGTTGCTTCACATTGGAAACTGTGTTGTTCTCGAGGTTGCCTCGCTAGCTCTCCGAGATCACTTGGCAACTACATACATTGTACCAAGACAATCGGTAATGATTTTTCATATAATATGATATCGATAAAGATCTTCTACAATGGATTGCGTGTCATCTTTTTGGCTTCAACCAGAGCCTCTTGCCAGATGGAAGATAAATGCAATTTGTGCAAAGTAATTCAATTGAATAGACCTTTTTTGTAAATCAGAGAAAGAAGCAATTATCGTGGGTCAGATCATGGATTACAGGTTAGATAACATCATTAGACAACTAAATTTCTGATACAGTTCTCAAGGCTTTCATATATATATATATATATATATATATATATATATACACACACACACCTGATCAAAAAATTTAAGACCACTTAAAAATCTTTAAAAATATTTTTTACAGATAGATTTTAAACTCTTACCACTTAAGGTTACCAATACTACAATCTAAAAGGTTATGGAAACAAAAAGCTACATTCCAAACATTTTATTTAGAAATTTACATTTTTATAAAATGAGGCGATTTACGCATGATCAAAATTATAAGACTAGGGGTATAAATTGTTAGATCTATGGTAATTCTAATGTTTTTAGTTCAGTTAGAGATTAGCAGTCACTGCGTAAAGGTGTTACCATGCCTAAAGCAAGCAAACTTACCGAAGTTGAGCGTTCTCGAATTCTAGAATTCCATAAGCAAGATGTGTCACAGCGGGCGATCGCAGCTAAGGTAAATCGCAGTAAAACTGTGATTTGCAACTTTCTAAAGAACAGTGAGAATTATGGAAAAGCAAAATCATCTGGTAGGCCCCAAAAAATTTCTGCATTGAGTAGGAGACTAAGACGGGTTGTTATGAATTAGGGGGGACTTTCTT
The DNA here is from genome assembly GCA_037127315.1 of Ascarosepion bandense. NCBI lineage: Eukaryota > Metazoa > Mollusca > Cephalopoda > Sepiida > Sepiidae > Ascarosepion > Ascarosepion bandense. Next base: position 465,900 of record JBBBDQ010001672.1, read on the forward strand.
CTAGTCAAATTAAGGCAGTCACAGATGCTGATTGCAGTCCCGGCATGGTAAATAAAAAGCATAAACAAATTCCTCCGCTGCTTCCACGTCACAAGGTGGACCGCTTAAAGTTTGGTTGTGAAGACCAAACCTGGGACGTTGAGAAGTGGAAGAAAGTTTTGTTTTCTGATGAGAAAAAATTCAATCTAGATGGTCCCGATGGCTTCCAATGATATCGGCATAACAAAAACAGGCCTCCTGAAATTTTCTCCACACGTCATAGTGGTGGAGAGTCCTTAATGGTATGGGGTGCCTTTTCTTACAGAGGGACGATGGAGCTCCAGGTGGTGCAGGGTTGTCAGACAGCGGCTGGTTATGTTAGCATGCTACAAAACGCATCATTGATGGATGGTTATTCCAACAGAATAATGCTGCAATCCACGCTGCAAGACGGACCTTGACCTTTCTACAAGAAAATGGGGTCCATCTCTTGGGACATCCTGCATGCTCACCAGACTTGAACACAATTGAAAATGTTTGAGGATGGATGACAAGAGATGTTTATCGAAATGGCAAACAATATTCAACAAAAAATGAACTTCGTGAAGCCTTCTTCAGAAGCTGGAGCAACATCCCCGCATATTAATGAAAACGCTTTTTTCTAGCATGCCCGACAGAATTTTTGAAGTCATCACAAGCTGTGGAGGTAGAACTCCTTATTAAATTTGGTTGTTGAATGTTTTCATACACTTTTCATACAATTTAGTAGAAGTTTTGTCTCTGGTCTTATAATTTTGATCATGTGTAAATCGTCTCATTTTATAAAAATGTAAATTTCTAAATAAAATGTTTGGAATGTAGCTTTTTGTTTCCATAACCTTTTAGATTGTAATCTTGGTAACCTTAAGTGGGAGGAGTTTAAAATCTATTCGTAAAAAAAAATATTTATTTTTAAAGATTTTTAAGTGGTCTTAAAATTTTGATCAGGAGTATATATATATATATATATATATATATATATAACAACTATTGCTTTTTTAGTCTTTCGTGCCAACGTCCAAAGAGTCTGAGCTCCAGGACCATGGATAATTTTTAAAGCTTTCATTACACCCGAGCAACGCCAGGCTATACTGCTATGTATATATATATATATATATATATATATTACACACACGAACTAAATCTAAAAGTGAGCCAAAAGTCGACCGCGGTTTCACTCAACGGATCGTGAAACCGCGGTCGACTTTTGGCCCACTTTTAGATTTAGTTCGTATTTTTGCTCTACTTTCGTCTTGAGCTCTTTCTTGTTAAGGTTTTCGTTTTCGGTGTTTTTTTTCTTTCGAACACGGCTTATGCTTTGTTTATTTCTTTTTTTTTTATTCCCCTTTACCCATTTGGCAGTACCCCTTTTTGATTCCCCTCTACCCATTTGGTAGTACCCCTTTTTTATTCCCCTCTACCCATTTGGCAGTACCCCTTTTTTATTCCCCTCTACCCATTTGGCAGTACCCTTTTTTTATTCCCCTCTACCCATTTGGCAGTACCCCTTTTTTATTCCCCTCTACCCATTTGGCAGTACCCCTTTTTATTCCCCTCTACCCATTTGGCAGTACCCCTTTTTTATTCCCCTCTACCCATTTGGCAGTACCCCTTTTTGATTCCCCTCTACCCATTTGGTAGTACCTTTTGGGTTTGACGACTTACTTTACCTATTTGTTAGCAGTAGGTTTTTCTGATTTCGCTCGTGATTAGTGCTACTGTTTTGTTAGTACGTTTTACAATATATATATATATTCACTCTTATCGATGGTATAGAACATTGAAATGAAAAGTTGCCACATTGAAAGCATTCAAAGCTATATTTCTTTCTTTTCTTATGACGGACAATGTCTGGCTTTCAAGTGATCGCTTCTAATAACGCCAAAATGCTTAGTGGAAAGAATCCATCGACCTTTGATCATCGAACATAAGCTGAATTACGGGATTGCCTTCCATTCTTGACCGTCCTGTTTTGACCTATGAGCCCTATAAAATACGCCTCAACCCCGGTAGTTTAATCTATCATTATTTGACGTAAACGACGTATAGATTCGGAAGTCAGCACTCTGGCCTGTCAATACGTTTTCGTTGCTTTAACACTGGGCGCAATAGTAGCGACGGTTGGTCGTCTTTTAAAACCTAATGGGTTTCTCAGAAGTACGGCTTCTACAATTAATTTTCCTTTTCTTCATTCTTGCTTCTTTCTTTTCGTTTGGAATTCACGCAAAAATAACGTTTCCCCGTGGAAGAGAATTTCATTCACGCCAAAGAAACCAGTAAATGCTGCCGTTTGGTAAGGATTTATGTCATTGACATTGCGATCAGTTTATGATACAGATCGAATTTTATATGACATTCTCGAATCCTTTCATTTTTGCTTTTATCTTGCATCAAACGAAATTTTATAATATTCAGTCGTTATTTCAATGGCAAGTGTTATAAGGAGCTGCAGTCATTAGTTTTGCTAGTTCAGGTATATACAGGTAAGACTTGCCATGACACGTGCGCTGGGGCAAAACATCCCCAGTGCTTTTGTATCCTGTTAGTAAGAAAGAACATTTCCATTGAGCAGTTTCTTTGCAAATAGCGTACACTCCCAAGAGAATGCTTTCCCGATTATTACAATCTTAACTGTAACACATCCGTGTTTTTATTTTCATTAAATTTCAAAATTTTAACGGCCTAATAAAAATCCACTCGAATAAAAATTTAATGTTAATATTGACTTCTTTTTGTTTATCGCTCTCAATCGGATTAAACGATGACACCACCCCTATTCTTTACCGCCTTACATTCGTCCGGATTTCACCCGTTGTACTCTCCGTCCTTCTTCAGATGTCTGTACTAGTACTTAGTAACTATTTTAAACTTTCGAACCGAACACTTTATTCAGCTGAGTGGGTAGATCGTTCTCATTCTTTTTTCATAATTAGGTAGTATTTCTTATCCATCTATATGTTACTTGTTCACTACCTCTACTGAAGTAGTAAATAAGAGTTTTCAGAATTTCCAGACCCAATTACCAGCTAACTTGATAGACTTTAACTAATACTTTAATGCCAGGATATCTTAGTCAAGAAAGATACCAATACCGAATTCAGCTCTAGGCACAACCGTTATATATATATATATATATATATATATACAGTACAGTGCAAAAGTATTAGGACAAGAAATATTTTATATTTTATGAGGCATCAAAATAAAGTTTAAAATCATCCCAGTCCTAGCAATTTTACACACTACTGGTAGTGTGCAAAAGTATTAGGACAGGGGTGACTTTCCTAAAAACCTCACTGAAATTCAAATACAGGATGAAAAGCCAAACTTTTGTAAGAATTATGTAACTAAAAAGGAAGAGGAAAGAAGGCTTCGGAATTTGAACTGGCCCCCCACAAAGCCCCGATCTGAATTCTATTAAACATCTATGGGATATTTTGGATGAAAAAATTGATAAATCTAATGTTACTTCGCAAGACACACTTTGGGAACAAATACAAGCTGCTTGGCAAGAGATACCATTAGATACATCGAAGAAGCTTGTGATGTCAATGCCTGATAGAATAAAGGCTGTGATCAAATCAAAAGGCTATTATACTAAATATTAAATTTATTTTGTAACAAGTATTTTTCTTGTTACAACATTTGTTGAGTAAATTAAATAAAATTATTTTAATTAAATTGTTTATTTTCTGTCAATATCTAAACTTATTTATAAATGGAACTTTGTGTGTGTCCGTTATCTATAGACTCCGAAATGGCTGAACCGATTTTCTTGGAAATGTACACAGTTGTACTATGAGCGTCTGCGAGTGTTCTTAGCTAGGTTTAGTCTCGTGGTACACCCGGTATATATCTGAAATCGATAATCGAAAAAATCGGGTTATAGAAGGAGTGGTCCGATTTTAATCAAATTTGATACACTCATAGACAAAGACATAAGAAACGATATTCAGACGTTTCAAGGTTGCAGTTCTTACAATAGTGCAGAAAGTTTGATCTCGATACCACAAAATCAAAATTTGACTTTAACTGGAAACAACTATTGATTTTTAGTCTTTCGTGCAAACGTTCAAAGAGTCTGAGCTCCAGGACCATGGATTAGTTTTAAAGCTTTCATTACACCCGACCAACGCCGGGCTATACTGCTAGTGCCTCATAAAAGGTAAAATGGTTCTTGTCCTAATACTTTTGCACAGTACTATATATATATGTATATATAAAAAGCATAAACATGTAGGTAATATTAGACAGATTTTGGTCAACAATACGGTGATCCTTACTCATACACACAGTAAGAGGAACCTGCAGATATTGGAGGCCATGTACATCAAATCAAAACAACCAACACTCAATAAAATCAACTTTAAAACAGGAAATAACATATTACATTGCATTTGACTACATGGTTTTGTTGTCATTTCGCGCTATCCCGCGGTGTGACGTCATAAAACCGCATCGCAAACTTAAGAACTGCGTTTATTATTTTTGGTAACTATTGCCGTGGCCAAGCGGAGTTTTATGTCAACAACAAAATAAAATCGTCGGTGATGGTGGATTTTATAATATTTCAGTTTAAACTACCTCTCTGAAGATGGCTCATGTGAGCCGAAAGCTTAGAAGAAAACCAATAAATAATTATCCAAATGTTGGAGAATTTTTGTCTTTATTTTCAACTGAAATTAAAGCAAAAATACGACGTTTAGAACGACTCATGATTAAACATAATAGACATTCATTGTCTCTTATATTTAATAGCATATGTTTAGAAAATATATATATATATAAAGTGAGTAAAGTTTTATAAGAATCCCAACTGACCTAACTTGATGTGGAATTGCTACAGAATGATATTATATTCAAAGTTTAAATGCTTTGTGAATACTGAAAATAAGGAACAGCTTCATAGCATCCAGGTCATAAAATCGAGGCTTTTTATCTCCTAATGCAATCGAGCCTCGCGTTTGTACTTTTCAAATTAAAACTGCAGACCGTGCTTCCATTGGACGGTGTGCAGCCAATGAAGTATCGAGATAAGGATATCCGCAGCTTCGCCAGTCTGACAGCGAGACCGGCGCCGACAATGAAACGTCTGCAGAGGAATGGACGGAGGAGAGAACGTCACTGCATACCAAATTCAGTCGACTTCCGTTCGCCCGATGCATGGAATTGATTCGCTTGAATCTCAGCAGAGACAGTCTGCAATGAAAAACTCAGCACGCGTGCTGAAAGTCAGCGAAAGTGAGGGTAGGTGGTTAGGATGCTGCTTGCCGAAAATTTCCCCTAATAATCTGAATACGATAGGCAGAATCTAATCTGTATTCAAAAGTGTTAAGAATTTCACGCCGAACTAACTCCATCTTCGTGATCGTCTCCCTGATTCAGATATCAAATAATCATAATTGGGTGATTTAACAAATGCACGTTTGATTAACCCATCAATGTTTAATTTTCTTGTGCCCATTAAAAATACCTACGATTCTATACTTTGAACCTTTTCTATTTTTATTAAAAATATATATCTCTAGCATTTTTGTTTATATATATATATATAGACTCCGATTTTAGTTCTACACACTCACGCAGAAAGAAAGAAAAATACTGGATTTTAAAATTAAATACACACAAGCTAGGGTTAAATAGGGACTTAGGTGTTTTGAATCTTTGCAAATATTTCAATAGTTAAACATCTTTTAGATACAATTAAAAATTTTTCTCTAAAACAAAATTTGTAAGTATTATTAAAGATAGGTTTACGTTTACAAATATTTTTAAAAATCTGTCGCTTTCTGCGTCACGTGATGTAAACAATCTCTCACGGACGAACGCTTTCGCGAAATACGTTTCTAATTTAAATTTTAAAATCATTTGTTTCTGATGAAAGGCCGAGAACGGTCTGAAATATCAAATATAATACTAGAAATAAACAAATACTGTCAAAAAAATACATTTTGAAACTTACAACTTTTTAGTAGTTTTTCCTATACATATTAAGACAGTATACGTGCTTCATCACTGTTAATATCTATATATATATATATATATATTTAGACCGTTTATAAATAAATTTATTTAATTTATATTAGTTGAATACATAGATCGAAATCCAACAAATTGAATAGCATAAATAAAAAAACAGGTCGGACAAAAAACAGGTAGGACAAAAAAGTGTTTTTAACATGTTTCACTTTAACAAACCTTTTTAGAGAATTTTAAAGACGAAATTTGACTTTGATCGCTTTGGACGGCATTCACCTGCTACTGTCCACTCAGCTGACTGCCAAATTGACTTTCCAGTAAAGTGTTGGATCCATGTTTCATTCATTGTAACATATTTACGCAAAAACTCTTTCTTGTTGCGTTGAAACAGTTGCAAACACCGCTCTTAATCGTCGACGAGCTGTTGTTTCTGATCGACTGTGAGCAAACGCGGCACCCACTTTGAACACAGCTTTCTCATTGACAAATGTTCATACTCTGCCTTCTGATATATTCAACTCCTCTGCTATCTCACCATTCAATTTACGATCGTCCAAAACAGGTTTGTTGGTGTTTTTCGGGTCAACTGCCGATTTTGGGCGACTTGAAAGGCTCCGTATAATTTGGGTCTGCGTTTAAGTCAGCATACCACCTCTTAATCGTTGTTTCCGACGGAACAGAGGCGAAATAACACTTATCAAGCCTCTGCTTTGATTGAATAGTAATTTTTCTATCAGAAAGCAATGCTTTATCAACACACGAAATTCAGATTTTTTCATGGTTTTGAATAATTGCAACAGTAGCTTAAGTTAAATAACTGTAATCTGTAAATTAATAATCTGATTGGCCCCCCAATTTTGTTACATGCCATAGTTCTTCATAAAAGTCATATTTTTTTCATTATTATTAATTATTCATTTGTGACGCTATCAGTATTTCAGGTCCGCAACTTATTGAGGGATGTGGCAAGTGAAATATTTTAGATTAAAAAAACTTTTGTCCTGCCTGTTCTTAATTCATTCTATTCATATATATATATATATGTGTGTGTGTGTGTGTGTGTGTATTTTCATTTGAAAGTCAGCCGATTACGCAATGTTGGTTTCAACCTTTCGGTATCATCAGGCGATTTATATCAACTCATCTATATATATATATATATATATATAGATATAGAATAAATTTCCAAGTTCAAAATCGTTGAATGATCATTTAAACATGAAATCCCTAAGAGAGATTTCACATCTCATCGGCAACTATCAATATTCAAAATGAAATAAAAAAAAAAATAAAGATTAAACCGGCGGAAGTTCAAAAATTTACGTCACAAATAAAAAAACAACTAGATAGCAATCAATGTCTATTTTTAGATTTTAGACAACATTACTTTCAGATTGAGTTGTAAGCGAAAAATTTTAAAATTTGGCTTTGTCTAGGTTTAAAAAGGGGAAAAAAATAGGAAGTGGTGTTTGACTGAGAAGGGTCTTTGGGATTTACCTTCCTGCTTTTCTTTTTGGATTAAAGTTTTTTGGGGTTTTTTAAATATATATGGAAGTCAGTCGATTACGCAACCTTGGTTTTAACCTTTCGGTATCTTCAAGCGTTTTATATCAACTGATTTTCCAATGTTTTTTTTCTTTTTTTTTTTTCTTTTTTTGTTTTTGTTTCAGACGCACAAGAGGGATTTCAGAAGGCACGAATGAAAGATTAAAATAACTGAAATTTCAAAATAAGAGAAAAGTTTTTCAAGAATTCTAAATACTTTCATCCGGGTTTTTGTAATCCTACATTATATTTTCTCATATGTTTACATCCGGGGACTGTTTTGCAAGTTTGTTATTTTTAATTAGTAAGTATTAATATTAACAATATTTTTTAATTACTAAGTTTGGAATTTTTACAACAGCCGAAATAAATTCTGGATTTATCACTGTTTCATTAGGTGTTGAGTTTTCCCCTAAATAAATACATATATATATATATATATATATATATGTGTGTGTGTGTGTGTCTGTGTTACATCATTCGAAAAATTATCCTCATCTTTTTGCCATATTCACTCCTTCAACATCTGTCTATATTTCTGAGATGAGGTATTGTAACTATTTGCACTATTTACATTGTTTGGACTGTTGTCCTCATCTTTATTGTCATATTCACTCCTTCAACATCTGTCTATATTTCTGAGATGAGGTATTGTAACTATTTGCACTATTTACAGTGTTTAGACTGTTGTCCGCATATTTATTGCCATATTCACTCCTTCAACATCTGTCTATATTTCTGAGATGAGGTATTGTAACTATTTGCACGATTTACATTGTTTGGACTGTTGTCCTCATCTTTATTGTCATATTCACTCCTTCAACATCTGTCTATATTTCTGAGATGAGGTATTGTAACTATTTGCACGATTTACATTGTTTGGACTGTTGTCCTCATCTTTATTGTCATATTCACTCCTTCAACATCTGTCTATATTTCTGAGATGAGGTATTGTAACTATTTGCACTATTTACATTGTTTGGACTGTTGTCCTCATATTTATTGCCATATTCACTCCTTCAACATCTGTTTATATTTCTGAGATGAGGTATTGTAACTATTTACACTATTTATATTATTTGGACTGTTGTCCTCATCTTTATTGCCATATTCACCCATTCAACATCTGTCTATATTTCTGAGATGAGGTATTGTAACTATTTACACTATTTATATTATTTGGACTGTTGTCCTCATCTTTATTGCCATATTCACTCCTTCAACATCTGTTTATATTTCTGAGATGAGGTATTGTAACTATTTACACTATTTACATTGTTTGGACTGTTGTCCTCATCTTTATTGCCATATTCACTCCTTCAACATCTGTTTATATTTCTGAGATGAGGTATTGTAACTATTTACACTTTATTTGGACTGTTGTCCTCATCTTTATTGCCATATTCACTCCTTCAACATCTGTTTATATTTCTGAGATGAGGTATTGTAACTATTTACACTATTTATATTATTTGGACTGTTGTCCTCATCTTTATTGCCATATTCACTCCTTCAACATCTGTTTATATTTCTGAGATGAGGTATTGTAACTATTTACACTATTTACATTGTTTGGACTGTTGTCCTCATCTTTATTGCCATATTCACTCCTTCAACATCTGTTTATATTTCTGAGATGAGGTATTGTAACTATTTACACTATTTACATTGTTTGGACTGTTGTCCTCATCTTTATTGCCATATTCACTCCTTCAACATCTGTTTATATTTCTGAGATGAGGTATTGTAACTATTTACACTATTTACATTGTTTGGACTGTTGTCCTCATCTTTATTGCCATATTCACTCCTTCAACATCTGTTTATATTTCTGAGATGAGGTATTGTAACTATTTACACTATTTACATTGTTTGGACTGTTGTCCTCATCTTTATTGCCATATTCACTCCTTCAACATCTGTTTATATTTCTGAGATGAGGTATTGTAACTATTTACACTATTTACATTGTTTGGACTGTTGTCCTCATCTTTATTGTCATATTCACTCCTTCAACATCTGTCTATATTTCTGAGATGAGGTATTGTAACTATTTACACTATTTACATTGTTTGGACTGTTGTCCTCATCTTTATTGTCATATTCACTCCTTCAACATCTGTCTATATTTCTGACATGAGGTATTGTAACTATTTACACTATTTACATTGTTTGGACTGTTGTCATCATCTTTATTGAAATATTCACTCCTTCAACATCTGTCTATATTTCTAAGATGAGGTATTGTAACTATCTACACTATTTACATTGTTTGGACTGTTGTCCTCATCTTTATTGCCATATTCACTACTTCAACATCTGTTTATATTTCTGAGATGAGGTATTGTAACTTTTTACACTATTTACATTGTTTGGACTGTTGTCCTCATCTTTATTGCCATATTCACTCTTTCAACATCTGTCTATATTTCTGAGATGAGGTATTGTAACTATTTACACTATTTACATTGTTTGGACTGTTGTCCTCATCTTTATTGCCATATTCACTCCTTCAACATCTGTCTATATTTCTGAGATGAGGTATTGTAACTATTTACACTATGTACATTGTTTGGACTGTTGTCCTCATCTTTATTGCCATATTCACTCCTTCAACATCTGTCTATATTTCTGAGATGAGGTATTGTAACTATTTACACTATGTACATTGTTTGGACTGTTGTCCTCATCTTTATTGCCATATTCACTCCTTCAACATCTGTCTATATTTCTGAGATGAGGTATTGTAACTATTTACACTATGTACATTGTTTGGACTGTTGTCCTCATCTTTATTGTCATATTCACTCCTTCAACATCTGTTTATATTTCTGAGATGAGGTATTGTAACTATTTACACTATTTACATTGTTTGGACTGTTGTCCTCATCTTTATTGTCATATTCACTCCTTCAATATCTGTTCCTATTTCTGAGATGAGGTATTGTAACTATTTACACTATTTACATTGTTTGGACTGTTGTCCTCATCTTTATTGCCATATTCACTCCTTCAACATCTGTTTATATTTCTGAGATGAGGTATTGTAACTATTTACACTATTTACATTGTTTGGACTGTTGTCCTCATCTTTATTGTCATATTCACTCCTTCAATATCTGTTCCTATTTCTGAGATGAGGTATTGTAACTATTTACACTATTTACATTGTTTGGACTGTTGTCCTCATCTTTATTGCCATATTCACTCCTTCAACATCTGTCTATATTTCTTAGATGAGGTATTGTAACTATTTACACTATTTACATTGTTTGGTCTTTTGTCCTCATCTTTATTGTCATATTCACTCATAAATAAGGATAATGACAACAGTAGAAACAACGTAAATACTGCAAATAATTTCATTCATTTGTTATTTTCTTTTATTTTTCCTTGTGGGTTGTTTATCTTTTTATTCCGTTTATAAGATCCTGCCTTATCTGTGTTGTATATACTTCACATATTTTCGTATTTAGTTTTCGACGAATACTTTAGTAACGAATCATTTTTTGTATCTGCAATATCTTTATATATATATATATATATATATATATATATATATATATATAAAATGTTAAATTTTCACAAAAAGTAATGTTTACCAATGAATGAGTTATTAAAAAACTGCTCAATAAAATTTTCAAAAAGTATACACCGAATGGCAACTTGATGTGTTTTTATTAACTTAAAAAATATTAAATAACACACACACATTTGTCAGTTGAATTAAATAGAAGTAGCTTATATATATATATATATATATATATATATATATATATATATATGTATGTGTGTGTGAGAGAGAGAGAAAGTGTAAATGTGAAATGTAATATAATTGGAACTCACCTTTCTGGTGTTTTGGTTTCTACAACCAGGTATCATCAGGCAGCAAATACCTGATGGTATCTGATTAGTAGAAACCAAGATAGGATAAAGTTTGCGGCCCCAATTATTTTATCTAATTTACAAACACACACACACACACACACACGTGTTTGTGTGTCTATAAGCTACTACTATTCAATTCAAATGACAAAGAGTGTCTTTTTATAAAATATT
>JBBBDQ010001672.1:482500-502500 GCA_037127315.1 Ascarosepion bandense
GGTTCCCGAAACTATACAAAGAACGATCTGCAATGTAATCAGTCCTTCTTTGGCATCTCAAAAATAATTTTCAAACAAATCATTTCAAATTGTCGCTTGTTTATAACCAGTTTCGTTAATCTTCGTTAATTTCCGTGAAATAAAACAGAATATCTACTTAAATGCAAGTATCGATGAAAAATAATTTTCAAACAAATCATTTCAAATTGTCGCTTGTTTATAACCATTTTCCCTACATGTATATATAATCGTTTTACTCCAAGTACTAGGACTTATGCGCAGGGGGCTACAGAAGAGGAAAACGAAAGGTTACATCAGTAAATAGCAAATAGAAAGAGGAATAGATCACGGGGGCTTGTCAAAGAAGAGGTAAGAGAATAATGAGAATACTGTAAAGAGTGCCAGTGCTTAAGTGAATGCAGGTTATTCAACTGGAATTCGAACTCGGCTCACCTATTTCCCTTTCCGAGCCGATATTCACTGCACGACAACGCACATCCGTCACTAAACGCTTACAGCACCTGGTATTCCCAAGCGGTCACCCATCTAAGTACTGACGAGGCTCAACGTTGCTTAACTTCGGTGATCGAGCGAGAACAGGTGTATTCAACGTGATATGGCAGTAAGCCAGGATAAGCGGAGGTGGTCAAGGGGATAAAAGATGGCAGTTGACGTTTCATCTAAACATTTGGAGACTGTAGCTATCAGTAAAGCAAGTATATGGAAGAGAGTTCCACAGATAAAAAGTGCGAGGAAAGAAGCTGGTAAAGTAGATGTGGCGGCTGCATTTGGTTGCTTTGACTGTAAAATGGTGGAACTTTGTTGTCAGTCTAGTTGGAGAGCCATGATCGTACATCCCAGAAGGAACAGGGCTCATGGAATACGATAATGTGGGTTTGAAGCTGGTTTTTTCTTAAATGTAAAAACACTGCTAAAAATTATAAATAATAGGAAGTTGTGGAGAGCCTGAAGTAAACGGTTCATACAAGATAAACTGGGTTTGCCGCATGTTTCCTTAAATAAAACGAAGAATACAAAACGAAATATGACTGGAAGTTAGGGAGAGCCATGTGTCTTGACGTTTCATGAAAAATGATAAGGTGGATTTGTAGATGTTTTGAGTTTAAGTATGAGTTTTGTTTAACGGCATATCAATATCTCTGTGGGTTATTTAAAACGAGAAACTTCGGATTCAAGGTGTTTTTTAAATGTTTGGTTCTAGTGAGAAGATTTAGTCAGATTTTGAAAAAAATTTTTTAATTTTCTTTTGTTTTAGAACACTGAAGATGTCTTCTAGTTTTGTATTAAAAAATGTATTTTTCCTTCAAAAACGTATATTTTTCTATAAAAGTCTATTTCTATACTTTCATAGTGTTTTGATCCCAGTTTCAGGGTTAGCTATTTGCCCATAGCTGGGACCCTGACAGGTGCTACCACTCCGTGTTAGAGGACCTGAGAACAACAGCAATTAAGAGGTAGTTCCATTCTTCTCACAACCTCCCGATCTGAGGCCTTGCTGCTGGATGCAGCTTACCGTCATACCGAGGACCTTATTAAAGTACTATACATGTATATTAAACACTATAATTAAAAGACTAACAGATTTTTCAGAATTTATGATTAAATATTTTATATATATATAGTCAGCAATCACTGTTTTATGCAGGTTTCATTAAAAATGACAGACTAGGTATTATGGTTAAGGATTTTTTATAATTATTCATTCGATCTTTTTTTTCTTTTGAGTACATAAATTATATAAAAATTTTCAAAATGTTTTATTTCTTCTTCTATGTGCCCTGTCCATTTAGGACGTAGGCGATCATGGTTCTCCACATCTCCCTTTCCCTGGTGGCTCTTAGTAAGTTTTCTCCTGTTACATCACGCAACCCAAGTTCCGTCATCCACCTGATCAGGTCCTGCAAATATGTTATCCGCTGCCTTCCTCTGTCTCTCTTGCCTTCTATCTGGCCTGTCAGTATCAGGTCCTCCAAGCTCTCCTTCCTCATTGCATGTCCTAGGAACTTCAGTTGTCTCTTCCTGATGCTCAGTATTAATTTCCTTTTTGTTGCCATTCTTTCCAGCACCTCATCGTAGCTTTCATGCTCAGTCCACGATATCCACAGCATCTTTCTGTAGAAAAACATTTCCGCTGCTTCAAGTTTTGTCCTCATTTTCGATGATATTATCCAGCATTCACTGCCATATTGAAGAACTGACATCACATAGTAATCCAGCAATTTTTTCTTTGTTGTTTATCCGACCGATTTTGGGAATTTACCGTCATTGTAGATGTCTTACTTAAATAAATAATAAAAAAAACATTGTAAAACGATTTAAATGATAGAAAGTCATGGAGAGCCATGATCGCACACACCTGAAAAGATACGTCTCATGACATAAAATATAAGTTTGTAACGTGTTTTGCTTAATTAAAATAAAACAAAAACCTATCTAAATAGGCAGTCATGGAGAGTCATGATCGCACAATGTTTTCAATGAGACACAGCTCATACAAGATAAAGTAGGTCCACAAAATGTTTTGGTGAAATAACGTTTGTATTATTAGGTTGTCCCAAACGTTCGTAAGCACTTGCAAAAAATTGAAATTTTACTCGAAAAAACAACAAAAATTATTGCCCAAAATAAAGACCATCATTTTCCAAGACTTTCTGCCATTGATCTGCAAGCTTTTGGATCTGGTCAAAGTACTATTCAGCCGGATTCGAATCAAAGAATTCTTGACATGCTTCCTCGACTTCATCAAACGAGTCGAATCGGCGGCCTTTCAGAAAGTGTTGCATTGAGCGGAAAAGGCCGTAATCTGATGGAATACAGTCAGGACTGTAGGCTGGATATGGTAGAACCTCAACGCCGTCCAGCTCTTCAAACTTGTCTTTGGTCTTCCTGGCGGTGTGTGGCTTGGCATTGTCCTGCTGCATCAAAGCGCGCTTTCGGTTGATCAGAGCCGGGTACATTTGCTTCAACTATTCGTAGACCCGCTCAAGTTGTTGACAGTAAAAATCGGCACTGATGGCACGACCATTCGGAACCAACTCAAAATGCACGATTCCTTTAAAGTTCCACCAAACGCACAACATGAATTTATTGCCGAATCGATCTTGTTTTGGAACAGACGGTGTCTCTTGTCCTTTCTGAACCCATCGCTTGTCTCGATTGTGCTGGACCAGATACCCATTTCGCAAGTGTTTACGAACTTTTGGGACATTCTAATAATTTTCGGTTATTTAACAGCTCCGCATAGCGAAAAAATAAAAGAATTCCAAAAAGAAGGAAGGAAAATCGAACCCTTTAATAAGAATGAATATGGCGCGAAAGACAAAATAAAGGAGAAATGCGGCCAACGTAAATTCTATTGGCTAATATAAATGATATCTTTTCGAAAAAGTTGTGAGAGAAAAAAGGAAACAACACTTTCATTCGCTATCCATGTACCCCTTATTTTCCGAAATCACTATGAAAGTTCGTATTTTATTCACAAAGATTTGCCTATAACAATAAACGATAATTTAACAGAGTTGTCTAATTAATCCGATTGACATTTTTCAGTCAGAATATGACAAGGCGAAGTTAAAACATTTGCAAGAGTAGAATGATGTTTGAGATTATAGCTTCGACAAGAAAATAACAGTTTCTCTTATTAGCCATCTATTCAAACAAGCAAAAATTTGTGACAAATGTCTAATCAGTATTTTCAGGTTTTCGACGTATTCCTGGTATTTATTCGAAAATCATGATTTAGACAACTTAGGTAAGTGTTTGAGAAAAAACCTTGTATGTAATTTTATAGGCCTCTTCGTTAGTTTTGTCACATTAAAGAAGCGTATATATATATATATAAGCGGATATTTATCTTAACACAATATAATATAGATATATAATATAGATCTTAATATAAAAAATACATACAACTATATATATGTTACGGAAAATACCGAAGAATTACCGAAATAGTTTAACAACCGACATATTGAAATTATTTTTGAACATTATTTTTAATCGATACTCGAATTTGAGTAGAGATTCTGTTTTTAATTAAACAGTATATTTATTTTTTACCGTCCTGATTATTTACGATAAATTTTGTTACGAAAATGTGTGTCATTCGAAAAGCAGACAGATCTGTTTCGCCGTAACACAGCTCATCAGTACGGTTAGACTCCGATTGCTTTTTAACCCAGGATTGAAACCAGATCGAAATGGTGTCAGTCGGCGACTCTACCCCTGGGCTATGGTCTTTCGGTGGAAGTAGGCAGACTTTTAGCGCATATCATTATACTCGCCCAATAGCTAGAGCCCTCTAATTCATTTCACTGAATGAGCGATATTTCATTTTTAAACGAGTTATTCTGCTACGCAGGTTTCTACCATGAGTGGTGTGTTCAAAATATTACCTGAAGACACCACTCATGGTAGGAACCTGGGTAGCGGAATAACTCGTTTAAAAATGGTAAATATTCAAAAATTATATATATATATATTGCATATAAACATAAAAACAAACGGTAATTGCTGTGTGTTAAGATCAATATCCACTTTATATATATATATGCCTGTAATCGACGGAAGAGGTCATAGTTACTCCGCTTACCCCCTCTAACCATAGTAGTAGTAGCTCGTTTAATTCTCTTTGTTTAATTCCACTTTGTCAAAAACTTAAATGTTCTATGTTCACTATATGTTAATGTTCATTCTTTGATAATGGCTTATGTAAGTCGAAAGCTCAGACCTGATAAAAAAATCAACAATTACTGCGATTTCTTGTCGTCTTTTAACGATAGCACCATCAAGCTAATCAGACTATACGACAGGATCCTACACAAAATAAATAGACAATGCTTGTCTATATTATTCAACGAAACCTGTATTAATATATATATATATATATATATATATATATATATATATATATATTATATATATATATATATATATATATATATATATGGCTCTGTGCAAAAGTTTTAGGACAAGAACTATTTTCTTTTATGAGACATATTGACAGAAAATGAACAATTTAATTAAAGTAATTTTATTTGATTTACTCAACAAATGCTTTAACAAGAAAAATGCTTGTTAGAAAATAAATTTAATATTTCGTATATTAGCCTTTCGATTTGATTACAGCCTTCATTCTGTCAGGCATTGACATCACAAGCTTCTTAAATGTTTCTAATGGTATCTCCTGCCAAGCAGCTTGTATTTGTTCCCAAAGTGTGTCTTGCGAAGTAACAATAGATTTATGAATTTTTTATCCAAAATGTCCCATAGATTTTCAATAGGATTCAGATCAGGTCTTTGAAGAGGCCAATTCGAATTCCGAAGCCTTCCTTCCTCTTCCTTTTTAGTTAAATAATTCTTACAAAAGTTTGGCTTTTCACCCTGTATTTGAATTTCAGTGAGTTTTTTAGGAAAATCAACCCTGTCCTAATACTTTTGCACACTCCCGGTAGTTAGTGTTAGGACAGGGATGATTTTAAACTTTATTTTGATGCCTCATAAAAGATAAAATAGTCCTTGTGTTCATACTTTTGCACACTACTGTTTATTACTATATTATATATATATAATTACTTAGTTTTTGGTCATAATAAAATTAAACCAGTACACAGTTGAATTAAGTGTTAAATACAATTTGTAGAACTTTAAAATATTCTTCGCTTGTAAACGATTTATTAAGCACCCTAGTTTTCTACCATATGGTGTCTTCAGGCTATTTGCAACAACCATGAATGAAAACGTTATAATTTTTTTTTTAATTCTGAAAATTGCGCGTTCAAAATCTCCCCGTTACGTGAGCGTTCTTATAAAAACGGTAAAACCAGTTATTGCACATCGTCTGAAGTCATCACATGGTAGAAGCCTAGGTCGGGTTATAACTCGTTTACTGTTATGGGACCTACCCCTTTTGGACTACAATGGACTCTTCCTATTATTATGAATACCGGGAGAATATGCCTCTCGGGGTGGCGTTGGGTTGTGTTGGGTTGGGTTGAGTCACCCGGGTCTAATACTTGGCAGTCAGACTGACGTGCAACTCGTATGTATTTCTATTTCGTTTAATATATCTGTTTCACTCATTCCTGTGTTCGAGTTTTTTCCAGACTTATTCTGAATTCACAACATTTACAAATGAACAATATATATATATATATATATATATATATATATATATATGAGCATGCAGTGTGGGTATAGAAGAATCCAAAGGAGTATCCTGTACATACAGCGGTAGGATAACTCTCTAAGAGTGCTCTAAATATAAATGTATATAAATACATATAGAGAAAATATAAGAAAAATTAAGGCAGATGCGTTATTTCGTGGTAAATCGGAAGTTTGGCCTATTTCAGGCGAACCATCATCAGCTTCCGTCTTTATTGTACAAAGGATTTTTACACTTTCATAGTGCTTTGACCCCAGTTTAGTGGTTAACTATTTGCCCATAGCTGGGACCCTAACAAGTGCTTTATTGCGAAATATCATGTGAAGTCAATTAATGTTCTTTCAAGTTGGATTTTGGTTTAACTCATGACTACGAGATGATACTAAAACCTCTATAACCAACTACTATATCTACTACGCCAATATGACTTTAGTAGCGTATTTGTTTAGTACAATAACTGATTTCACAGGATATTTTTCAGTAACCAACAAGATAATCCATATAAGCCAATCAATGGGCACCTGATGATGACCAGAAGGTACTTGGTCGAAACGTTGTATCTATTATAACATCAGCATCAACCAAGATGAGAACAATAATTCAAAAAATTCTAAGATATTGAAAAATATTCTTCATCTATGTGCCCTGTCCCTTCAGGACGTAGGCGATCATGGCTTTCCAAGTTTCCCTATCCCTGCTGGCTCTGAGCACACCTTCTCCTGTTACACCGTGCAATCCTTGTTCTGTCATCCACCTGATTAGGTCCTTCAAATATGTTATCCGTTTCTTTCCTCTGTCTCTTTTTCCCTATTCAGTCAGTCAGTTAAAGTGCCATACGTGATACACGCTTGGGCGATCATGTCTCGAAAGAGACATGACTGACTGGGCAGAAGATTATCCCGCAGTAGGTTGCCATTGCTTTCTGCGGTAGACTGGTTGCCGACCAAGGCTATAGAACCCAATCTGTCCTGTTATTTAACCCATAACTGGAAGGAATAGACGGATTAATACCTTTCCCAAGGGTATTTGCGCGTAAGTGAATACAATGGATTCAACTGGAATTCGAACTCGGCTACCTGGTTTCTCGTTCCGAGCCGATATCCACTGTACCACAACGCACAACGCATTTCCCTATTACTCATCTCAAAAATAAATACAAATACGATTGTTTTTATTCATTGTGCACAACATCGAAATATGTAAAGCCCTAATTGTTTCTATTTATTTGAGACTAGCAGTATAGCCCGGCGTTGCTCGGGTGTAATGAAAGCTTTAAAACGAATTCACGGTCCTGGAGTTCCGACTCAGCCTAAAGAATATTTGTGTGAAGTTTGGTGAGAATCGGATAGAAATTGTGGATTTGTATAAAGGGCATACAGACAGATAAACAAACACACACACACACAAAGATCTCGTCTTATCTATCTATCTATCTATATATATATATATATATATATATATATAATTATATATGACCACTCCTTCAATAACCCGATTCTTTCGATCATCGACTTTCGATATTTATCGGGGGTACCTCGACACAAAACCTAGCTAAGAACACTTGCAGACGCTTATATTACAAATGTGTAAATTTTCAAGAAAATTGATTCAGCCGTTTCGGAGTCTATAGGCAACGGACACACACACACAGACAAATTTCCATTTATAAATAAGTTTAGATTTATATTAATTATAAAAAATCTTTTGAATTATCCTCACCGCCTGTACTGGCCTGCCATTCTCTCTTATGTATAACATATGTCGATTCAGATAAAATTTAGAGTGGAAATAGCCATCTTCAACGTGTCAGTTTAAGACATGCATTGTCAACTCCGTTTAAACAAAGAACGACGAAAAATTCTAATGCCGGAGGCCGAGGCTAGTGAAAGAAGGGCTGAGGGAATGTTGGCTATTATAGGCTTAAGCTAGAGGATTCTTAGTAGTAACTTCTTTTATGGTAGTTGGAGGCATGTGTCGTGACCATTGGGTTAGCAGTTGTCGGTAGGAGGGAAAACGTTACTACTTCGCCAAAATTTTACAAAAATCCTATTGTGACTAAATGGAAGAATATGATAATTATTGCAATTTAAATCTATTCCCGTTACGACACATACTAATGATTTCTCTACGTTTATTTAGAAGTACATTCTGATATTGAAATTTCAATTTTTTTTTTCTGTTAAACACAGATTACATCTGTCTCTTAAGTTATTAGGAATGCTTGCCTTGCTTATCAGGTTATTTAGGTTATTTTCTTTAAATTCTCAGTATTTTTTGGAAAGGGCTGTTTGATACCTTAAATCAGGGTTAGTATAGGAGTGCCTGTGTGTATAAAGCCTTTGTTTCCGGTTCTTTGTTTGAACTGCAATAAGATATCTTTCATGTATTGTAGCGAAAGTTGGGCGATCTCTTTCACGAATGGTGAGTCTCGAGGCAGCAGAAATGGGGTTCTACAGAAAGATTCAGAAAGAGACAGCTGAAATTCCTGGAACACCTAATGAGGAAGGGGATTTTGGAGAATCTGATGCTCACAGGGCGGGTAGAGAGGAAAAAGAGACACGGGTAAAAAGTGCAAGACATATTTGATGGGCTTGAGCAAATAGATGGTGCAGCGAGGTTTGGAAGAGATGCCAAGAGGAAAATATTATGAGGGATAAGAGACATGAAGAAGAACGAGGAAGAAGGGTTTGGAAATTTTGACACTCACAGGGCGCATCAAAACCTAAGTGACAACGGAGGCAGTGACCTAAGAACCTGATGAGCTTGTGAAAAATGGATGGAACCGCTGTATTGGGGGTCTTGCTAAGAGCTACAAGGGGACGTAGTTGTGGAGAGCCAGGAGCGCCAATGACATGAAGGGACACGGCACATAAATAAACGAAGAAGTCTATTGTTGGATGTGGTAGAAACTGTGTTATTCCATGTTATAGTTAATAAAAATAAAATAAATGTTATTTATTTTGCAACAGAGTAATGTCTGTCAATAACAGGCCGTTAATTGAACAGTAGCAAAAGGACATCTTCAGGAATTAAATGTCAGGGCCAAAAACTACTAAACAACACGCACGCACGCACACAAAGTGACGTTCGTCCTCAGTTCTGCGTAGACACATAGATGAACCAACGCTCAAGTAGAAACCTTTAGGAAAGACAACACATTAATGGTTGTCTTAAATGAACGCACACATTAAATGTTTTACAGAGAGGCTTATTTTGACAATCACGCCATATATGGAACTCTTGTGATATATTTATGGATTCTCGTTGAAATTCAAGGGCATTTTGTTTACATTTTCGATCCCGTTATAGCTAGCAACAGGGTTACACACCTGAAACGGAAACACGGTTTGGAGAACACTGATCTCACAGGATATAATCAACAAGATAATACATATTAATGGGCACCTGATGATGACCAGAAGGTACTTGGTCGAAACGTTGTGTCTATTATAGCATCTTTATCAACCAAGGTGAGAACAATAGTTTGAAATAATTCCAAGATATTGAAAATTACTCATCTATCTAAATCTAAACTTATTTATAATTGGAATTTTGTGTGTGTGTGTGTGTGTGTGTGTGTGCGTGTGTGTGTGTATCCGTTACCTATAGACTCCAAAACGGCTGTACCGAATTTCTTGAAAATTGACACAGTTGTACTATCAGCGTTTGCGAGTGTTCTTAGCTAGGTTTTGTGTCGAAGCACCCCCGATAAATATCGATAATCGAAAAACTCGGGTTATAGAAAGAGTGGTCTGATTTTAATCAAATTTGATACACTCATAGACAAAGACACAAGAAACGATATTCAGAAGTTTCAAGGTTGCAGTTTTTACAATAGTGCAGAAAATCGATAATATATATATAAGGCAAGATGTTTGTTTGTGTGTGTGTCTGTTTATCTGTCTGTATGTCCTTTATACAAATCCACAATTTTTATCCGATTCTCACCAAAATTCACACAAATATTCTTTATTCTGAGTCTGAACTCCAGGACCATGGATTAATTTTAAAGCTTTCGTTACACCCGAGCAACGTCGGGTAATACAGCTAGTGTATATATATATATATATATATATATATATATATATATATATATATAATGTGTGTGTGTGTGTTACTTTTATAAAATTCAACCGATGTGTCTTGTAGTATGTTTTCATTTTATTTTCAAATAAGTTACATGCCCATATTAAATTTTGGGATAAAACCTTAAAAATTAGTTTGCTTTTTTTTCTCAGTCAGTTTTTATTCTTTATAAAGAACTGGATATTGTTAGTCTGGTAGACAAAAGTTTTTCTTCCAGTTCTATAAATTTATAGACCCTACTTTTTAAATCCAATGTGCATTGATTCAAATAAATGATGATTGCTCAATTCGATCGTCCTGTTTGAAGACATTTGATTCTTTAGAAAATTCATAGACGGACTGCTACGTCAATAAGAAAGCACATTCTATTTTTGTATTTTTTGATCACTATCCCTGGGCAATTAATTTTTATTATTCTCTTTGTATTGTGAAGTCGTATAAAATAGTCAGAGGTCCTATCTCTGCAATTTGGTTCCAGGTTTGGGTGATATTCATTTTAGTTTCTTAGTTTCCTTTCTGTAAATATTGTCAGTATGGTAGACGGAAGTTCTGTTGCTTCAATTCTAGAAATTTATGGAGTCTACTTTTCAAATCCAATGTGTATCGATTCAAATTATATGATGATTGCTTAAATCGATCGTCGGGTTTGAAGACTTTTGATTCTCTAGAAAATTCAGAGAGGGCAATTGTTCTTAGAATTTTCTTTGTCTGGGATTTTTTTTTTGTTTTTCATCGCGCCTTTATTTCGTCAGGTGCCAAAACCAGTGTATGAAAACGTCGGTGACTCAAAAATTAAGGAAAAAGTTAAGTTTACGACAGTCGTTAATTTTTCTTTCTTACTAGTGCTGCTATCATAGTATGGCCATGCGACCCAGCTGTTCATCTCAGTGTTCTCGACAGGCTCTAAAGAAGAATTAGTAATGTGATAGGTACCGACTTGGCGGCTCGACTCCAGTCACTTTCTCACCGCTGGGACGTGGCTTCCCCTTGTCTGTTCTATAAATATTTTCATGGCTCCTGTTCCGACGAACTTAAGTCACTGGTGCCCCTACTACATGAGTTTACTCATGAAACCAGACAATGGCAACTGGGTCTCACCCATTTACAGTTAGATCAACCAAATGCAGCCAACAATTCTACTCCATCAGCTTCTTTTATCGCACTTACCGCCTGTGGAAATCTCTTCCATATTCTTGATTTCCTGACGTCTACAACCTCCAGGAATTTAAATGCAATGTCAATACCCGTCTCTTAACCACTTGAATCTAGTTCTTTCTACATCACCCTGTATATATTTTCCTTTCTCTCTAGCTTTGCAACTGTCTTCACCCCTGTATTCCCATCCTTCTCTTGCTTCTTTCTCTGACACCCCCCTGTAACTGGTTCGTCTTTCTCTTCACTTTCCTCCTATCTAAACTTTTACTCTTATGTAGCCCCCTGCACATCAGTGGTGTTACCGCCTTGCTTGGGATGAAACGATTAAAAAAATTGTCTGCCAACGCTTTCCATCCCTGCATATCTCACAAACCGTTGGCAGTTAAAATGTGAATAAAGAATGATTAACGATGACAGAAAATCGACAATATATCATCCTAATTTTCAATGATATTTTTTTTTCGATATTTATCGGGGGTACCTCGACACAAGACCTAGCTAAGAACATTCGCAGACACATAGTACAACTGTGTAAATTTTCAAGAAAATCGGTTTAGCCGTTTAAGAGTCTATGGGTAACGGACACACACACACAGACAAAGTTCCATTTATAAATAAGTTTAGATATTCTCAGCATCTTTCTATGAAACCGCATCCCTGTTACCTTTCTTCTTGCTTTCTTTTACTCCCTTCTGGAAGAATCCCCCTAGTTTCCTTGCTATAAACACTGTGTTACCTGCATATGTTAAATAATATCTTGGTCGGTGTGGAATTTTACCAAGAAGTATATTTTGCACTGAGCGACGCAAGGATATGTCATTGAGAGTGTAGAAAGCAGGTGGCTGGGAGATTTTATTTTAACGAACAAAGGCCAGAAGGGTCAGCGCCCTAGATGGTGTGGGATGCAAGGTGGCAACTGTTAAAACGAGGAGAATTATTTAAGTGACGTCACACAGTCATTTTAGAGTTTCAGAGAGTGAGTAAGATTTTTAACCAGCCAGTCTGGCTGGCTGGATGCCTCGTATGCGTGCGTGCTCCAACCCGACAAAATCTCTCACTCCACTCTAAATCAGCGAAGAAACGAACAAAAATATAATTGAATATTTTTATTTAAATATGAAGTATGGATACCTGTCGATTTTATCACTGTGGAAAAGCAAGTCATTTCGATTTACCTTGGGTCCAGTTTATTTCCTTACTTATATGTGAAGAAGACAGACAAAATTTGGTTTGAGCATATTCTCACTGAACGGATAGCAGTTTATAGTCCGTCATTTATGAGAGGAAAACACTTGACGATCATGAGAGGCGCAAAATGTGTTGCAGCATTTTTTTCGTTGATAGATGAGAAGCGGTTTATTATCGGAGAACTTTATGCAGAATATACTTAGAATTGAGTATATAACACATATCGTCGGACCTGAAGCAGACTACCACCACATTTAATTTCGTTGTTTTTCATTTTTTTTTCTCTCTTTTTTCAACGCAGTCCTATTGATTATTCTCCTAGGTTTACGATTGACAAAAAAACATTTTGAAAAATTTCAACATTTAAACATTTTCTGGTGTCGGGGGATCAGTTTCTCATACAACGTTATAGTAAATCGAGCCTCCATTTTAAAACCAGTCGACATTATCGCCACCTGTAAATTTGTTCATTATCAAATTCTTAAGACTTTTTTCAGTGCAGTATTATCTTTTACACCTTAAACTTTACGAATGTCAAAAAAATTGCAAAAAGTTTAAGATTTAAACAATTTTAGAGAGGGATCAGGTTCTCATACAGCCTTATAGTGGATTGAAAATGGAGGATCGATTTACTATAACATTGTATGAGAAAGTGACCTCCACCCCAAAAAATTTGTTTAACCCTCTAGGGCCATTCGTATCATATTTGATACAGTATGAAAACAAGCCTTGAAAGAAATATTTTCCTGAAAAATTTTTTAAGAGAAATATTTTATAAATTTCAAATGAAAGCAGTACCAAATGTTTCCTTATACGGAAATACTGTATCAAATATGATACGAATGGCCCTAGAGGGTTAAATAATATAATTTTTTAAAATTTCTTTTTTTGATAAACGGAAAGTTTAAGCCACAATCGATATAGAACTGCACTGAAAAAAGTAAAAAACAAAAAACAAAAAAAACACAACATACTTAACTTAAACAAAGCTACCCCAACGCGAGTGGTTTGAAAATGGAGGATCACTTTACGATAACGTTGTATGAGAAACTGACCCCTCTTCAAATTTATTTAAATATTGTAATTTTTCAAAATTTTTTTTTTTTTTTTGTAATCGAAAAGTTGAAGTAACAATAGATAGGACTGCGCTGAAAAAGTAAAAAGAAGAAAAAATGAAAAATGAAAAATAACGAAATGAAACCTGGTGGTAGTCTGCTTCAGGTCCGCCCACAAATATTAATGCTGTTTATAACTTTAGACTTTACTTCTACCGGTTACTGGTATTTCAGTAGACGCTCCATCTATTTACTAAACATTATATTTATTTTATTTTTGTCTACCTGCTTGTGGTGCATTGGATATCGGCTCGGAACGAGAAATCGAGGAGCCGAGTTCGAATTCCCAGCCGAATTCATTGCATTCACTTAAGCGCAAATACCCTTGGTAAAGGTATTAATCCGTCTATTCCTTCCAGTTATGGGTTAAATAACAGGACAGATTGGGTTCTATAGCCTTGGCTGGCAACCAGTCTACCGCAGAAAGCAATGGCAACCTACTGCGGGATAATCTTCTGCCCAGTCAGTCAGGTCTCTTTCGAGACATGATCGCCCAAGCGTGTATCACATATGGCACTTCACTGACTGACTGAATATAATAGTTGGAAATATAATTAAAACTTCTACTAGGCATAAAGTGGGGGATCGGTTTTCTATTGTTATGAAGTAATAAACTGATCCCCCATTAATTATACTTAATATAATAATGTAATATAATCTATTTCTTCTCCCTTTAGCTGTGAGTTAAACGTCAGGACAGATTGGGTTCTATAGCCTTGGTCGCCTACCAGTTTACCACAGAAAGCAATGGCAACATATTGCGGGATAATCTTCTGTCCTGTTAGTCATGTCTCTTTCGAGACATGATCTTCCAAAGTGTGTATCACGTAGTATGGCACTTAACTGGCTGACTGATGTCATACACGTGTCCCGATCGTAAGATGAAGCAAAGAATGAGTATTTCTTTCCACCCACCCCCAACAATTTGTTGGTGGTGTTGTCATGTAATAACTTTTTCGAAGAAGAGATCAGCTTCGTATATGTCGACGATAATAGGTCAACAAGATTTTTTATTTAGATGGAAATAATACCTTGCTCCTGACTTAACGACCGCTTGTGATTCCAGCGACCTTTTTGCTAAAAGAATTTGTTGTGGATTCCGGGTGAGGAACTGCTCAAAATAATGGACAACAAAACAGATACTCGAGATAGAAAAATAGGTTATATTGAACATAAAGATACAAACTGGAACGTAGGTTGATCATCTAGGAATATATTTAGTAAGGAATGTGTAAGCCAATTTTCCCTGACGAGCTGTTAAGCGAAACCGTGGCTCACTGTTAGATTTTCGATTTTGTTTGCTCTACTTTCGCTTTGAGTGCTTTGTGTACTCTGCTTTCGTATTGAGCTCTTTATTGTTAAGGTTTTCATCTTGGGTTTTTTTTTCTTTCTCACGAATGCTCGACTTTTCGTTCAAGTATTTCGTTTGTTTCTTTTTTCTTCCCCTTCTTTTCCCCCCGGGTTAGTTCCCGGTGGGTTTCAAGACGATTTCATTTGTAGTTTAATTATTGATAATCTTGACAGAATTAGTTCTGTTGCTATTGGTATTATAACTATAATTAATATATATATATATTTTAATTCAGATACTTTAATCCAAGCGGAAAAAGCAGGAAGGTAAATTCCAAAAAACCCGATCCTAATTAATATTAAAAATTTTATTTTAATATTAAAAAATGATACAGGAAGAGAGCTCCATGTAATAAAATATTACAGAGCAAATATAAATTAAAAAAGGATTAATTCAATGATGTTGGTTGATCATTTCGATATGAAAATCCCCACGGGAGATAACACATCACCTCAGCAACAAAAAAATCCTTTCAGAAACTGGAGAAAAATCAGTCTAATTTTCCTTTTTAAATAGATTTGCAAAGAAATTAAAAAAGAAAAAGAAGAAAAAGAAAAAAAAGAAAAAGATAAAACAAAATAAAATCAAACAAACAAGAAAAAGAAAAAATTGACATCGTCTGGGTTCGCAAAAAAAAAGGAAAGAGAATTGTAACTTAAAAAGTAACAGACGGCCGTGTTGAATTTTGTTTCTGAAAGGAATGTTTCTGTTGCTGAGGTGATGTGTTATCTCCCCCGTGGGGATTTTCATATCGAAATGGTCATTCAACATCATTGAATTAATCCTTTTTTAATTTTTATATATATATATATATATATATATATATATATATATATAAGCATGCAGTGTGGGTATAGAAGAATCCAAAGGAATATCCTGTACATACAGTGGTAGGACCTACTAGGATAACTCTCTAAGAGAGCTCTAAATATATATGTATATAAATATATATAGAGAGCAAATCTAAGAAAATTAAGGCAGACACGGTATTTCATGGTAAATTGGAATTATAGGCTTATTTCAGGCGAACCATCATCAGTTCCCGTCTTTATTGTACAAAGGATTTTACAGGAATGAGATTCACAAAGACCTAAAAAAAAAAATAAAAGAAAACGAATAAAAATAACGGTCGCTCCCTTTAAAAGAGAATATTTAAGAAAAAATACATCAGTTCGGCGAACGCACACACATATACATACATAATTCTTCTTTCTTCTTCTTCTTCCCTTTTTGTTTACGCTTTAAGATCTACTGCTAAGAAGATTGGGAATACAATATGTCGATCCAGGATGTTTTTTCCACCTGAATCCATCCTGCATATATACAAGTCAACCATCCGTCCGTGCATGGAGTACTGCTGCCATTTATGGTCAGGTGCCCCTGCCGTTCTCCTCAGTGTTCTTGACAAGCTCCAAAGGAGAGTCTGTAATGTGATAGGTACTGATCTGGCGACTCGTCTGCAGCCACTTTCCCATCGTCGAAATGTGGCCTCCCTCTGTCTCTTCTATAAATACTTTCATAGCTTCTGCTCGGATGAGCTTAAGTCACTGATGCCTCCTCAACAGGTGTTTACCCGTGCAACCAGACTGGCAACTGGGTCCCACCCATTCACAGTCAGGTTAGCCAAACGCAGACGACAATTCTACTCCTGCAGCTTCCTCTCTCGCACTTCCCGCCTGTGGAACTCACTCCCGTATTCTTGCTTTCCTGACGGCTACGACCTCCAGAAATTTAAAAGCAAAGTTAATACTCACCTACTAACCACTGGACTCTAGCTCTCTCCCCTCCCCTGTATAATCTTCACGTTCTCTCCGCCCATGTATCTGTCATTGCACCTGCTTTCTCAGCTTTCTATTGTTCCTTTCTAACTAGCTTGTACTCCTCACTCTTTTCTAATTAATCTTTCTACATTTATGTAACCCCCTGCACATCAGTGGCGTTTCTGCCTTGCTCGGGGTGAAATGATTAAAAAAAAAATACCACTTCTTTTTTAACGCTCGCTCTCACCTAACCCACTTTCTTTACGTCTCAAATCTACGTGTCTGCAATCCAACTGTCAGGTTGAATGTATCTTCGAACTTTTGTTGACACCCGCCGCTACGCGTGTCCTCTGATTATATGTTGCGTATATACATGCTTATGTATAAGTTAGTTATATTGTCTCTTTTTTCCATCTGTCCTGTGTGTATCAAATTTTCCAAGCCCTCTTTCCTCATTATGCGCCCTAAAAATTTCAGTTGTCTATTTCTGCTGTTAAGTATAAATGTCCTCGTTGTTTCCCGAATCTTCATCATGTCCCATATCCGTTTCCGAATTGAAACGAGTAAATGGAAAACAAAAATAAACACTTATACGTAAAATCAGAAAAAGCCAATTGAAATATCTCGGGTTCAAAATAAGAAAAGAGACCTTTGAAAATGTAATACATTTTCATTTATATCACACAATTCGTTCATTAAAATTATTTTAACAGTAATACTCTACATTGAGCGGCTCAGGTGCCTTGTATTAGAAGAATTTTTGGCGGACCTGAAGGAGACTACCACCACCTTTAAATTTGTTGTTTTTCTTTTTTTTTTTTTTTTAATTTTTTCAGTGCAGTCTTATCGATTACTTTCTAAACTTTACGATTGACAAAAAAATTTGGAAAAATTTCAATAAATAGAACTTTAGTTGGTGGGAGTTGCTCAGTTTTTCATCCAACCTATAGTAAATCGTTCCTGTGTAATTAACTTTTTTGCTTGCGTATATTCAACTACTGAATCCTTTACGAAATTTTTAAATAAAGCCATTCTTGGAGTTTCCGAGGAAGATGCCATCGTAAGAAATGAGGAAAACTTGACAAAAACAACAACAGCAACAACTCGTCCCCCCCGCCAAAAAACAAAAAAACAAAAAACAAAGCGTCCCCAACACAATTGGTTCCAAAATGGAGGATCAATTTACTAAACGTTGTATGAGAAACTGAGCCCTCACAAAAAATGTTTAAATTTTATTTTTTTCCAATTTTTTTTTTTTGATAATCGGAAACCTCATGTAACAACCGGTAAGACTGTTCTGAAAAAAAAAAATGAAAAACAACAAATTTAAAGGTGGTGGTAGTCTTCTTTAGGTCCACTGAATTTTTAAATAAAAAAATGCTAAGGGAAATATTACTTTGATTCCGAGTACAAGCTGTTATAAACACAGTAGTTGACGCTAGACAATCGAAGTGCTTCTTGTTTCGTAGTCTATGCGAATGTAGTATCTTGTAGTTTGTAATATGATGAAAAGCAGTAGAAAAGTGTGCTTGTGTTCGTAAAGGAAGACTAGTTTTGTGTTGATCTTGCAAGAGAGTCAAAAAAAGAATAGAAAATAAAGATGTCTTATTCTTTACAGCAACAGGAAAATCGGTTCCTATAAAACGACAAGAGTTGGTTGGCCGGGGAGAACAAAGACGAAATAGAAAACAGCGAAATTGAAAGTAAAACCGAAGCGTTCACGCGTCTCCATCGGCATAAAATGCAGTAGCGAATCAGAAAATCGAGAAATCAATGTGTCTGCTTTTAGATTATGTCCTTTCTGTGTGATGACCGAAGTCTTTTTGTTACTGTTTTATGGTCAGCTTGAAGTCGGCTGCTTAGAAAGGATAATTGATCCCTTTGAAGTCGTGAAACTGGTTTGGTTCTTACTTTTAATTCCTTAGGAGTATTCGAAGGCTTTTCCGCATTCGTTTTCTCTTTTTCTTTCAAAGATGCACTGATCAGCCTTTTTGCGTCAGCAATCGCTGTCGAATTATTTTTTTTTTCATTACTTCCTTTGTTAAATTTTTCATTAATTTTTCTTCCTTATTATTTGCGTCCAACGCTGTTTATTACTATCGAAGAGGTTAACAAATGTGTGGCTTTCAAAAGAAAAGAAATCCTCGTTTTCGTTTAGGAAGTCAAAACAAGAATAAAAAGTGATCAGTGTAAGAAAGGAGTTGGGGAGGGGAAAATAAAGGGGACTAAATAAAGGAATCATTTCAGCAAGAACAGTATAAAAACAGTTAGAGATGAGCCCAAAATGATGAATGAGCAATGGAAGAAAGAAAGATGTTGGAAAATAAAGAAAAGCCTAAAAGAAAAAAAAAATTAGATAACTAAAGAAACGTAAAAGATAATAGTATAGAAAATAAAGACTGAAAAAAAATGGTGTATGAGAAAAGAGCGATTTTAAAAATGGCGGGAAAACAAAGATATGAACGAATAAATAAATGAAAACGAGGCATGTATATAAAACAAAAGAAAAAGATAATTAAAATAACTAAAAGAAAAAGAATAAATTCTAACTGCTATTAATCCCTACACGCGATTTTTCAGGTTTTGAATGTGAACATCACATGAAAGGGATGCATAAAAGACGCGTTTTTACGATGCCAAAGCTTTTCCTAATCCAATAAAGAAATCAAATTCCTCTTTATTCTGACCCTAACTGTCGCCTACACGTTTTCCTTTCCATACTCCACTTTCAACAATCGTTTTCCCTTCCATGTTTACCTGCTACCCATGCATCACAATACGTGCAAATTTTGCTTTTAAAAAAAGAACCACCCCGACTTGATTGGATGGCTGCATGATTCTTGACGCGCACTCTTTTCGCTTCCTGCTTCATTCTTCAATGGCAAATTCTAGTCCATCCTTATTGATGATTAGTGGAAACCTTAGAGCCCCCCCCAAATCAATAAAAGAAAGATGCACGTACAGGTTTTGATCCAAATTCTTTACTTGTAGTATACGTTTGGCAAAAAATCGAGTTTTATATAGGTTAGAATATTATATTAAGGAATACTATGACACCGAAATCCGTAGGCACATTAAACAAGCAAAAGATGTTTGCCAAGAAAACAAGGAAAAATATTCAAAATTACAAATTTTCCGTGAAAAAAAATGAAAAGAGA
>JBBBDQ010001672.1:510000-565000 GCA_037127315.1 Ascarosepion bandense
AAATAGCAGTTTAGCACTCTTTTCTTTGTTTCTCTTGTCTCAAGTCTCTTCCTTATCTATGAGGAAATTGTCCAGCATTCACTGCCATATTGAAGGATTGATATTAAATAGCAGTTTAACACTCTTTTCTTTGTTTCTCTTGTCTCAAGTCTCTTCCTTATCTATGAGGAAATTGTCCAGCATTCACTGCCATATTGAAGGATTGATATTAAATAGCAGTTTAACACTCTTTTCTTTGTTTCTCTTGTCTCAAGTCTCTTCCTTATCTATGAGGAAATTGTCCATCATTTACTGCCATATTGAAGGATTGATATTAAATAGCAGTTTAACACTCTTTTCTTTGTTTCTCTTGTCTCAAGTCTCTTCTTGGTCTATGAGGAAATTGTCCAGCATTCTTTGCCATATAGGAGGATTGATATTAAATCGCAGTTTAGCACTTTTTTCTTTGTTTCTGTTGTTTTTTGGTTAACTTGGGCTCCACCATTAATACGATGCGTATACTATCTTCTATCATCTGAACCAATACCAAAACGGACAAAGCCAAGAGACGTTAAAAACATTGTTTCGCAACAGTTTATATGTAAGAAAAAGAACAAATGGTCCGTGTAAGAAGCAAGTGTTTGCATACTTCTTCTTAATTGATTACAGAAGAACACAAACGACGCCTATCCACCAACCCTTATAATATCCACCAACCCTTATAATATCCACCAACCCTTCAAACGTTTGAATTCGAAAAAATTAAACATATGGATAAATAAGAGGAACCTATATATCATCCGTATGGTGTGAAACTATTATTCTTGTTGATTTGTTTTTTTATGGATTATCTACCTGTTATTGGTTATTTAAACCCGAAAGATAATTCAGGCCTTAGGAAACTATTTACAATAACCAGTGTTTTCAAGAAGTCTCGACACTGGGTAACTACCCAGAAAACTCAAGGTATTTTTAAATGGTTTGACCGCAGGCAAATAGTTTTATAAATTTTACTGTATTCTCGAAGAGTCAGATCTGTAGCCAAATTATCTTTTTTGCAATGATGTTCACCCTGTACAAGACCCAAAAGCCATGTAAGGCACAGGTTATGGGGATGTATGGAAACGATATCGGTTAACTAGATTTGAGCAGATTACGATTGTAGTGATTGGGGAAGCATTCTCTTGAGAATCAGGACCAGAAAGTTGCGGGTCGTAGAAAGACTATGAAGAAACTAAGATAGATAGATACATAGATAAATATTAACAGAGTGAGATAGATACATAGATAGATAGATGTGAACAGAATGAGATGGATAGATACGAACCGAATGAGATAGTTATAGAGATGGATAGATGTGAACAGAATGAGATAGCTAGATAGATGTGAACATAATTAGCTAGATAGATGTGAACATAATTAGCTAGATAGATGTGAACATAATTAGCTAGATAGATGTGAACATAATTAGGTAGATAGATGTGAACATAATTAGATAGATAGATGTGAACATAGATACGAACAGACTGTGGTAACTATATATGAAGATAGATTGATAGATATGAACAGACAATAATATTTAGGTATGAATATAGATAGATAAATGGATATTTACATATATATATATATATTGAGAGAGAGATAGAGAGTAGAGAAAAAGAATGCGAGGTAGCAAGATAAATAGATAGAAATAGACATATATATATATATATAGAGAGAGAGAGAAAGTGAGAAAGAGTGCCACATATCTAGATAGATATAAACACACTGAGATAGAAAGAAAGAAATAGACTTTGGTATATATTAAATCCGTGTTTTATCAACAAATGTCTAAAGAAACTTAAAGCGAAACATGTTAGACACTTTTCCTTCTTATTCTTTACTCATTCACTTAGACAGACAGACAGACAGACAGACAAACCTCATTATTGTATTGTAATGTATTGCATTTATAAGTCCTTTTCTACGTTTTAGGTTCCGGCAGACTTTTCACATCAGTTTTCAACTAGCGTACCACACGCCATGTGTAAATCAGAGAAATGATTACAGCGATTGCTCTAATGTCTAATGCGGCTGCTGTTCCTATTGCGGAGCGAACTAATGTATTGACGACTTGCAATGTCAATTGTCTTTGCCTTTGTCTGGCACTTGTTGAAATGCATTAAGTGTTTTTTTATTTATTTATTTTTCTGTCTTTTAGGGGAGATTTATTGAAATTGTTTGAAAGGCTGAGCTTAGAGTCAAACGGTTGTGGCAATTGTTATCTAAAAGGAAATAAATTTCACCCTTTAGACGGGAGTTATCGTATTTTTCCTGCCGGTTCAGAAGACGGGGTGGCCAGATGCGGGGGGTATTTGTTTCAGTTTGCAAGCTGGTGGGAGGGAGGGGCGTAAATAAAATAGGTTTGAATTTATCTTTAGTCAGCAAATGCAACGTTTACACAATAGAAATTATTAAAAGTTGGGGCGTTTATTTTTAATTACTTCTCTCCAAGCATTTCGGGACTGCCACTAGTGTGCAGGGGGGTTACATTGACCGAAAAAACATTGGGTACAGGGGGTATTAAAGAAAGGTTAAAAGATGGAATTCAAGAAGAGAGATAGCAATTAGTGCTGCATTTAATTAAGGTATATATATATATATATATATATATATATATATATTAACAACCAAGTATTCCATATAATTCACGCATCTACGTGAGCACATATCTTCACGTGTGCAAGTCGCTTACATTATTACTGCCTTTGAATTTAAAAAATTTTTCATAACGTTTATTTATTTCCTTTTAAAAATCTTGTAACACTTTCCCTGTTACAAGGCTATAATTTAAACATTTTTTTTTTGCTCGAGAGGTCAAGGGTATATATATATATATATATATATATATATATATATATAGTCATCCGCAGACAGATCTTTTTCGCTGTATCACAGCTCATCAGTACGATTAGATTCCGATTGCTTTTAACCCAGGATTGAAACCCGACCGAATTGGCGTCAATCGGCGATTCTACCTCTGGGCTATGGGCGTTCGGTAGAAGTAGGCAGACTTTTTAGCGTGTATATTATCATTATACACGCCCAGTAGCCAGAGTGCTCTAATTCATTACTGAATGAGCAATGCGTATAGTCATATGCAAACAAATGTGTTTCGCTGTATCACAGCTCATCAGTACGGTTAGACATCCGATTGCTTTTTACCCAGGATTGAAACCCGACCAAAATGGCGTCAGTCGGCGATTCTACCTCTGAGCTATGGGCGCTCGGTAGGAGGAGGCAGACTTTTAACGTATGATATATATATATATATATATAATCCTACGTCTTTGGAACGACTCGGAGTTGCATGCGTTATGCAATAATCACGTTTATATTTCAAACTGACGGTTTAAAAGATTTTATTTCTAGTTCACTCGATGTTCTTGAGAATCAAATATTTTAAAGTTAAGTTACTGCTTTTTTAATAACAAAATTAAAAATAATAAAATGCAGGGAGAAGAAATGAAAAGGACACAAATCATGAATCTTAAAATTCAAATATTACACGTCCATAAAAATGTAGGGTAAATTAAAATTTCAAATGAAAATACGATAAAAAAATAAAAATAAAAATGATGAGGTAAAATTTAGAATTAAAAATTAAGAATGTAAGCAGCAAAAATGAAGTTTAGGGGAAAAGAAAGAAAGAAAGAAAGAACTAGGCAAAGTTAATGAGGAATTTATATCAATCTGGGTCTAAGAATTTAAGTAAATATTTCATCTATGACAGCATGTGGTCATTAAATCACATATTTTATTAAGCAAATTTGGATTCTTGTTATGGTTTTAAGATTTTTTTAAAACGCATAGATTTCATTTATCTCCTACTCCATTTTCTCCCCGTAGGTGTTTTCGTTAATTTACGTCACCATATATCTAAACTTATTTATAAATGGAACTTTGTCTGTGTCCGTTACCTATAGACTCCGAAACGGCTAAACCGATTTTCTTGAAAATTTACACAGTTGTACTATAATCGTCTGCGAGTGTTCTTAGCTAGGTTTTGTGTACCCCCGATAAATATCGAAAATGGATAATCGAAAAAATCGGGTTATAGAAGGAGTGGTCCGATTTTAATCAAATTTGATACACTCATAGACAAAGACATAAGAAACGATATTCAGAAGTTTAAAACTTGCAGTTCTTACAATAGTGCAGAAAATTTGATATCGATACCAGGAAACCAAAATTTGATTTACATCCATTCATTTTTCTTTCAGTCTACGGTTTCGCTTTAACTATTGCTTTTTAGTCTTTCGTGCCAACGTCCAAAGAGTCTGAGCTCCAGGACCATGGATTAGTTTTAAAGCTTTCATTACACCCGATCGACGCCGGGCTATACTGCTAGTATATATATATATATATATAAACCCACTACATATATATTGGTTTTACTACAACCACGCTCTCCCGTAGACTGACCTGTCACCTTTCTAATCAGAGTACAATTAAACAACATTTCTCAGAAAAACATAAACATGTAGGTAATATCAGACAGATTTTAGTCAACAATACAATAATCCTAACTCTCTCTATTTTTTTTATCATATCACCCCAAGCAAGGCATTCCACTGCTACTATAGCGCAGGGGGTTACATAGAGCTATTGGGTATAGGTAATGTCAGCAGGAGGGTGATAGACGAGTAAGGAGGTAAATAGGGAGAGTGTTGGAGAGAATAGGTGCGAGTTAGTGTGTTAGGAGGTGTCTATTGACCTTACATTTAAACTCCTGGAGGTTGTAGCAGTCGGAGAAGCAAGCATGCGGAAGGGAATTCCATAGGCGAGAAGTGCGAGAAAAGAAGCTGTTGGAGTAGAAATTGCGGTTACATTTCATCGGTTTCACTGTAAAAGGTTGGGACCTAGTTGCTAATCTAGTATCTCGTGCAAATTCACACCTAGGGAGCACCAGTGATTTAAGTTCATCAGAGCAGAAACTGTGGAAATATTTATATTATTCTTTAGAGCATATATATATACACTACCGGCCATAATTATTAGGCAACCCCTGTTTTTTTTAAGAAATGATGTATTTCATACTATTTTTAATATTTATTGCCAAATGAAAATAGGATGATTTTTTTTTATTATTATTTTGCAAATATTTACAAGTGAAGGAAGCAAAGTAGAACTCGTCCGAATCATCCTAAGTTTTCTCCATTCTTTCATTGATGAAACTGCAATATAGGTAATTATTAAATATTTATAAATTCATTTAATTCACATGTTATTGTGCATTATTATCAAAAGAACCATTCTATTTTCATTTACAATTATTCACTTGGCAATAAATACTAAAAATAGTATGAAATACATCATTTTTTTTTAACACAATAATTATGCCCGGTAGTGTGTATAATATATATATATATATATATATACCCCCACTCTGTTTATATCTATCTATCTGCATATCTAACAGCAACACTAACAAAACAATTAAAAATAAAAACATTAATATTTCAAATAAACATCAAATACTCGTTAACGATAAGGAGGATGAGTTTTCCCTTAAAATAATTATAGAAGATACACACAACCCCAGTTTATTAGAAAAAGAAAATTAAATTATCTTTAAAAAAAATGCAAACAGCTAATCTTACCATCAACAGCGTCCGGAATCCAAGTTACTAATAACCAATATTATCTATGCATTTGCATGTATGTTAAGGAACTGCGTTTCTGATCAAACCACATTCATGAATAATTATATTAGACATACGACCACATGCTTATTAAGAAGATTCACATTACCTCCCTCGAACCATAGCTCAATTAGGACTCATTTAAACACACACGCCACCCTACTAAACTACATCCGCAACTTGATAGTAGAAACTACAGCCATTATGGACAAAATAAGAAACAAACAGAACTCAATAAGATCAACTAAGAACACTGTGCGTTGACTGTGATTAAAAAAAATTTCATGGAACTCTAAATACGTACATTACAAGCTACACATTCAGTTTGACATAAAAAAATAAATTTAACAAGTCCTTAATAATGGCTAAAAGAATAGTCGAAACTATGGTACCTAAAAAATATTCGAACAATTCTAAGTTACTGTATGTGCAGAAAAGAAAAGACAATTTTATGAACACAAGGGAAATTAAATATGAAAATGAAACTCGGTAACAATGAAAATTATATATATATATATAATAAATGCTCACTTCAAGGACTTTGTAATACTAAAGAAGTCATTTACAAAGCAAAAGTACATGACTTAAATGGCCCAAAATATATTTGGGAACAACCAATGTAACCTTTAAGACCAGGTGGTTCAATCACAGGTCTACATTCAAAATAGAAAGCTTAAAAAAACTGTTCAAAATTGTCTAGACACGTGTGGAAATTGAAATTAAAATATGGAAAAGACCCAGACAAAACGTTGAGTACAGTAAAAACAACCAAGCCTTAAAACGGTGGCAAGATATGTAGACTGTGCAAGGAAGAAGATTTAGAGATTATGCTATTCCCAAACAAAAACGAAGTATTGAATGAAAGAACAGAAATTATGACTAAGTGTAACCATGCTAAAAATACCTATTACGGTCATACAAGCATGGATGAAAACGGGATAATTTCTTGTAATTTTAAAAATTGCGCGTTCAAAAATTATTCGTCACCTGAGCGTTCTTTAAAAAAAAATAAGTTATTGCAAATCGCCTGAAGGCACCACTCATGGTAGAAACCTAGGTCTCGTAATAACTTGTTTACAAATGTAATATATATATATATATATATATATATATATATATATATATATATATATATATAATATTTCTCTACACACCCGTCTGCTTGGTTGGTTAACCCATATTTTGTACAGACATCTATTGTGACATATTTTTGTTTCTTTAAAACTTACATAGCTATCTGCAATTATCCTGAGCTGACCAAAGGTACAGTTTCCGAGAGAATGAGCTTACAATAACATGATCAACAGTTTTAACAATGCCAAAACTCTCAAACTTGGTCAGGATGACCAGGCTAACATCAAGACGTCCACTTCCTGACTAATCAGACGTCGTAAAATTCGAACCTATTCTTCATGGTCAAAAAATCAAAAATTCAACTATATATACACACATTTACCTCTATACAACAACTACACGCGGCTGTCCCTCAATACTCTATTCTAGTCCCTACACTTACCCTTATCTACATTAACTATCTCCCCGATGTAATAAAATCCCAAGTAGGCATATACGCTGATGACACTCCGGTTTATTCTCGCTTCGATCAAAAATCTGCCAAGGCCGACAAAGCAAACCTCGCCGCCGAGCTTGAAAAGGACCTCCAATCCGTGATGAACTGGGGTAAGAAATAGCTCGTTAATTCGAATGCTTCTAAAACGAAGCTGCTATCTATTAACCATCAGACAATCACTCCTACCCACCATTAGCATGGATCAGGCTAGCCTCCCTGAAAGCAAAGCAGTGCACCTCCTCGGGTTAACTTTCTCAACATGGAATGTCTACATGGAATCCATAGCCAAATCTGCTGCTAAGAAGGTCGGTTCTCTGTGCAGGGAGCCTGGAAGTTTTCCCGTCTGGATCAATCCTGCACATATACAAATCTACCATACTCCTGTGCATTGAATACTGCTGCAATATCTGATCGTGTGCTCCTGGTATCTACCTAGGGTTCTTGACAAAATTCAAACGGAGAATCTGTAATATGCGCATGAGTTACAGTCAGAGAAATGATTGGGTCCCCCCCCCCGTATTGAGGAAAGAATAGAAAATGACGAGATTCAATAAGATTGCAGTTGACGTTGCATTTAAACTTTTGGAGATTGTAGCTATCAGGGAAGCAAGTAAATGGAAAGGAATTCCGCTGGTGGGAGATATAACTAAATAAACTGTTAGAAGTGACGGTTACATTTTACTATATCAACGGGGAAAATGGAGGGTCCTAGATTCCAACCAATAGAACGCTTAAATTTATGTAAGAAAATGTACTAAACCCTCACCAAAGATCCATAGGTTCTAAACCGCTGACGAAAAAGCCCTCAAATATAAACCTGCTCACAGGTGCAACAGACTGGGTCGTAAAGGCCGATTTGGGGCCTAGACTGATGTTCCCAGAGTATATAGCCCTTATACAATTACGTCCAGACATAGTGTTCTTCTCCAATAATCAAAAAATTGTAATTTCATCGGAATTGACCATTCCCTGGGAAGAACACGTAGAAGAGGCTAATGAAAGGAAGAAATTCAAATATGAGGAATTATTAGAAAACTGCAGATCAAATATCTGGAAAGCAAGCTGTATGCCAATCGAAGTGGGTACCAGAGGCTTTGTAGGACGGTCACTCTTCAGAGCCTTAACAGATATTGGATTGGTGGGGTTAAAGAAACGAAAAGCCATTAAAACGATTATGGACACCGCTGAGCGAACTGCCAAATGGCTATGGATTAAGCGAAATAGCGCATGACTCCTTAAAAATTAGAAATGACCATTTTTGATTAAACACCCGCTGAAGTTCGTATTTAATTATATTAAATGAAAATTTTTTTCCGACTGCTTGAAAAAACCCAACTTACCCGAACGCTATGGACTCTTCTTATGTGTTTCCTGCCAGTATTAAACACAAATCGGCTTAGAAAACTAAATCGGTGTCGTATAGCATAGAACAGAAGGAGGGTGCGTCGGAGTCTGATTAACTCTGACGGGGTCAACTCAGCGAGGGTAGTATGATGTTGCGAGACCCGAAACTGCCCAGTGACCTGAGTAAAAGACATCACTGACGACAACTTCCTGCGCTACAAAAAAGTGCGTATTTTTGAAGTGTGGTCGAAGCACCAAGGAAAAAATCTTAGCGCAGTTTCTAAAAAAATATTTTTAGAAAAGACAACCGGAAGCGACTTTACGTCAAATTGAGATGACAATTCAGCATCGATGACATTGCAGACCCCTCTTTGAATTTTTTCGAGCACCTCGAGAGGAATGACAAGAGCATCCGACCAGATATGGCAACAGTATTCAATGCATAGACAAATGATAGATTTATAAAGATCAATTCTGACAAAAAAAAACAAAAAACTTTTTTGTCCGGTAGAGTGACTCAAACTTCCTGCTTAATCCTTCGATAATATATATATATATACATATATATATAGATTCGATATGGCGGTTCCACTTCTTCTTCTTTTATGTGCCATGTCCTTTCAGGACGTAGGCGATCATCGCTTTCCACTTCTTCCTATCCTCTTAATATATTTTCTCCTATTACACCTCGTAACCCTCGTTCCGTCATCCACCTGATCAGGCCCCTCAAATATGTTATCCGCTGCCTTCCTCTGTCTCTTTTTCCTTCTATCTGGCCTCTCCAGGATCTAAGTTACTAATAACCAATATTATCTATGCATTTGCATGTATGTTAAGGAACTGCGTTTCTGATCAAACCCCATTCATGAATAATTATATTAGACATACGACCACATGCTTATTAAGAAGATTCACATTATCTCCCTCGAACCATAGCTCAATTAGGACTCATTTAAACACACATGCTACCCGACAAAACTACATCCGCGACTTGATAGTAGAAAATACAGCGTTTGCGTAAATGAAATGGCAAAAATGCGATTAAGAGACATAGGGAAAGACAGTTAGAAAAATTTAAGGAGCCATGATAGTCTACGTTCAGAAGGGTTCGGCACATATATCAAGAAGAAAGCAGGTATTACTACAGCAATCTTTAGTACATGACGCAATAAATGTTTGTGTTCATGCCTTTGTAAGTTTTGTAATTAAAAACAGGTAAAAAAGGTGCGACTGGTGAATACAGAATGTAACTTAGACAAGAATGAAAATGAGTTTCACATATGTTTAATCAGAATTCCAATCAACCATGACACCTGGATTTAATTAGAGAAACAAAGGAACGAAAGAAAGAAAAAAAATTAATCAATCGAAAATCAATAAATGTCGATCAGTTTTTATTTTGCTTGACATCAAAGGCAAATGAGTTCGCACCTATGTTATTGGAGGCTAATTAACTTTTTTTTTTTTATCAAAATTAATTATATATTCTTTTACGCTTAGCAAAATGCACGTAACTTCGAGGCGTAGAAGCGAATGAGAAAAATGGATGACATCATATCGTCTGCAAGTTTTTGTAACTGAAGGCGTTATTATTATGTTTCAAGCTTATGTCGCGTTTTCACGGCTTATCTATTTTGTTATGATGAGATAACTGGATAGATAGACAGTCAAATAGATGTTATGATACTCTTATTAACTCGATGTTCGGGTTAATCTAAACTTATTTATAAATGGAACTTTGTCTGTGTGTGTGTGTGCGTCTGTATCCGTTAC
This sequence comes from Ascarosepion bandense, assembly GCA_037127315.1. NCBI lineage: Eukaryota > Metazoa > Mollusca > Cephalopoda > Sepiida > Sepiidae > Ascarosepion > Ascarosepion bandense. The sequence continues at coordinate 520,351 of JBBBDQ010001672.1, forward strand.
CTATAGACTCCGAAACGGCTAAACCGATTTTCTTGAAAATTTACACAGTTGTACTATAAGCGTCTGCGAGTGTTCCTAGCAAGATTTCGTATCGAGGAACTGCCGAGAAATATCGAAAATCGATAGTCGAAAAAATCGGGTTATAGAAGGCGTGGTCCGATTTTAATCAAATTTGATACACTCATAGAAAAAGACATAAGAAACGACATTCATAAGTTTCAAGGTTGAAGTTCATACAATAGTGCAAAAACTCGATAATATATATATATATAAGGCCAGAAACCAGGTCTGATCAAAATCAGTTTTTCAGCCCTTTTATTTTAGTTTTTGCTTCGGGTTTGGCTCTAAGTAGGTATAATTGTAGTTCTTAGTCTCGGCCATGATACCATTTACTCAGAGGACTTATTTAGCCTTCAAAATTCAGTTTACGACAAAAAAAAACTTATTTGATATCGATACCAGGAAATCAAAATTTGACTTACATCCATTCATTTTTCTTTCAGTCTACGGTTTCGCTTTAACTGGAAACTTTTTAGTCTTTCGTGCCAACGTCCAAAGAGTGTGAGCTCCAGGACCATGGATTAGTTTTAAAGCTTTCATTACACCCGAGCAACGCCGGGCTATACTACTCGTAATATTCTAAAAGAAATCACTGAAACACAGGTTAGTGAAACAACTATCTTTGAGAAACTTGTTTTTTCTCCTAACTTCTACATTTAATTGTGTATTATTCCATTTCTGACGATTGGTGGTGTTTCGTATGATCCTGCTTTTAGGTTTAGCTAGAATGAAATATCCTACACCCACTTTTCCCTGTACGGGCTTATTAATAGAGAGAACAACAGGTAGTGATCACCGCAAACCGGCGTATTGCTACAGTCGTCATAAATTTTGTTGAGTGTTGGTTAATTCATTTTGAAATAGAGATCATCGATAATATTTATATATATATATAAATATTATGAAATTAATCATTTTTTAAACACTGGGATAACCTAATAACTATGGCCGGTCGTGTGTGTGTGTGTGTGTGTATATATACACACACACACACTCTCTCTCGACCGGCCATAGTTATTAGGTTATCCCAGTGTTTAAAAATGATTTATTTCATTCCATTTTTTTTAGCATTTATTGCTAAGTGAATAATTGTAAATGAAAATAGAATGGTTCTTTTGTTAATACTGCACAATAACGTGTATTAAATGAATTTATAAATATTTAATAATTACCTATAGTGCAGTTTTATCAATGAAAGAATGAAGAAAATTTAGGGTGATTCGGACGAGTTCATCTTTGCTTCCTTGCATAGTAAAATTTTGCAAAACTAATTATCTCAAAACAACCATTCTATTTTCATTTAGAATTATCCACTTAAAAATAGTATGAATACATCATTTCTTTTAAAAATCTGAGTTTCCTAATAATTATGGCCGGTAGTGTATGTGTGTGTATATATATATATATATATATATATAGATATATATATATAAGCTAAGTGTCATACACTCTCGGGTGATCATGTCTCAAAAGATAGATGACTGACTGAACATGATTCTCATACAGCAAGTTGCCATTACATTCTGCGGTAGACCGGTTGCAAACCAAGGCTATTTATCCCATGGGGGGAAGTGACGGATTAATACCTTTCCCTAGGTTATTTGCGCGTAAGTGAATGCAAGGAATTAACCTGGAATTCGATCTTGGCTCCTCGATTTGTTGTTCTGAGCCAATATCCACTGCCCCCCAACGCACATATATAAAATCGTTAAGGCAAACAAGCAAAAGAAAATTAACATATATTTGAAGAAAATTAGTTATACTTGTTTTTTCGTAAAATTGTCATGTATCTTTTTTTTTTACGACAAAGCGGCGTAAGACAAGGATGTGTCTTTTCACCGGATCTGTTTCACCTCTACAGCGAGAATATTTTGAGGATCCTAGAAGTTATGCCTGGATTTGTCATCGGAGGCCACAATTTAAACAACCTAAGGTACGCAGATGATACAGTGCTGATAGCAGACACAAAGGAAACTACCAGACCTCCGACAGAGGGTAGCTGAAGAAAGTAACAAGAAAGGACTAGAAATAACCTGCAAGAAAACCGAATGCATGGTCATTAGTAAAAAGGGCAACCCAAAACAACAAATACAGGTGGGGGATACCGAAATCAAGCAGGTACAAAAATTTAAATTCCTGGAAAGTGTTATAACAGAAGACGGAAAGTGACACAGAGTTCCGAATGCGAATTGGCATGGCGAAGGAAGCATTCCAGAAGTTGAGTAAAGTATTAAGAAACAGAACAATTTCGCTAGAAACAAGGAAGAGAGTACTGGATTGCGATGTGCTGTCCGTTCTTCAATATGGCAGTGAATGCTGGACAATATCGACAAAGATGAAGAAAAAAACTTGAAGCAACTTAAATGTGGTTCTACAGAAGGATGATGCGAATATTATGGATCGAGGATGTGAGCAAGGAAGAGGTCTTAGAGATGATGGAAACGAAAAGGAAATTAATACTGAGCATCAGGAAGAGACAGCTGAAGTTCCTGGGACATGCAATGAGGAAGGAGGGCTTGGAGAACCTGATACTAACAAGCCAGATAGAGGGGAAAAGAGACAGGGGAAAGCAATGGATAACATATTTGAAGGACCTGATCAGGTAGATGATGGAATGAGGGTTGTATTGTGTAAAAGGAGAAGGCGTGTTAAGAGCCAGCATGGATAGGGAAACGTGGAAAGCCATGATCGCCTACGTCCTGAAGGGTCAGGGCACATAGATGAAGAAGTATTCTTTGACATAAAATAAAACGTCGTAGCTGTCTTATAGATAATGAAAATACATATCTATATTATTTATTACTTTTCAGTACAATGCTATAATCAATTAAAAATACGATTCATCCAAAAACTAATTACACCTATTCTTTTTCCTATCATTATGGTTTCATGAAGACACAGTAAGTCTTTAAGTGAGAAATTACAATTAATATTTTTTAAATTGATTCTGCCATTTGTTTTCTTGAATAGCAATTCAAAATGTTTTGCGTAAACATGAATAATTAATTAGAACGAAGATATTTTTGCCTTAAATCATAAAATAACTGTTTTTATATAATAGCACAAATAATTGAATTAAATTCAATCTTATTTAAAAAAAAAAAAAAAAAAACTTAACCGGTTCCCCGTTTTCAAATCAATCACCTATCATTAATAAACAATAATTCATATCGAGATTTCAAAGTAGCAGAACAACGCTTAGGTATGAAAAATTAATTAGCCAAGATTTATATGACGATATTCGAAGCGGTGTGCCTAATATAAACACCGACCGGTGATCGAATCCTACAGTAGGACTTACATCAGAAATGTCAGCTTCTTTATCTTATTTTATTCGTCATATCCGTTCGACAAAGACTTGAGACGCTCGGCAACCTGAACATATATGGAAAAGACATTCGACTAATCAAGTCTGGCGGATAAGAAATTAAGAATTAAAAACATTTTGGAAAAACCCAAAGTAAAATTGCGCACCCACAAAAGTGAATTCAAATAACTATCTACAAGTCAGTGCGAAAAGTAAAATCCTGAATCCTGATTGGATTAAAAACAGGAAATTCATATATGACGTATTTTCACCCCCTAGATGCAAGGGAGGCATTTCCAAAGATGAGCAGAGTATTAAGAGACAGGAAAATTTTGTTGAAAGCAAAGAATAAAGTACAGAAATTTTATGCACTCCTGTAAATGACAGTGAATGCAAGACGATCTCATCACAGATGAAAACTAGATCTGTGACAAGATAAATGCAGTTCTACAGAAGGATGCTGAGAATACACTGAACCTAACACGTGAGCAAAGACGAGTATGAGTAGATGAATGGAAAAACACGGTTTAGGAAAGATAGCAAGATGACCAAATTTTATGAAACCTAAAAAGGATAGGAAATCGTGGTGAGCCATGTTCACTAACGCCCTGAAGGGACACGGCATATAGAAAAAACCTAGCATGTTTAAATGAATAGTGAAACAAAATTTTAGAGATAACAAAAACAAAATTATTAAGAGTCAAGAAAGTAGAGGAAATAGTGGAGAGCCATGACCACCGACGTTCTGAAGGGATACGGTACATGGAAGAATGAGCTTGAGTAAAAATGTTAGAACAGTGTTTAGGAGAGATAACTAAAAGATAATATCTGTTAAGAGCTACAATTGAGGACATTGTGGAGAGCCATGATCGCCAAAGTCCTGAAGGGATACGGTACATATAAGCAAAAGAATGATCTTGAGAAAATTGATGGCGGAAGAAGCTTTAGGAAAGAAAACAAAAAGACAAAATTTATTAAGAGCTACAATGGAGAGGACATTGTGGAGAGTCATGATTGCTAACGTCCTGAAGGGGTATGGGACATATATGCAAAAGAATGAGCTTAAGGAAACTGATGGCGGAAGAAGGTTCAGGAGAGAAAACAAAAAGACAAAATTTATTAAGAGTTACAAAGAGGAAATTGTGGAACGCCGTGACTCTGTAAACGGTACAGAGATGTATAAAATGAACTTGTGAGCAAGTTTGAAGTTTTAAATAGCATTTAAAGATTTACAGGTAGGAGTAGAAAGAGACAAGTGAACTCTCTACGACACTGGTCGGCAACCCTTGGCCCGCAGGCCACATCGGGCCTCGAGTGACTCTTGTCCGGTCCGCTTCCTTACTCAGGACACGATACAAATATAGGTAAACCAAACGAAAGTGACAGTTGATAGTCTAAATATTTTGCTGGAGGGTGATAAGGAAAATTAATACCTTTTTCAATGGTATTTGCGAGTAAGTAAATGCAAAAAATTCTACTGGAATTCGATCTCCGATTCTTCGTTCCGAGCTAATATCCGCGGCACCACAAGACACTTACTTAGGGTTTGATTATTGGTAGTAAAGAGAATGAACTGAGCCAACGTTGTCTCGTTATTGTCTCTCTCTACACGAGCGTGACAGGAGGTAAATTTATACTTTGTGGCGTTGTTCGTTTCTTCATATGAGCCAAAGTACATGAATCCTCGGCACTTTACCGAAGGTAAGCCATATCGAGCCTAGTCAGACATTAAGAGCTTCGAAACTGTGGAGAACCATGATCGCTCACGTCCTGAAGGGAAACTGCACAAATAAAAAAGAAAACTGTTTGCCATGGTGCGTTAAATTGGATGGTTTCTTTTTTCTGTGAATATCTTAATGACGATATTCTGAAGGACAGGTAAGGTCTAATTAATGCGAACTGCTTAATTTTGCTAATTACGCCAATTAAGTTGAAACCACACTCACTGTTAATTAGTTTTAATATGCATGGTCTTAATTGAACCCTTACTTTCTCATTTGATCAAGTTTTAAAGAATGAAAGATTTTAAAGATGCAACGGCAGAGAGACAAAGACTATTGTTTAATTAGTTCTCTTAACCACCAATGATAACGACTATTCTTAAGTATATTAAGATGTCTTTCTGTTTAGCGATCTATGTAAATGTTTTAATAGACATTAGTATAAAGATGGTAATTTTGAGCGCATTTTGGTATTCTATTCAGTTAAGTGCCATTCGTGATATACGCTTGGGCGATCATGTCTCGAAAGAGACATGACTGACTGAGGAGAAGATTATCCCGCAGTAGGTTGCCATTGCTTACTGCGGTAGACTGGTTGCTATAGAACCCAATCTGTTATGTTATTTTGACTGATAGCTAGAGGGGGAACAGATGTATTATATTATTAAGTAGTAATTAGTGGGGGATCAGTTTATTACTTCAGAACAATAGAAAACTGTTCTCCCACTTTATGACCAGTAGAAGCCTTAATCATCTTTCCAACTATTATATTCAGTCAGTCAGTTAAGTGCCATACGTGATACACGCTTGGGCAATCATGTCTCGAAAGAGACATGACTGACTGAGCAGAAGATTATCCCGCAGTAGGTTGCCATTGCTTACTGCGGTAGACTGGTTGCCGACCAAGGCTACAGAACCCAATCTGTCCTCTTATTTAACCTATAACTGGAGGGAAGAGACGGATTAATACCTTTCCCAAGGATATTTGCGCGTAAGTGAATGCAAGGAATTTGACTAGAATTCGAACTCGGCTCCCCGATTTCTCGTTCCGAGCCGATATCCACTGCACCACGACGCACATCCGGTATTCTATTAATACAGTAATTAATATACAAAGTGCGCCAGAAGTAGACTTACAGTTGTTTTGAAGCTTAGGGAACTGGTTAATTTTCTTTTGATTCGGCCCTGTGTCAGACATAACCGAACTCCTTACTGCTTACAGGATTTATATTATAATCATCAGAAGGTTTTTCATCATCAGAAGGTTGGTTGTCGGCAGGTTGGAATGTGACATTTTGTGGAACAGCGTAAGAAAAACAAAATATACATTTTGTAATTTAAAATAGAAATTTCTTAAAAGGAGGAATAACTAGAATTCGTAGAAATTAATGTTCCATTAGAAATATTATGAGTAGAGTTCGTACAAAATGTTCTAGCAGTAATTGTTGAAATAGAGAAAGAGAAAGTGGGCAATATCCGAGTTGACCTGAAGCTTCTCTCGTTACATATTATACATTTTTTTTTTAATCGTTTCACCCCGAGCAAGGTGGAAATGCCACTGGTGTGCAGGGGGCTACATAAGTGTAAAAAGATCAATTAGAAGAGAGTGAAGAGGAAGACGAACCAGATAGAAAGGAGCAATAGAAAGCTGAGAATGCAGGTGTGTTGACAGTTTCAAAGATGGAGAGAAAGGAAAGGATATACGGGGTGGGGAGAGAACTAGAGTCAAGTGGTTAATAGATGAGTATTGACATTGCATTTAAATTCCTGGAGGTTGTAGCCGTTAGGAAAGCAAGAATATTGGAGCGAGTTCCACGGGCGGGAAGTGCGAGAGAAGAAGCTGAAGGAGTAGAATTGTCGTCTGCATTTGGCTAACCTAACTGTGAATGTTTTACATGTATTTCCATATTTGTAGCAGGCGGGATACGCCGATATGTCCGCAGAAACTAATACTACTGTGGCAAAATATCACAGGGTAAATTGCGAATAACCACTTTTAAAACATGGAGGGAGATTTATTTTTAATCGTTTCACCCCAAGCAAGGCGAGACCAATATTAGAGTGCAAGAGATTACAGAGAGAGAAAAGCCTGAGTACAGGATGTAATAAAGAAAGGCTAAAAGTTGAAGTGGATTAAAAAAAAAAAAGATAGCAATAGACGTTGCATTTAAACTTTTGGAGGTCGTATCTCTCAAGGAAGCAAGAAGACAGAAGAAAGTTCCATAAACGGAAAGTGCGTAAAAAGAAGGATAACAATTTCTTTGAGCAACAAATCAGGAGACGCCGTGAAGAGCTATAACTGCCCACTCCCTGACAAAAGACAAAATGATAATTTCTTAGAATAACTACAATTTGATTTACATTTTAGAATATCTTTTAGTTAGCATGAACTAACTATAAACAAGATAGCAAGAAAAGAAAGATTAAGATGAACAAAAATATATATATATATATATATATATATATAACTTCTACTCCAACAGTTTCTTTTCTCGCACTTCCCGACTGTGGAATTCTCTTTCACACGATTGCTTCCCCGACGGCTACAATCTCCAGGAGTTTAAATGTAAGGTCAATAGACACCTCCTAACACACTAACCTGCTCCCATTCTATCAAACACTCTTCCCATCTGCCCAAACCTCATCCTCGGTATCCTTACTCATCTGTCATCTTCCTCCTGACATTCCCTATGTCTAACCACTCCTTCTCTTTACCTTCCCCTATGTAGCCCCATGCGCAATAGTGGCAGTGGAATGTCTTGCTTGGGGTGAGATTATTAAGAAAAAAAATGTTTGCATAGACCTATAATTTACTTCCTACCTAAACCCGGGGACTATTTCTCCTCGAACCGTCTGTTATTGGTCCTTTCTTCATGTTTCTTTAGTTCTTTCTTTCTTTCTTCTTCTTTTTTGTTTTTGTTTTTTATTTCCTTTGTGTCCTTTCTCTCTTTTTTTTTTTTTTTTTTGATCCCCTCTTCTGGTTTCTCATCTTTTCTATTCCCTTGACTTCGTACAAAAAGAATTACCAATAAAAGGAAGTGAATTTCCATCTCTTTTCAAAAATAACGTTTACTACCTGATTAGACATTGGTCTTTCAATGTTGAAACAAATTGTACAATTTTGTAGTAGTTTGTAGTTTGTACACGTTCTAAAGTATAATTTATAATAAATATTCATTGCTCTATTTCTATATTGAGCACTGTTTGAAATTAATGATTTGAACTTTGTAAATATTTTCTTCGTTTCTTATTCATTTGTATAAAAGGATGGTCTAGCAACACTGATGAGCTGTGATACAGCGAAACAGGCTTGTATGAGGATGACTAATATATATATATATATATATATATGAGTGTGTGTATGTGTGTGTGTTATTATGGACACTCCCGTCGATTTCGATGTATGAGTGTCTAACACAGACTGCCACACAAAGAATTGTTTTGAGCGGTGAAGGCTTGTGTAGCACCATCCATGCTTTTTGGAACTGCTGATAACAAACAATCGGTGCTGAAGTTCGCCACAGATCGCATGAACAACAGACCTCAGTTATTGAATCCATAACTGGAGGGAATGGACAGATTAATACCTTTCTCAAGAGCACCAGTGCGTAAGTGAATGCAGAGTGTTCGACTGAAATTAGAACTCGGCTCGCCGATTTCCCCCTACGAGCCGACATCCACCGCACCACAACGCACATCCGTCAATAAACGCTTGCAGTACCTGGTATTCCCAAACTGTCACCCATCTAAGTACTGACCAGGCTCAACGTTGCTTAACTTCGGTAATCGAGCGGGAACCGGTGTATTCAACGTGATATAACATATATACACTCACACACTCTCTCTCTCTCTGTCACGGGTAGAAATCGGTGGGCCTAGTTCCAATTCCAGTCAAACACTTTGCATTCACTTACGCACTGGTGCCCTTGGGAAAAGTATTAATCCGTCCCTTCCCTTCAGTTATGGGTTAAATAACTGAGGTCTGCTGTTCATGCGATCTGTGGCAAACTTCTGCACCGATTGTTTGTTATCAGCAGTTCCAAAAAGTGTGGATGGTGCTACACAAGCCTTCACCCCTCAAAACAATTCTTTGTGTGGCAGTCTGAGTTAGACACTCATACATCGAAATTGACGGGAGTCTCCATAATAACACAAATATATATATTAGTCATCCACATACAAGCCTGTTTTGCTGCATAACAGCTCATCACTGTGGCTAGACACATCCACTTGCTTCTGGGCATGATCGAAACTCGACCGATTTGGTTTCAGTCAAAGTCGCTACTCCATATATATATATATATATATATATATATATATATATATAGTGTGTGTGTGATTAGATAGACTTACGAGACTGCCAAAATTAACCTTTATGCGCTCAGGTTGATATACAAATCATAGTTATATAATAAATATTTAGGTAAATAATACAATAAATTTGAATTTTCAGCTTTACATTAGAAGATTCCTAACTACTTTTACAACGAACCCAAACAACTTTGATTCGGTAGTGTAGTATTGTGTGCTTCAGGAATAGCGTTAATTTGAAAGTTGTATTCATGATCTTTGTATTTTTTTTTCAACAGATGGAAATTAGTAGCCATGGCTAAGATTAAAGAACATAGCGATGACCTCATATTTAAATTGTTACTGTTCGCTGCGAAGAGAAAGCTACAAAGCCACATCAAAGTACTAATTCCGAAAGTTCAAAGATGTCCACATCGTGAAAAACCCTCAAAGGACTAGAAAAAAACTACGAGGCATAAGCCCGCGTGGCAAAGTCACCGGAAGTGCCAAAATCAATACGAAGATCCTCTCATATGATATTCTACCTGGTTTGAATAATTTATGGTCTCAAAATATTTAGAGAGAGACACTTTAGAACAATGCAAGCCTACACGAGAAAAGTTCAGTGGAGAATCGAAGGCTCCCGGCCAGGCAGATCAAAAACATTTTTTCTAGATATTGGTAAATTATTTCATTGGTCAACTGGAAGACAAGTTGAAGCTCTTTGGCATTAAGGATTCCTTCTCAGTTAACACTGAAATATCTTACTATCTTGCAGGTAGGGTGTATATTGGGTGGGTGATACCTAAACTGACAGTTCATTTTATCATGAAGTTATTTTACTTATTTATTTACAGTAATGTTTACCTTGAACAAGGCCCGGGAGCCACTCAGTATAGATGCATATTACGCGGATAAGAGAGGAAGAAAACAGCTAACCCTAGACTTGAAACAGTTTAAGATTGCTGTGTTTGGGGAAGTCGGTTCCACACAGCAATAGTTCGTGGGAAGCAGCGGCTCGGGTGAAGCCTACATCTAACCAATGACATACAAAGGGAATGAGGGTGGTCTCTTAAATTGGGCATGGTATAATGGGTTTTAGGCGGGAAATTTAGAACGGGTAAATCCCACCTTAAATGGGTGAAGATTGTAGTAATTAGGGAAGTATTCACTTGGAAGTCAGTTCCTTGCGTAGTAATGCCTCGATTAGAAGATCATATACCCCAGTGATTATAATAAAGGGTTCGGGGTGAAATTCCTAGCTCCTGAATAAGGCCGGGGCGTACAACGGCCGAAACATCGTACAAGTAGCAACGAAGATGAGGAAAATAGTCCGTAAATACTGTAAATACTACCTCATCTTCGAAATATAGACAAATAAAATGATCTATTATTAAACGTCATACAAATGACAACAAAGATGAGGACAATAGTCCGCATAATGTAAATAATGTAAATACTACCTCATCTCAGAAATATAGACAAATAGAATGATCTATTACTAAACGTCGTACAAATGGCAACAAAGATGAGGACAATAGTCCGAATAATGTAAATACTGTAAATACTACCTAATCTCAGAAATATAGACAAATAGAATGATCTATTATTAAACGTCGCACAAATGGCAACAAAGATGGGGACAATAGTTCAAATAATGTAAATACTGTAAATACTACATCTTCGAAATATAGACAAATAGAATGATCTATTATTAAACGTCATAGAAATGCCTACCAAGATGAGGACAATAGTCCGAATAATGTAAATACTGTAAATACTACCTCATCTCAGAAATATAGACAAATAAAATAATCTATTATTAAACGTCGTACAAATGGCAACAAAGATGAGGACAATGGTCCGAATAATGTAAATACTACCTCATCTCAGAGATATTGACAAATAGAATGATCTATTATGAAACGTCGTACAAATGGCAACAAAGATGAGGACAATAGTCTGAATAATGTAAATACTGTAAATACTGCCTCATCTCAGAAATATAGACAAATAGAATGATCTATTATTAAACGTCATAGAAATGCCTACCAAGATGAGGACAATAGTCCGAATAATGTAAATACTGTAAATACTACCTCATCTCAGAAATATAGATGAATCAAGTCACGTTGTAACCTGAAGGTGGTTGTTGAAGGAAACACGCCCCAAATTGTTTGGAAATGAACAGAAAAGTAGTTGTTTGAAGGGATAAATCATAAGAACGTGGTTGGTGCGGCAAAAGCTTTCAACCGAGTTTTTCAATTGCATGTTTGATTATGGTAGAGACGTGGGCTTGAGCACTATCGTATAATCACAGTCTCAGCGGTCAGGGTTTTTTTCAGCTGAATTAAGCATGTTCATTTGTTCAATAGCATACAGCTTAGTATTAACTGTTTGTTTGTTTTTAATAATTTTATCCCCGTACACAGCACACGTCTCGAGTAGATTTAATAGATTTGTGAACTTGATCAGTATCAAATAATGGATGCTTGTTCTTGCCAACTTGGTATTCCATCTCAAAGGGGTGTCTTATCTGAAAATTTTTTTTAGATATATCAGACAATGTTTCCGCAGGATGACGAGAATTAATAAAAAGTAAAAACTGATTCGAAGGTATATTCTTCGAGATCCTTCGCCGAGCGTCAGAAGAAAAAAATAAACGTATATATGTAACAATCTAATAAATTCCGTTTGAATCATCTCAGCGTCGTTCACGGCTCAAATATCTCGAATAGATTTGGCAGATTTCTCACCTTGATGAGAAGAAAAGAGAAGATGCTTGTTCTTGCCAACTTGGTATCCCATCTCAAAGGGGGGGGTCTAATCTTAAATAAAATTTTAGATGTCAAACAATGTTTCCACAGGATGACTAGAATAAATTAAAAAAAAAACAAAATGCTTCGAAAATTTATTCTTCGAGATTATTCGCAAAACATCAGAAAAAAATTACCGAATATATGTCAGTCAGTTAAGTGCCATACGTGAAACACGCTTGGGCGATCATGTCTCGAAAGAGACATGACTGACTGAGCTGAAGATTATCACGCAGTAGGTTGCCATTGCTTTCTGCGGTAGACTGGTTGCCGACCAAGGCTATAGAACCCAATTTCTCCTATTATTTAACCCATAACTGGAAGGAATAGACGGATTAATACCTTTCCTAAGGGTATTTGCGCGTAAGTGAATGCAATGAATTCGGCTGAAATTCGAACTCGGAAAGCCGAGTTCTCGTTCCGAGCCGATATCCACTGCACCACGACGCATATCCAAAACAGTCTAATAAATTCTGTTTAAAGCATTTCACTTCTGTACGCAGTACAAATAACTCGGCAATTTCGGCAGCTTTTTGACATTGGTTAAATGCAAAGAGAAGAAGGATGTCGGACATGGTCCCTTCTTGTTTACTTGGCATTCCATCTCAAAGGGGTCTCTAATCTGAAATCAAATTTTAGTTACGTCAGTTTCCGCAGGATAACCAGAATTAAATCAACGAATACATGTTCTTCTTCTTCTATGTGCCCTGTCCCTTCAGGACGTAGGCGATCATGGCTCTCCACGTCTCCCTATCCCTTATGGCTCTTAGTGTGTTTGCTCCTGTTGCTCCTGGCAACCCCCGTTCCGTCATCCACCTATGTTACCACCTAATATAATAACTCAAATAAAACTGGGTCTTTAGATGAATACTGAGAATAACACGGACTGATCATGTGATTAAAAAGGAAGTTCTTAAGAATATGTGATTTCTAAAGAGGTTACTGCATGAAATAAAAATGAGAATTTAAATTTCTGTAATACATCATGAGGAAGGACGGCTCAGAGATTTTATTACCTACAGGGCATATTGAGGAATGCAGAGATTGAAGGGAAACAGCAAGCAGCGTAGCTAATGAATTTGTTTTAAATAAACAGAAGGAAAGCGGCAAAGAAAAATGTTAAAAAGAAGGTTGAATTTTTTGAAACACTATAAGTGAAATTCGACTGGGAAAACTTAAATTTTAGATATGTCAGACAATGTTTCCACAGGATGACTAGATTGAATTAAAAAAACAAAAATGATTCGAAAGTTTATTCTTCGAGATCATTCGCACAACATCAGAGAAAATTAACGAAAATATGTAACAGTTTAATAAATTCTGTTTAAAGCATTTCATCTCTGTACCCAGTACAAATAACTCGAGCAGGTTAGCCAGCTTTGTGACATTGATTAAATGCAAAGAGAAGAGGATGTCGGACGTGTTCCTTCTTGTCTATTTGGCATTCCATCTCAAAGGGGTCTCTAATCTGAAATCAAATCTCAAGTACGTCAGACAACAGTTTTACTGGGTTGATCATAGTTAATAAAAGGTAAAGAATTGATTCGAAAGGTTATTTTTCGAGATCATTCACAGAGCATATAAAATGAAAGAATGTGTTTAACAATCTAATAAATTCGAGAAACAAATAAGCGGCAGAACCTATTTACGAATAGATTGTAACAAGTTATTTTGCTGAAGGCACTGATCAAAGATAATCCCAATAGAAAGGATACTTCCGATTGTTATTAAAACGATAAAAGAATTTGATCCTCGTTCGTTCGTCCCTGGTTGTTTTGTTCTGTTTCGTCGGAGTTGTCTTCCTAGTGAGGAAGAACATATAGCTGCAAAAAATAAAGATTATACAATTAACGAATGTGCAAGTTTAAATGGGAAAACACTTGAGTTTCTAATTGATTAATTCTTTTTAGTTTGGTAGAAGTATTTTGGCATTAAGATTTTATTGCAGGATTATGTTAGACCGTAGCCATTATTCAAATAAAAAAATTAAAGAGTCGATTCTAATATTCCCTGCTTAAAAAAAAAAAAATCAGGTGTATTCTTACCCAATATCAACATCTCACAATCAGTACATTTTTTTTTTTACCAATTTGAAAAAAAAAATCATTACTCATTTGTTAAATATCTACCTTGTTTTTTTTTCTTTTCTTTTTTTTTTTTTTTTTTTAGATATTTGATAAATATCTACGTTTCCCGAATATTTAAAAAATACGAGCTAATTCTTATCTATAAAGAAATATAGCGATGGAAAGCATTACGCAACAATTATTGATCCTTCTTTGAATTAAACAAAAAAAACCTTTTAAAACGGGAGTAGAGAATAGTTTCTTTGCTATTTGAGGATATTAGAAACACCTGCACTGAAGCCATTAATGTTCATTTTTCTTGTTAATGCATTTAGTGTTTTAAACACATCCAAAATCAAAGAAGGAAAAAAAAACATTTGCTGGTGCTGGGTAGACGCGTTGAGTGTAAATCAACTGAAAGATTTTCCTCATAAAATCGACAATGCCTTTTAAAAGACTGTTGTGGGAAAAACGGAAGAAATCAATAGACTTTTATCGATGCAGATCCGCACATATCAATTTCAATCCACATGGTTTTATTGAAAATATGGAAAGTGCGACACGGAGATCCGAAGACGGATTGGCAAGGCAAAGGACGCGTTCCATAAGATGAGCAGAATACTAACCCACAGGAAAATCTCAATAGAAACAAAGAAAAGAGTGCTAGACTGCTACGTGATGTCAGTTCTTCAATACGGCAGGGAATGCTGGACAATATCATCGAAAATGAGGACAAAACTGGAGGCGGCCGAAATGTGGTTCTACAGAAGGATGCTATGGATATCGTGGACTGAGCATGCCAGCAACGATGAGGTGTGGGAAAGAATGGACATAAAGTGGGGGATCAGTTCTATATTACAATCAATATATAAACTGACCCCTCATTTTGTGGTCAGAGCAGTTTCTATACATTTATATTCCTGTGATCCAAAGGCACAAGGATTCATTCCAGGAGCTGAGAAGAGTATTAAGAAACAGAACAATTTCGCTAGAAACAAAGAAGAGAGTACTGGACTGCTACGTGATGTCAGTTCTTCAATACGGCTGTGAATGCTGGACAATATCATCAAAAATGAGGACAAAACTGGAAGCGGCCGAAACGTGGTTCTACAGAAGGATGCTACGGATATCGTGGACTGAGCATACAAGCAACGACGAAGTGTTAGAAAGAATGGCAACAAAAGGAAATTGATGCTGAGCATCAGGAAGAGACAACTGAAGTTCTTGGGACATGCAGTGAGGAAGGAGAGCCTGGAGAACCTGATACTGACTGGACAGATAGAAGGAAGGAGAGACAGAGGAAGGCAGCGGATAACCTATTTGCAGGGTTGGATCAGGTGGATGACGGAACGGGGGTTGCCAGGAGCAACAGGAACAAACATACTAAGAGCCACAAGGGATAGGGAGACGTGGAGATCCATGATCGCCTACGTCCTGAAGGGACAGGGCACATAGAAGAAGAAGAAGTTTGACAAAAGAGTGTCACTCTCAGATCTCTCAACGTTTCAGCAAAATGACTTCTTGTTTTAATAATAAGTTATTTTACTTTTACATTTCTATCTTTGCAGTCATATTTCGTCAAGCCTTTCATGTGAGGCACACAGATACCTTTGTCTATTCAGTGATCGGTTTGCGTTAACTTGGTACTGACACAGGCTTTGTGGTCGCCATCTTTGCTATTCTGCTGCTAATCTTTTTCTTTCGAAAGATATTTCTTTTTTACTGTTATATTAAACGCATAAAATGTTGAACAATGAATATTGGATAAAATCGATTTATATGATACCAGGATTATACAACGCACAAAAAGATTTAGCCTAATCAGCTTTCTATTCAGATGATAATCATTAATCACAATTAATCATTTCACCCTAAGCAAAGCGGGAATGCTAATAATAGACAGGGTTTACTGGGAGTGCGTTTTGGCGCCCATTTCTACAGTAGAACAAACTCATCCTCCTTCAATTAATACTAGCCTGACGTCTAGGGACGCAGCTGTGAGGCAGTCAAGTGAGAGTCTAGAGGCAGTCAAGACGCAGCGTATCTATACTGTTCGGAATTAGAATTCTATCTGCTGATTACTAATACTTATTGTATATATTATTGTTATTCTAATATTCTGTTTGAACCTACCTTCTTGTTTTCCGTGTCTTTCTTTCTGGCCCAAACAGGCCACAACAAATTGGCGACGAAGATTTCGCCACAACAGAGTGAAACTGAAAGAAAAGACGGAGTATAGAGGGCATTGAACAGAGGATAAAAGACGAACGAGCCTCAAGGAGATAGAATATGGGGATTGACGTTGCATTTAAATTTTTGCAGATTGTATTTATCAGCAAAGCAAGTAAACGGAATAACTTTCCACAGATGGAAAATGCGAGAAAAGAAACTGTTGGAGTAGAAGTGGAGGTTGCATTTGCATATATATAAAAGCTCGCCAGAGCGTTTGCCATGAAAACATTAGTAGAAAAGACAGAAGGAAGCCACGTCACGTTGGAGAGAAAATGGATGAAGTTAAGATGCCAAGTCAGGACTGATTATATTATATATACAACCTCGAGATGAATAGCTGGAAGACCAGGTCAGATATGACAACATTATTTAATGTATGGACGAATAGTAGATTTGTAAATATTTAAGATGGACTACATTTATTTACATATTTTCTATCTCATCTACAGTCGGAAAAGCAGAAGCTGCTATCAATTAACCACCACAGACAACCGTACCTACCTCCCATTAGCATAGAATAGGCTTGCCTCCCAGAGAGTAAAGCACTACGCCTGCTTGGCCTCACACTCTCAGCGGATCTCAAGTGGAATGACTCTATCGAATCCATTGCTAAATCCGCTGCTATGAAAGTCGGTTCTCTGTGTAGGGCCCGGAAGTTCTTTCCGTCTGAATCTATCCTGCACATATATAAATCTACCATCCGCCCATGTATTGAATACTGCTGCCACATCTGGTCGGGTGCCCCTGCTATTCTCCTCAGGGTTCTTGACAAAATACATCGGAGAATCTGTAATGTGATCCATACCGACTTGGCTGACCGCCTGCAGTCACTCTCTCACCGGCATGACGTGACTTCCCTGTGCCTCTTCTATAAATACTTTCACAGTTTCTGCTCCGATGAACTTAGATCACTGGTGCCCCCTAGGTACGAATTTGCACGAGATACTAGATTAACAACTAGGTCCCACATTTTACAATGAAACCGATGAAATGTAACTGCAATTTCTACTCCAACAGCTTCTTTTCTTGCACTTCCCGCCTGTGGAATTCCCTTCCACATGCTTACTTCCCCGACGGCTACAACCTCCAGGAGTTTAAATGTAAGGTCAATAGACACCTCCTAACACACTAACTCGCACCCATTCTCTCAAACACTCTACCTATGTACATTCTCACTCGTCTATCACCCTCCTTCTGACATTTCCTATAACCAATCGCTCTATGTAACCCCCTGCGCTATAGTGGCAATGGAATGCCATGTTTGGGGTGAAATGATGAAAAAAAAATCAGTAAACTTGGTAAATTCACGGGTGATTACATTCTTTAGTCGTTTTATGAGACAATGCAAATATAATATTTATCTTCTTTTAGGCAAAATTAAAAATTAATTCTCGTTTAATTAATAAGTTATTTTACTCTTACATTTCTTTATTTGCAGCCTTATATGTTCAAGCCTTTCATGTGAGGCACTCAGATACACTTGTCTATCCCGTGATCGTTTTGCTTCAATTTGTTCTTGAGATAGGCTTTGCTGTCGCTATATTCGCCGTTCTGTTGCTAATCTTTCTTTTTCGAGAGATATTTCCATTTTCCTGTTATATTAAACGCATAATATTTTGCACATGAATTACTGGATAAAAAGCGATTTATATAATACCCGAAGTAATATATGAGTCTTAGATACAATTGGCTGTCTGAAAGATATAAAAAGAATGAATTAATTAAACGATACAATGACCTTTATTTTAAACTTGAATTCATATCTTCGCATGATTGAATCTCAATACATTGTATCAAGACTTTTGGATCTCATTATTAAAACTTTGTAACAATTGTCGTCATTTATGATACGGTTAAACCAGTTTGTTAGAAAGATGTGCGCTGTTTTGCAGTGGATATTGGCTCGGAAAGACAAATCGGGGAGCCGAGTTCGAATTCCAGTTGAATTCATTGCATTAACTTACGCACAAATACCCTTAGAAAAAGGCAAGTAATCGGTCTCTTCCCTCCAGTTATGGGTTAAATAACAGTACAGATAGGGTTCTATAGCCTTTGCTTACAACCAGTCTACCGCAGAAAGCAATGGCAACCTACTGCGGTATAATCTTCTACCCAGTCAATCATGTCCTTTCGAGACATGATCGCCCAAAGCGTGTATCATGTATGGCACTTTACTGACTGGCTGAATGTCATAGTTGGAATCATAATTAAAACTTCTACTGCGCATTAAGAGGGGGATCGGCTTTCTGTTGTTATGAAGTAATAAGCTGATCCCCCCACTAATTATACGTATAATAATGTAATATATAATCTATCTCTTCTCCCTCTAGTTATGAGTTAAATATCAAGACAGATTTGGTTTCTATAATCTTGGCTGGCAACCAGTCTGCCGCAGAAAGCAATGGCAACCTACTTCGGGATAATCTTCTGCCGAGCCAGTCATGTCTCTTTCGAAACATGATCTCCCAAAGCGTGTATCAAGTATGGCATTTAACTGACTGAATTAAAGATTAATATCAATTTTATTTTTTAAATTTAGCTATTTTATTTTTTTAAACTAAAATATAGTTTTTCTTAAATGAGATTAAAACAGTGCTTAACTGCATTATACAAGTGTTTCTCTAATTATTGTATCAGTCTACCGGAAGGCATTGTATGGTATATATGTGATCGTTTATTACGCAAGATTTTGCTGGAACGGTTTTGCGATCTTTACGATGGCTGACCAATTCGAGAAATAAAATTATGCTTGCATTTTGGCAACTATGCTAGACGTAACCTCAATATTTTTCGGTAGGTTTTACTGAAAATTTATTAGAGAAAATAGAAATTTTTGTATAGTACTTGCGTTTCGGGGTCGGTTGAATGTCAGTTAGAACTGCGCGTATTATCTACACCTACAGGTTCTCAACGTGGACAGTGACACCTGCTTAGGGATGCTATTAAGTGTTAGCCAGACATAATAATTTTAATAGTGATGTGTGATTAATTCATCAAATGTACAGTTCGTTTTATCGGCTATGTAGCGCTCTTAAACCCCAGACTCCATCAACGACACATGAAAACTTGATTAGTAAACCCAGCATAGAGATAAATGCTATTTAGAAGCAGTACGATTAATCAGTTACACGTCCAGGTAGTGGAACCGAAATTGGCGCGGTAAATCCGAACGGATGGTCATGGGCAAAAAGGGTGGCCCAAAATGCCAAATACAGGTGGGGGATACTAAAATCTATCAAGTACAAAAATTTAAATACATGTGAAGTGTTCTAACAGGAGACGGAAAGTGCGACACATTACAGAAGTTGAGTAAAGTATTAAGAAACAGCACAATTTCGCTAGAAACAAAGAAGAGAGTATTGGATTGCTATGTGATGTCGGTTCTTCAATATGGCAGTGGATGCTGGACAATATCATCTAAGATAAAGGAAAAACTTGAAGCAACTGAAATGTAGTTCTACAGTATGATGCTGCGAATATCATGGATCGAGCATGTGAGCAATGATGATGTTTTGGAAAGAATGGAAACGAAAAGAAAATTAATAAAGAAGAGACAGCTAAGTACCTGGGACATGCAGTGAGGAAGGAGGGCTTGGAGAACCTGATACTAACAGGCCAGATAGAGGGGAAAAGGAGACAGGGGAAAGCAGCCGATAAAATATGTGAAGGACCTGATCAGGTGGATGACGGAGCGAGGGTTGCGTGGTGTAACAGGAGAAGGCGTGCTAAGAGCCACCAGGAATAGGGAGATATGGAAAGCCATGATTGCTTACGTCCTGAAAGGACAAGGGGTAAATTTTTGTTTTCTTCCCCGAAGGCCTTTACCCGTCAAATCTTTCCTAAACTTCCTTAATTACGTGCAAATGTATATGCTGAAATCAAATCGATCGATAATTGTTTAGCGAAGAAACCTACCATTTTTCCTGTTATCGACCACAGAAAAAATATCTCACCCCTTACCGCTGAATGACTTGGAGCGTAGGATACTTATTACGGCCCGTTTACTTGCTTTGAGCAATTAGTCCGCGATTTGTTTGGTTTCGGAACTCATTTTCCGCGCATGAATAGCAAAAAGGAAGTAAATTGGTCGAAAATCGCCAAACTACACGTAAAGTCATTCTGCAGTGAATAACATGTTTTGAACCGTGGTTACGGGGTGAGATAAACAGCGAAAAGAAGTTCGATATTTTTCTGGTTGTAAAATTGAAAAAAGGTAGATTTCGTCAATAAACAGTTTCCGATTTGAGTTCAGCATTTACTTTTGCAAGGAAATAAGGATGTTTTGGAAAAATTCGAAGTGGTAAAGGCCTTCGGGGAACAAAACAAAAAATTTACCGGACACGGCATATAGAAAAAGACATATGGTTCAGAACCGCGAGACACGACAACTTGCTTAGTAGACCCAGCATATATTTCTGATTAAGAAAGATAGGACACCTATACATTTTGACTAACGGAGTATAGAGACTAGATTCATGCCTCCGAAATTACACCATATATATATATATATATATTTTAATCATGTCATCCCAAGCAAGGCATTCCACTGCCACTATAGCGCAGGGGGTTAACAGGGCGATAGACAAGTTAGGCCGTACATAGGGGGAGAGTTGGAGAGAATGGAAGGGTTAGTGTGTTAGGTGTCTATTGACCTTACATTTAAACTCCTTGGAGGTTATAGCCTTCGGGGAAGCAAGCATGCGGAAGGGAATTCCACAGGCGGGAAGTGCGAGAAAAGAAGCCGTTGGAGTAGAAATCGCGGTTACATTTCATCAGTTTCACTGTAAAAGGGTGGGACATAGTTGCCAATCTAGTAGCTCGTGCAAACTCCCACCTAGTGGGCTCCAGTGATTTAAGTTCATCAGAGCAGAAGCCATGAAAGTATTTATAGAAGAGGCACAGGGAAGCCACGTCACGCCGGTGAGAGAGTGACTGCAGGCGGTCAGCTAAGTCGGTATCAATCACATTACAGATTCTTCGCTGTATTTTGTCAAGAAGCCCGAGGAGAATAGCAGGGCACCCGACCAGATGTGGCAACAGTATTCAAAACACTGGCGGATGGTAGATCTGTATAAGTGCAGGATAGATTCAGGCGGAAAGGATTTCCGGGCCCTGCACAGAGAGCCAACTTTCATAGCAGCGGATTTAGCAATGGATTCGACGTAGTTATTCCATTTGAGGTCCGCTGAGAGTGTCAGACCAAAGCAGGCATAGAGACGTAGTGTTTTACTCTCTGGGAGGCATGCCTGTTCCATGCTAATGGGAGGGAGGTGCGGTTGTCTGTGGTGGTTAATTGATAGCAGCTTCGTTTTGGAAGAATTGAATTTTACGAGCCATTTCCTAGCCCAATCCACCACGGATTGGAGGTCCTTTTCAAGCTCAGCCGCGAGGTTCGCCTTGTCATCAGCACCAGATTTTTGATCGAGACGAACGTATACTGCGGTATCATCGGCGTACATGCCTACTTGTGATCTTATGGCATCGAGTAAATATATTTTTTTTTCATCATTTCACCCCAAGCAAGGCATTCCACTGCCACTATTGCGCATGGGGCTACGTAGGGGAAGGTAAAGTGGAGGAGTGGTTAGATGTAGGAAATGTCAGAAGGAAGGTGATAGATGGGTAAGGATACCGAGGATGAGGGTTGGGCAGATGGGAAGAGTGTTTGAAAGAATGGGAGCGAGTTAGTGTGTTAGGAGGTGTCTATTGACCTTACATTTAAACTCCTGGAGATTGTAGCCGTCGGGGAAGCAATCATGTGGAAGGGAATTCCACAGTCGGGAAGTGCGAGAAAAGAAACTGTTGAAGTAGAAATTGCTGTTGCATTTTATCGGTTTCACTGTGAAAGGGTGGGATCTAGTTGCTAATCTAGTTTCTCGTGCAAATTTGTATCTAAGGGAATTAAAGCATTGATCATAATATACCGGTTATCCTGTCTGTGGTGTGTTCGATCCCTGGGTCATGTAGCTCTGAAATGATTTATGCTCAGATTCAGTGAAGAAACGTACGAACGAGAGAAAAGCCAATAAACTTGCAGGGGTTAAAAATGATATACCTTCGTTAATTAAGTAAATGGTTTGGTTCGAAATTCAAAGAAAGCTTAATGAGCAAGAAGATACCTGAAGATTCCTTTATCCTACCCATTTTTCTTTCCGTCTCTCATTTTTCTCCTCTTCGTCTTCTCTTTCCTCTCTCGTTCTCTCTCTCTCTCTCTCTCTCTCTGTTTATCCAATTCTGTTTTTTTTCTTTTTTTCTTTCCCTCAGTTTTTTTTTCCTGCTATGCCCTGTCGGCTAGGGATTCAGAATACGTCGACTGCACCTCTGCAGATGAGTACCACCTAATGAGGGGACTTGGGTTTGACGATAAATTTCATCCGACAGCAAGGCTTTTATTTGAAACGTTTTAACGAGTATGAAAACCACCTCTTAATTGCCATTGTTTCCAGGTTCACCTTGACCAGCGCTTGTAACACCTGTTAGAGTCCCAGATATGGGCAAATAGTTAACCCCACCAAAATTGGTGTCGAAACACTATGAAAGTATAAAAAAAGATATTCTAACAATACATTTTGGGAGAAGAAAATAATATCCGTAATACATTTTTGAAGGAATATTATTACTTCATAGGTAATATATATATATATATATATATATATATATATATATAAAATATTACTAACAATACATATTTGAAGAAAAAAATTAACAACAGTAGTATATTTTGGAAAGAAAACATATATATACCAGTCATGCATCTGACTAATGAAAAGAAAATTTCTTTACAAAAGTATGTCAATGAAACCTGATCTACAAACTGATTTCTTACAAAGAATACATTTTCTAGTCATACGAATCTATCGTAAAAATGAAACCTGATCTACAAACTGATTTCTTACAAAGAATACATTTTCTAGTCATACGAATCTATCGTAAAAATGAAACCTGATCTACAAACTGATTTCTTACAAAGAATACATTTTCTAGTCATACGAATCTATCGTAAAAATGAAACCTGATCTACAAACTGATTTCTTACAAAGAATACATTTTCTAGTCATACGAATCTATCGTAAAAATGAAACCTGATCTACAAACTGATTTCTTACAAAGATTACATATTCTAGTCATACGAATCTATCGCCAAAATGAAACCTTATCTCCAAACTGATTTCCTTCCCGCCTGTGGAACTCTCTTGCACATTCTTGCATTACTGACCGATACGACCTCCAGGAATTTAAATGCAATGTCAATTCCCATCTCTTAACCACTTGACTCCAGTTTTTTCTACATTACCCTGTATATATTTTCCCTTCGTTCTATCTTTGCAAATGTCTTCACACCCGTGTTTCCTTCTTTCTCCTTTCTTTAACAGTCCCCCCCTGTAACTGGTTCGTCCTTCTCGTTACTCTCCTTCTATTTAATCTTTTATTCTTATGTAGCCCTCTGCGCGTCAATGTTGTTACCGCCTTGCATGGGGTGAAACGATTTAAAAAAGGCCCCTGATTAGGAGGTTTTGAGGAGTGTAGAATCAGCTCTTAATTGCTGTTGTTCCTAGATACGCCTTGACATTCAATACCAGGCTACAGCAGGCTATTTTGTTTTTTAATCATATCACCCGGAGCAAGGCGGTAACGCCACTGATGTGCAGGGGGCTACGTAAGAGTGAAAAGATTCGGGAAGAGAAAGCCGGAAACCACATCCTAAACAGGGAACAAGGGATGAACCTTTTCACCTGTTCAATAGACGAGAGTGGAGTGTGAACCGGGCGATAGTTTAGTCTATCTACTCCAATTGAAAAAAAAAGAAAAGAATGAAAAGGTTGGAAGAGAGAAAGCCGGAAACCACATCCTAAACAGGGAACAAGGGATGAGCCTCTTCACCTGTACAGTAGACTTAGAGAGTTAAGTGAAAGCAAGATAACTGCATGGCTGCAGTAGTGGCATCACTCATTAAATGAGAATTATATACCTTCGGCTCGAAATTTCTGGCATCTGAAGAAGGCCGGAGCGTATAACTGCCGAAACGCCGTAATAATAGCAATAAAGATGAGGAAAATAATTCGAACAATGCTAATAGTTGGGGGAGGGGAATGCACGACTGCAATTTAATATCTAGCTTCTTTTTGGCAACATCTGTTAGGGTCCCAGCTATGGGTAAATAGTTAACCCCTAAACTGGGGCCAGTACACTATGGAAGTATAAAAATAGATTTTATAGTAAAATTCTCAGCAATACATTAAAAAAAAGCATCAGCAATAGATTTGACTCTCAACAAAAATCCTATTTACAAAATAAGAAAATAAAACCTTTTTTTATAAATCGTTTCAACCCAAGCAGAGCAGTAACGCCTCTAATGCGCAGCAGGCTACATAAGAGTAACAATTTAGACAGGAACAGAGTGAAGAGAAAGACGAACCAGTTACAGAGGGGGTGTCAGGGCAACAGAAAGATAGGAACACAGGTGTGAGGACAGTTGCAAAGGTAGCTAGAAATGAAAAGAACAAGATATACGGGATAATGTAGAAAAAACTTGAGTCAAGTAGATAACAGATGGGAATCGACATTGCATTTAAATTCCTGGAGGTTGTAGTCATCAGGAAAGCAAGTACATGGAAGGGAGTTCCACAGGCGGGAAGTGCGAGCAAAGAACCTGATGAAGTAGATTGTCCGCTGCATTTGGTTGATCTAACTGTAAATGGGTTGGACCTTTTTGCCAGTCTGCACGAGTAAATTCTTGTGGTGGGGGCATCAGTGACTCAGGTTCGTCGGTGCAGAAGCCTTAAAAACATTTGTAGAACAGAGGGAAAACACATCTCGCTGGTGAGAAAGTGGCTGGAGTCGTGCTGCCAAGTCGGGACCTATCACATTAAAGATTCTCCCTTGGAGCCTGTCGAGAATACTGAGATAAAACTTATCTAAAAACTGATTTCTTACAAAGAATACATATTCTATTCATACAAACTTGTCTTAAAAATCTTGGCATTAAATAACCCATTCAGGTTGATGCACCGTAAAATAAAATAATAAAAATGTCTCTTCTTTTCTTTTTTTATCTTTTATTTTTCAAAAAAAATAGAAAAAGTATTTTCTTTTTTTACTTCTCTCAGTTCACTCTTATTTGTCCATTTTCTCTTTTCTTTTTCTTTTCATCGCGATTTCTTCACATTCACCCTCCCCGTCATTCATTTTCTTTAACTCCATCCATCAAAATCTTCTTTTTTTTTTTTTAACCAAAACCCCGTCTCTTCCTTTTTTATGCCCCCGCTTTTGAAACACGTTTTTTTTTAATTCTATTATTCTTCAATTCTTCAATTCTTTAATTATTTTTGGTTTTCAATTCTTTTATTCTTTTACCTCTGTCTTCATCTTATACAAAATGAATGAATTCTTGAACTGATAAAACGAGAACTCGACCCAAAAATTTTCTTTTCCTTTTTTTTTTTTTTTTTGTTTAAATATCTCACGACATTTTAAAAAAGAAAGATTGTCAGCGAAAATCTTCATAAAATACATTGCAATGACAAATAAGATCGATTATTGATTTTTAATTTAAGTTAATCACTGTTATAGGAAATTCTCTGTCAATCAAAAACGTTGGGAGCAACACATTTTTTAATTGATCAAATAAAATATTTTGTTCACGTCTTTTTATTCAAAAATATATAACAACCAGCAGGGTTACTTGACGTCGTCCATAGAAAAGCGTTTAATAGTTTGTTTTTTTTTGTTTTTGTTTTTTTGTTTGTTGTTGTCTTTTTTTGTTGTTGTCTTCTGTGATGTGCGTTGTGGTGCAGTGGATATCGGCTCGTAACGAGAAATCGGGGGAACCGAGTTCGAATTCCAGTTGAATTCCTTGCATTCACTTAGGCGCAAATACCCTTGGTATTAATTAATCCGTCTCTTCCCTCCAGTTATGGGTTAAATAATAGGATAGATTGGGTTCTATAGTCTTGGTAGGCAACCTGTCTACCGGAGAAAGCAATGTCAACCTACTGCGGGATAATCTTCTGCCCAGTCAGTCATGTCTCTTTCGAGACATGATCGCCCAAGCGTGTATCACGTATGGCACTTAACTGACTGACTGGCTTCTGTGAACACTTCCGTTATTTCTACTAAGTGCCACTTCCGCTATCTATTTACGCCTACAACTGAGTAGTGTGTTCGATCCTCACTGTGTACCCCATACTTTCAGCCTTGTGTCACATCTAAGTGGTAATTAAAAATTTTACTACCTATTTGCGACTCGATAAAATTTCTCAAACAAAGGACAACAAAACTAGTCAATAATGGATATTATGTGTAGTGTAATTTAATTCTATTAGAAAAAAATCATGGTGAAAAGATGTCTAATTTGAAATTTATTTAGAGGAAGACAGTTCAACTTTGCTATATTGGTTGCCAAACAAATGTTTGATCCACAAATCTAACCAATACCACATTCTTGGCGGTTTTTACCCTCATATCTGCACGACATCTTCTAACAACTTCCCTTAGAGTAATGGCTAAAGAACTATCTTAAACGAAATTTTAAATTTAAACATTTTAATAGAATTCACTACAAGCAAGGTAATAAAGTCATTAAAATAGGATTTACTCGGTTAAAAAAAAGTGGAAAACAGAAATACTAATAAAAATTGAAAAAAAAATATGGAAGACTGATCAGGGATACAGTAGATAACGACTGACATTGCAATTAAATTTGTGAAGATCAAAGCTTGAAAGGAAGGAGGTAGGAGATTGTTTCTCACGTGAGAAGTACGAGTAAAGAAACTTCTAACATAAAACTTCAGGTTGCATCTCGCCAAATCAAATGTAAGTTGAGGACGGGCCCTTAATCTCGTACTGCGCGTAAATTCATTCGGTTTTGGTTCGGTGAAAGGGAACGTGACTGAATCCGAGAAAACAGGTCAGGACCAATAATAATGCACGACGATTTCGGGTAAGAAATAATAGTGCACGATATATATATATATATATATATATATATATATATATATATAACTTATTTATAAATGAAACTTTGTGTGTCTGTGTGTGTATCCGTTACCTATATACTCCGAAACGGTTGAACCGATTTTCTTGAAAATTTACACAGTTGTACTATAAGCGTCTGCGAGTATTCTTAGCTAGGTTTTGTATCAAGGTACCCCCCGATAAATATCGATAATCGAAAAAGTCGGGTTATAAAAGGAGTGGTCCGATTTTAATCAAATTTGATACACTCATAGACAAAGACATAAGAAACGATATTCTGACGTTTCAAGGTTGCAGTTCTTACAATAGTGCAGAAAATCGATTATATACATATATAAGGCAAGATGTTTGTGTGTGTGTCTGTTTATCTGTTTATATTTCCTTTATACAAATCCACAATTTTTACCCGATTCTTACCAAACGTCACACAAATATTCTTTAGGCTGACTCTGAGCTCCAAGACTATGGATTAGTTTTAAAGTTTTCAATTACACCCGAGCAACGCCGGGCTATATATATATATATATATATATATGTGTGTGTGTGTGTGTGTAATTAAAAAATACACTGTGCCATGAGTCCTCAAGTGTTAAGGTAAAGCGAAGAAACTAAATGGCTGTCAGAAGTGGCATGACTCATGGAATGAGAATGATACACCTTAATGATCATAATAAGGGGTACAGTTCGAAATTCATAGCACCTGAAGAAGTTCAGTGCGTATAACGGTCGAAAGGAAGTAATAATGACAGTTAAGTTGAGGACACTTGTCCGAACAATACAAATAGTTTAAAAGATGCAGAACCGCAAATTTGTATCTAAATACTTCTTCTTCATTCTCTATCAACCTCAGAAGAATCTGTTGAGGGTGCCTACTTGCTGCGCTGCCTAACGTTATCTATCGTGGTCGTGTGCCAGTACGTAGATCTCCGTGAGTTGTAGCGTGTTTGGGTGCTGTAACTTACAATTCACTAGTGTAATACGGAGGGAATGAGGGCCGTTTGTTTCAATGTGAGCGACATGACGGGTCGTAGCTGTGAAGGTCAGAGCTGGAGGAAACAGTTCCTCCAAGCACTTTCCAGGAAGGTATCAACAGATCTGTGAGAGGCTTGCCACAACCTGTCTGTAATGAGAGAGCGGCTGCAGAGTTAAAAAAAAATATAATTTGTCACTTACTAGAGCTGAACACTCATTTTTTCAGTCAGTTTTACTCATAGCCTGAATTCAGAACAGTATATCTGGGAATATCAAGGATGTGCGTTGTGGTGCATTGGATGTCAGCTCGGAACGAGAAATCGGAGAGCCGAGTTCGCATTCCAGACGAATTCATTGCATTCACTTACGCGCAAATACTCGGGAAAGGTATTAATCCGTCTATTTCTTCCAGTAGTTATGGTTTAAATAACAGGACAGATTGGGTTCTATAGCCTTGGTTGGCAACCAGTCTACCGCAGAAAGCAATGGCAACATACTATGGGATAATCTTCTGCCCATTCAGTCATGTTTCTTTCTAGACATGATCGCCCAAGCGTGTATCACGTATGGTACTTAACTGACTGATATCTGGGAAGTGTTATCGTAGCCGAGTGAAAATGTTAAGGTCCATTAGAATAGACAAAGATGTTTTACAAATGCTAAGCAAAGTATTGAATTTGAATTCCTTGCATTCACTTACACACAAATACCAGGATAATCTTCCGACCAGTCAGTCATGTCTCTTACGAGACATGGTCGCCCAAGGCGTGTATCATGTATCACGTATGGCACTTTACTGACTGACTGAATATAACAGTTGAAAATATGATCTGGGCTTCTACTGGGCATAAAGTGGGGGATCAGTTATGGGTTGAATAATAGGACAGATTGGGTTCTATAGCCTTGGCTGGCAACGAGTCTGCCACAGAAAGTAACGGCAACCTACTGCGGGATAATCTTCTGCCCAGTCCGTCATGTCTCATTCGAGACATGATCGCTCAAGCGTGTATCACGTATGGCACTTAACTGACCGACTCATATCATTAAGATTGTGGCTGCCAATCAGTCGTCATTGATCTAGCAAGGCACGCCTTGTGTTAAGTACCATGATCTAGCAAGACTCAACCTGTGCAAAGTGTGCTATGATTAATTCCGAAATTGAAAAGATACAGTATGGAATTTCCCCAAGTTTTGCTACGAAGATGAAACCTGTTATATTATGTTACATTTCTATATAACCACTAAAAGGTAAATGTTGTATTACATGTATTTTGACATATTTACAACAATGTAGACAGTCACGAAATCCTCTCTAGTTATCAAAATTTAGATCCTGTGCCTGGGGGGAAATATATGCCTGAAATCACTGGTATAAGCTTGTTACCCGATGATTACGCGTTAATCTGACAGACAAGTGACCTCGTAACTGAAGTGCTCGGGGTTGTTTAATAGTATCGTTGATTGTTCGAGACTTTGGGATTTTGACTTAGATCTTTTATTCTCTTTGAAGTTACGTGAAAAGAAAAGGTACTCTATAAATTTCTAGCTCTGAACGCTGACATATTCTCGACTGAGTTAGTAGAGAAAGTTTCTGGAGAAAGTATCCGTGTTTTAAATCTTGTGAACGAGTCTTGTGCGATAAATTTGACTATTAGACGGAGTCGTAAATAATTTAATAAGATAAATATAAGAGGAACTATAAAATGAATAATAATAAGAAGAAAAAGAAATGAAAGAAGAACTATAAGAAGAAGGAGAAGAAAATATGTAAAATGAAAATGAGGAAATAGAAGAAGAGGAAGAAGAAAAATAATAAAAGAAGAATCATCATAAGAAGGAAAAGAAATAGAGGAAGAGGAAATAAGAAATATAAAAAGAAAAGAAAATAGAAGAAGAATTACGAGAAAAAGAAGAGGGAATAGAAGAAGACTACGAAGAAGAGAAAGAAAAAGAAAGACGAAGAACAGGAAGAAAAAGAAAGATAAGAGGAAGAAGACGAAGATGAAGAAAAAGAAGAGAAAGAAAAAGAAAGAGGAAGAAGAGGAGGAAAAAAGAAAAAGAGGAAGAAGACGAAGAGGAGGAAAAAAGAAGAAAAAAGAGGAAGACGAAGAGGAGGAAGAAAAAAAGAAAGAAAAAAGAAAGATGAGAAGAGGAAGAAGACGAAGAGGAGGAAGAAAAAGAAAAAAAACGAGGAAATACAGGAAGAACTACGAGAAGAAATAGAATAGGGAATAGAAGAAAAAGAAATAGAATAGGGAATAGAAGAAAATGAGGAACTATAAGAATAAAATAGGAAAAAGAGACGAAATATAAGAAGAAAATAGAAGGAAAAAACTAAGAAATGAAAATATAATATGAACAATAAGAAATAGAAAAAAAGAAGGAAGAGAAAACAGATAAAGAAGAAAAGGAAAAAGAAGACGAAACAGCAGAAGAGGAAGACATAAGAAGAAGGAAATAGAAAGAGAAGAGGAAGAAATATAAAATCAGAAGAAGAAAAAATTTAAAACGAGGCAATATACAAAGAAGAAGAAAAATCTAAACAACTTATTTTTATTAAATGATCTGTGGGTGGCTTTTTAAGAAAGCCATCGTTTTTCGACGGTTTCAGCTTTTTTTGGCATCTACCGAATTTTGAGAACCAGAGAAAGTTAATCATGAATGATATTATTTCTCGCTTAGAGCCACCGGATGCAAATTACCTTCGTGCTACGAACAAATGTCGAAAAATTCTTCTTAAAAAAAAAAACTACGCCTCTTTTTCTCCGCTCTCTTACATGTTGTTTCTCTCTATCACTGCAAGAAACACATTGTCACCTCTACCTTCTCTTCTCTATCTCTCTCTCTCCCTCTTCTCTTCTATCTCTCTCTCTTTCTCTCTATCTCTCTTCTTTCTTCTCTATCTCTCTCTCTCCTTTCTCTTTCTATCTCTCTCTCTCTCCCTCTTCTCTTTCTCTATCTCTCTCTCTCTCCTCTCTCTTCTATCTCTCTCTCTCTCCCTCTTTCATCTCTCTCTCTCTCCCCTTTCTCTCTATCTCTCTCTCTCCCCCTTCTCTCTCTCTCTCTCTCTCCCTCTTTCTCTATCTCTCTCTCTCTCCCTCTTCTCTCTATCTCTCTCTCTCTCTCCCTCTCTCTTTCATCTCTCTCTCCCCCTTCTCTCTTTCTCTCTCTCTCCCTCTTTCTCTTTCATCTCTCTCTCCCTCTTCTCTTTCTCTATCTCTCTCTCCTCTCTCTTTCTACGCTCTCCCTTCTTTCTCTCTCTCTCTCTCCCTCTTTCTCTCTCTCTCTCTCTTTCTCTCTCTCTCTCTCTCCTTCTCTTCTCTATCTCTCTCTCCCTCTTTCTCTTTCTATCTCTCTCTCTCCCTCTTCTCTCTATCTCTCTCTCTCCTTTCTCTTTCTCTATCTCTCTCTCCCTCTTTCTTCCTCATATCTCTCTCTCTCCCTCTTTTTCTCTTTCTCTCTCTCTCCTTCTTCATCTCTCTCTCTCCCTTTCCTTCTCTCTATCTCTCTCCCTCTTCTCTTCATCTCTCCCTCTTTCTCTTCATTCCCTCTCCCTCTTCTCTTCTATCTCTCTCTCTCTCTATCTCTCTCTCCCTTCTTCTCTCTTTCATCTCTCCTCTCTCCCCTTTCTCTTCATCTCTCTCTCTCCCCTTCTCTCTCTCTCTCTCTCTCTCCCTCTTTCTCTCTCTCTCTCTCTCCCTCTTTCTCTTCATCTCTCTCTCTCCCTTTCTCTTTCTCTATCTCTCTCTCCCTCTTTCTCTTTCTCTCTCTCTCTCTCCCTCTTTCTCTTCATCTCTCTCTCTCCCTCTTTCTCTTCATCTCTCTCTCCCTCTTCTCTCTATCTCTCTCTCTCCCTTCTCTTTCATCTCTCTCTCCCTCTTTTTCTCTCTCTCATCTCTCTCTCTCCCTCTTTCTCTCTCATCTCTCTCTCTCCCTCTTTCTCTTCATCTCTCTCTCCCTCTTCTCTCTCTGTCTCTCTCTCCCTCTTTCTCTTCATCTCTCTCTCCTCTTTCTCTCTCTCTCTCTCTCCCTCTTTCTCTTTCTCTATCTCTCTCTCTCTCCCTCTTCTCTCTATCTCTCTCTCTCTCCCTCTTTCCTCTTCATCTCTCTCTCCCTCTTTCTCCTTCTCTCTCTCTCCCTCTTCTTCATCTCTCTCTCCCTCTTCTCTTCATCTCTCTCTCCCCCTTTCTCTCTTCTCTATCTCTCTCTCCCCCTCTTTCCTCTTTCTATCTCTCTCTCTCTCCCTCTTCTCTTCTATCTCTCTCTCTCCCTCTTCTCTCTATCTCTCTCTCTCTCTCCCTTCTTTCTCTTTCTCTATCTCTCTCTCTCTCTCCCCTCTTTCTCTCTCTCTCTCTCTCTCTCTCCCTTTCTCTTTCTCTCTCTCTCTCTCCCTCTTCTCTATCTCTCTCTCTCTCCCTTCTTCTCTTTCTCTATATCTCTCTCTCTCTCCCTCTTTCTCTCTCTCTCTCCCTCTTCTCTTCTCTATCTCTCTCTCTCTCCCTCTTTCTCTATCTCTCTCTCTCTCTCCTCTTCTCTCTATCTCTCTCTCTCTCCTCTTCTCTTCTATCTCTCTCTCTCCCTCTTTCTCTATCTCTCTCTCCCTCTTCTCTTTCATCTCTCTCTCCTCTTCTCTTCTATCTCTCTCTCTCCCTCTTCTCTTTCTGTCTCTCTCTCTCCCTCTTCTCTTCTATCTCTCTCTCTCTCTTCCCCTCTTCTGTCTCTCTCTCTCTCTCTCTCTCTCTCTCTCTCTCTCTCTCTCTGTCTCTCTCTCGCCCCCTCTTCTCTTCTGTCTCTCTCTCGCCCCCTCTTCTCTCTCTCTCTCTCGCCCCCTCTTCTCTTGTCAAATATATTTAACTTTTACTGATAATGGAGATCTCTTATTATTTTAACGACCCGCCATGGCATTTTCTCCTCCATAGAGATTAATCGTGCAAGCGAAGTTGAGTTCGGATTTCAGATTTAAAATTTTTTCTCCGAAACGCAAAGATATTTAATTGCGTCTTCACTCACTAAAAAACAACGAATTGCACGTTCGAATGGTCATCACATCATAAGAAAAGCTAGTAATATTTTTTGCCCAAGAAAAATCTCTTTAATTTTTTATCTGATTTCAGGAGCAAATTGTTGACTGCCCTACATGTGAGATCCATACTGAATACATCAGAACCCAGCAAGTAGAGAAATACGACACCTAGGCAACAGTGAATGATGCCTTCCAGAAACTAAGAAAATTATTAAACGACAGGAAAAGTTTTGTTAGAAATATATATATTGATTGATTATTTAATTACTTAGCTTTTGGTCATTATATATTTAAGTAAAAGAACAGAAATAATGGCTAAGTGTAACCATACCAAAAATATCAATTAGGTTCATACAACCATGGATAAAAAGGTGATAATTTCTTGTAATTTTAAAATTGCGCGTTCGAGATTCCTCGTTACGTGAGCGTTCAAAAAAAAAGTTCTTAAAAAGAGAAAAAAAACGGAAAACTGTAAAATCAGTTATTCCAAATCACCTGAAGACGCCACATGGTAGAAACCTAGGTCGTGTAATAACTAGTTTACAAATGAAGAATATATTTTTTTTTCTTCTAAATATATACTGTTAAATATAAGAGACAATGAATGTCTATTATGTTTAATCATGAGCCGTTCTAAACGTCGTATTTTGACTTTAATTTCAGTTGAAAATAAAGACAAAAATTATCCAAATGTTGGACAATTTTTTTATTTTATTAAGTTGGTTCTAAGTTTTTGGCTCACATGAGCCATCTTCAGAGAGGTTACAGGGATGTTAACATAAAAACATTGACTATCAAAGATGATTTTATCTTGTGTTGACATAAAACGTTGCTATGCAATGATAACAGACACTGAATTGCAAACACAATTCGTAAATTTGTAATGCAGTTCTATGATACATTTTGTAAGAAACAAAATTGTTAACAGAACCATATGTTTAAATGCATTGAAATGTTTTATGACCAGATTGAAATGTAATTTTATTAAGTGTGGGTTCTTTGGATTTAATGTAGATGGCCTATATATATATATATATATATATATATATATATATATATATATAAGTAATGGTTACTAACGAAAGTATATTCCACAGTTAAATATTTA
This sequence comes from Ascarosepion bandense, assembly GCA_037127315.1. Taxonomy (NCBI): domain Eukaryota; kingdom Metazoa; phylum Mollusca; class Cephalopoda; order Sepiida; family Sepiidae; genus Ascarosepion; species Ascarosepion bandense. Next base: position 554,920 of record JBBBDQ010001672.1, read on the forward strand.
ATTTTAAAAAGTGCTCAATACAAAAGTAGAGCATCAATATATATATATATATATAAAATTAATTAGAACCAACTTAATAAAAAATTATCCAAATGTTGGGGAATTTTTGTCTTTATTTTCACCAGAAATTAAAGCCAAAATACGATGTTTAGAACGGCTCATGATTAAACATAATAGACATTCATTGTCTCTTATATTTAATATTATGTTTAGAAAAAATATACATGTAAATTGTTTAATTACTTAGTTTTTGCTCATAATAAAATTAGACAAGTGCACATTTGTTTTAAAAAGCGTACAATAAAATTATATTGTATTGAACATTTATATATAAGGATGAAATATATTATTACATACATGGATGAAAACGTTATAATTTCTTGTAATTTGAAAAATGTTGAAGAATTTTTGTCTTTATTTTCACCTGAAATTAAAGCCAAAATACGATATTTAGAACGGCTCATGATTAAACATAACAGACCTTCATTGGCTCTTATATTTAACAGTATATGTTTAGAAAATTATCTGCTGCCTCGATATACTATATATATATATATATATATATATATATATATATAGTTTTTAGTCATAATTAAATTAGACCAGAATACAATTGTATTAAAAACTCTCATGCCATGCTCAATTTAGGGAACCATCCTCATTCCCTTTGTATGCCATTGGTGAGATGTAGGCTCCACCCGAGCCGCTGCTCCCCACGAAATATTGCTGTGTGGGACCGACTTCCCCAAACACAGCAATCTTAACCTGTTTCAAGTCTAGGGTTAACTGTTTTCCTCCTCTCTTATCTGCATAATATACCACAACACTGAGTAGTTCCCGAGCCTTGTTCAGCGGAAACATTACTGTAAATAAATAAAATAGCTTCATGATAAAATGAACTGTCAGTTTTGGTATCACCCACCCAATATACAACCGACCTGCAAAATAGTAAGAATTTTCAGTATTAACTGAGAAGGAATTACTTAATGTCAAGAATCTTGTTACGAATTTCAACATTGTAGAACCAACTCCAAAATTAAAGCTTACCCAATTCCTACAATCTTAAGCCATTTAAGGAGGGATTTCAGACGGACTACATTATTTAGTTTTACCAGTTCTAAACTTCTCATCTAAAACCCATCATTCGAACTCAGCCTCCCCTATTTCTCGTTCCTAACCGATATCCACTGCAGCACATGACACGATGTTGTTAGCAGACACGAAAAGAAAGCTAAAAGACTCCTTACAGAAGGTTGCGTAGGAAAGCGGGAAGAAAGGACTACAACAAAAAAGAGTAGCCCAGAATACCAATTACAGGTCGGGGACACTAAAATCAAACCGGTGCCGAACTTAAAACACCTCCGAAGATTTCTAACTGAGGATGGAAAGTGCAAACATCCTGAAGAACACTGAGAATCCGAATGTACTGGTACGGTCAAGGACGCAGTTCAAAAGCTGAGGTGTGTATTTACAGACAGAAACACTTCGTTAGAAACAAAAGAAAAAACGAGTGCTGGATTGTTATGATATCTGTCTTCCTATATGGCAGTGAATGCTGAACAATGTCCTCAAAGATGAAGGAGAAACTCAAAGCAACATAAATGTGGTTCTACAAAGAAAAAGAATACTACAATCTTACGTGATATATATCCTCCATTATGGCTGTAAATGCTGGACAATCTCCTCAAAGATGAAGGACAGACTCAAAGCAACAGAAATGTGGCTAAACAAAGAAAAAAATACTAGACTCTTACGTGATACCTGTCCTCCATTATGGCTGTAAATGCTGGACAATCTCCTCAAAGATGAAGGAGAAACTCAAAGCAACAGAAATGTGGTTCTACCAAAAAGAAAAAAAATGAACAAAGAAAATTGCACACCCGCAAAATCGGATTCAAACGACTAAAGACATTTTGGAAAATTCCAAACTAAAATTGCACACCCACAAAATTGGATTCAAAGAACTAAAAACATTTTGGAAAACCCCAAACATGGCAAATTTTACAGGTCAGTGTAAAAAGCAAAATTCTGCATCCTGATTGGATAAGAAACAGAAAATTCAAATATGACACCAGTCAAACATTCACATCTAAAGAAAATGCCTCAGGGAGCCGGTCAAATGACTGAATCCCACAACTTAACCACGTACTTGACCCAGTCAAGACAGTTCGACATGGGAGCGGTTAGCTGACGGACCTCGTAGCAATGTAACAAAATAAATTTCACTCCACGCCACTCGCTTCTTCCAATTATCTTTTTCTTCATTTTCATACCACACCGCCAAAGAGAGCAACAGCAACAACAGGACGCGTTAAGTACAATTTCTTTATTTGTTTTATCTTCTCTCTCACTCTGTTGCCGACCTACCAAAGGAACATTACAATCACAATTCGCTTACTACGCACAAAGGAACATAGTACTTAACATTTTACTACTATTAGTAGACGGCCGCAGGACACATAGCTATTTATTACTATCAAACTATGAACTCTAAACTTCTGTGGACATTTTAAATACTTACATTTAGCGACAAAACTGCATGCGTTTTCTCGATGAATATTTTTCTGCTCGCAAATAGTTTATAAAGTTCAGTTAACAAAATTTCAATTAGATTTGACTTCTTACATTTTGTCATTATGTTAATAAATCCTTGCTTTAATGTACGAAATATTTTATCCTTTCACATTTCAACTTTCAACCTTCTGATACTGTGGGGACTTCAGACATGTTTGGCAGAAGGCCAGTTTTCCAGGCATCACCGAGGTCACTACACAGTAAAATTTATCATAATTGAACAAATATATATTGAATACTGCTGTCACATCTGGTCGGGTGCCCCTGCTATTCTCCTCGGGCTTCTTGACAAAATCCAACGGAGAATCGATAATGGGATCGATGCCGAATTGGCAGCCCGGCTGCAATCACTCTCTCACCGGCGTGACGTGGCTTCCCTGAGCCTCTTCTATAAATACTTTGACGGGTTCTGCTCCGATTAACTTAGATCACTGGTGCTCACTAGACACGAATTTGCACGAGATACTAGATTAGCAACTAGGTCCCACATTTTTACAGTGAAACCGATAAAATATAACCGCAATTTCTACTCCAACAGCTTCTTTTCTCGCACTTCCCAACCTGTGGAATTCCCGTCCACATACTTGCTTCCCCGACAGCTACAATCTCCAGGAGTTTAAATGTAAGGTCAATAGACACCTCCTAACACACTAACTCGCATCCATTCTCTCAAACATCCTTACCCGTCTATCACCCTCTCTCTAACATTTCCTATATCTAACTACTCTTTCTCATCACCTTCTCTTATGTAATCCACTGCGCAATAGTGGTAGTGGAATGCCTTGCTTGGGGTGAAATGATTAAATATATATATATATATATATATATATATATATGTGTGTGTGTGTGGTAATAACGTTCAAACACGTGCATTAAATTCAAAGAAAGCACTTACTGGCAATATGTTAGTAGAAAGTCCATCTGAAACTAATCAGTATTTATCAAATGGGGACATCGGGCGACTGTCAAATTATTCTGATATGTGAATCGAAGTTTAAATTTCAAAATGGAGAATTCCTTAAGGATCTTATTTGCAAACAGTGTAATGTGGCTGGACGAAAACACGTAAATGATAAGAATACAATTGAAATAATTATATTTCATTTTTCTCAATTTAAATGCTTACATTGCCAAAGAAATTCCTGCCGGAGATACTCCAGCAGTTTTCTATCAGGAAATCTTCGCTTCTTTGCCTATCAAAATTGGTCTTCGATCCGCAGTATTTATATCTTGTTTTTTTTTTTTTTTTGTTCCTGTTGCGAGAATTGGTTGATTGATTGACTTCTCGCGAATTATTAAATTGATTGATATTGATAATGTAATTAATCAGCAGGTCTTCAGAGAAAGGCATTTAAATTATTCAGCCAAGAATATTAAAATAAAAAAAGAAGCTTTCATTAATAAAAGCAAGTTACTTCGAGATAAAATTGAAAATTGATAGAGAAGAAAGTTTATCAACAAGAGTAATAGGTGTAAAGTGTACTTACTTATTTTAATTTATATAAATACGTATAGGTGTGCGTTTGTCTGTCTGTCTGTGCGTACGTTTGTAAATCACAAAAACTTATAAGCACCAACACTCTCATAGACTTATGTATTATTGATACCAAGAGGCAAAGATATCCACACACAATTCGTAACTTACATATCACCCACAGATATATATATATATATATGGGTGATATGTAAGTTACAAATTATATATATATATATATAACGGCACGAAACAAGATAAACTTCATAGTTCTTCTTTTATGTACCTTGTCCCTTCAGGACGTAGGCGATTATGGCCTTCCATGGTGGCTCTTAGCACGCTTTCTCCTGTAACGTATCTCAGCCCCCGCCTGTCATCCACCTGCTCAGGCCTTTTAAATATGTTATCCGCTGCTTTCCTCTGTCTCTTTTTCCCTCTATCTGCCATGTTAGTATCAGGGTCTCCAAGCCCTCCTTCCTCATTGCATGTCCCAGGAACTTTAGTTGTCTCTTCCTGATGCTCAGTATTAATTTCCTTTTCATTTCCATCATTTCCAAAACCTCGTCATTGCTCACATGCTCGATCCACGATATCCGCAGCATCCTTCTGTACTTACAGGCATATAAATTATAACAAATAAATAAAAAAATAAGAAACAAAAGAACGACCGAACGGTTTCAATCCCGTTTTTCATCAGGGTCCAACTGGGATTTTTTACAAATTTTCAATATTTTAAAATATTAAAACTAAAGATGAATATGACACAGGCAAAATGAAAAAACAGAAAGTGGGAGGGTCAGGCACTAGATGGTCATAATGTGAAGTCCTAACAGACATTGTCTGCTTGCAGAGAGATGAAGTCCTAAGGTTAACGTATAGAGACTCCAACGCCTGTAACTGAAACATGGAGTGTGAACCTGATAGCATCGTGAACGGGTCCACACTAAAGGTCGGTTACACTATGTCTGCTGCTTATCAGATGTCCAGTAATTGCTGACCAGGAGGTGTTCACAAGTTGACCCGGATGAGGATCCGTTTTTGCCCCTCCGCCTCCCATTTTTTTGCCCTTTTCATATATATATATATATATATATATATATATATATATATATATATATACTGTTTACATAAGTTCTATGTAGACAACATATTTTCTCGCACTTCACACTCGAGGAACATCCTTCTGGCTCTCAGGTTGCCAGCTAAATTTAATCTGCATAAATTTATATGCAATGTCAATCGCTATCTGCTGTTCTCCAGATTATTTCTTCTTTTTGCTCATTATTAATGTTTCTGTTTCTAATTCTTCCCCACCCTGTAACCCCTTGCGTCTTAGTGGCTTTACTGCCTTGCATGGGATGATACAGATTAAAACAAAAATTTAAATGCAATGTCAATCACTATCTACTGTCCTCCTGATTACTCTTTCCTCTTCCTGCTCATTATTAATGTTTCTGTTTCTAATTCTTCCCCACCCTGTAACCCCTTGTGTCTTAGTGGCTTTACTGCCTTGCATGGGATGATACAGATTAAAGCAAAAATTTCAATGCAATGTCAACCACTATCTACTGTCCTCCTGATTACTCTTTTTTCCTCTTCCTGCTCATTATTAATGTTTCGGTTCCTAATTCTTCCCCACCCTGTAACCCCTTGTGTCTTAGTGGCTTTTCTGCTTTTCATAGCGTGATACCAATTAAAAAAATGTAATTATAGAGTATTGAATTGTTACGTAATGTCTGTCCTTCTATATGGCAGCGAATTCTGGACAATCTCTTAAAAAATTAAGGAAATACTCGAAGCATAACAAATGTGGTTATACAGAAGGATGCTGAGGATATTATGAACTAAATATTTGAGCAACGATGACGATTTGGTGAGAAAGGAAGCGAAAAGTAAACATATTAACATCAGGAAAACACTTTTGAAAATCTGGGACACGTTATGAGCAAGGAGGGCTTGGAGAATCTGATACTCACAAGGCAGATAGAAGGAAAGGGAGACAGAAGAAAACAGTGTGTATTATATTTGGTAGGCTTAAGAAAATGTATGGCAGATCATGGTTTGGGAGAAATACCAAGATAAAAGTTATTAAAAGCTGCAAGGAACAGGTAGATGTGAAGGAACGTGGTCACCTACGTCCTGAAGAGACACGGCACATAAATAAAGAATAATTATTTTATTCCTTTGAAATTTTAAAACCAGCTAAAGGAATTTATTTGTTTAATAGTTTTTCTTAGATCTCCAATTTAGGGGTTTTCAGGACGATAGTCTATTGAAATGAAGGGTTTGTTTTTTTTAATTTTGTGACGTAGTAATTATAAGTACAATCCTTTCGCTTGGCAATACAGAAATTGAGTTTTATTTTTAATTGTTTCACCCCAAGCAAGGCGGTAATGCCAGAGGCCTACATGAGAGAAAAAGATTAGATACGGAGAGAGTAAAGAGAATGACGAACTAGCTACAGGGAGAGTCAGAGAAGGGAGCAAGAGAAGGATGGGAATACAGGTGTGATGACAGTTGCAAAGGTAGGGAGAAAGGAAGATATACAGCATGTCAAGTGCTTAAGAGCTGAGTATTGACATTGCATTTAAATTCCTGGAGGTTGTAGCCGTCAGTAAAGCAAGAATATGGAAGAGAGTTCCACAGGGGGGAAGTGTGAGAAAAGAACCTGAGGGAGTAGAATTGTCGGCCGCATTTGGTTGATCTAACTGTGAATGGGACCCAGTTGCTAGTCTGGTTGCACGAGAAAGCACTTGAAGGGGCACCAGCTACTTAAATTCGTCGGAGCAGAAACCATATGGAATCACAGAAGTGAGGACGTTAATTCAATCTTCTGGAATTATTGTTGTAGAAATGAAACACCATCTTCAAGCATTTTGATTCTAAACTGAAGGTGCAGTTGTTCTGATCGTCAAATATTTGCAGTCGGCATTAGGGACATTTTGTTAGTATTAATATAACAGAACAATATGGATTGGAAATTAGGCTTATTTAAGAATAGGGAATCTAGAAAAGTTATAGAGTTCTTTTCAAGTATATCTTATTGTAGAAGAAGGGAAATAAATTGAGCAAAAGTTTAAAAAAAATGAAAGAAAAACATTCAGTGGAAATGACTTCAGAATTCAAATCCCGCTTATCATTACGAAGAGCCATATTGATTTTTAACTTGATTATTTCCCGCTCAGCTAATTTACGTTTTGCTTACAATTTGAATGGAAACTATATACACACACATATATATACATACACACACATACGAAAAATACTTATCATCATATATATATATATATATAAAAATATACACACATACGAAAAATACTTATCATCATATATATATATATATATATATATATATATATACATACGACAAATACTTATTTATCATTATATATATACATATATACGAAAAATACTTATCATATATATATATATATATATATATATATATACACACATATGAAATATATATATATATATATATATACACACACATATGAAATATATATATATATATATATATATATACACCAAAAATACTTATTTATCATATATATATATATATATATATATACACACATACGAAAAATGCTTATTTATTATCAAAGTGAAATCTTCGAGTCAACCTTTGGGCATGACCAGGCCTTTCATTGCGAATCGGAATGATTAAACGTTTAAAGAGATTAGTTAAAAAATAGAAAAGAAACGCTAAAGTAAATTGTCTCCCATTTTTCTGTTATCATAAAGAGTAAAAAAAACCAAAAAAAAAAACCAACGGATCATAAACTTGAAATGTTTATAATGACGGAAATTTCTTGTAACGATAAACCAAAATCAATAAAAGAGAAAAGATAAAATAAATAATAAAAGCTAAAAAAGAAAACCCCCCAAAACAAACAAACGTACAACAATTGAATAATGCAAAAATGCCCTTTGAATAAATGTTCTTTAATACATTTTTTTTTAAATATATAGATAGAGGTTAAAAAATATCAAGGCCTCACAGATGGATGGCAGTATTTTTCCGGTATGAAATAAATTGAAGGATACGAAATGTTCATCTTCATGTATAGATGTAATTTCTCGCAACTTATATTTATGCATGCCTAAACTTTTCTTCAGAACCAATTTCGGAATTTTCGTGTTCTTATTTATTTTTTATATTGTAATTTTTTACGTTTTCAAAAGATGATTTTTCCATTTTCCATGCTGCAAAACTTTTAATTGTGTCCTGGAACTCCAATCTTATATACATACACGTGTGTGTGTGTGAGTGTGTGTGTTTATTTGGAAGTTAGTAATCGCAGATATATATTGGCATTCATAAAAACTAAAAAGTTGTAGGCATTGAAGATTTGATCAACTAAATATATGTGTGTATGCGAATAATGTGAATATATATATATATATATATATGTATGTATGTATGTGTGTGTGTCAAATATTGTTACATATGGTATACTTGAAAGTTTTTCGAAGTTCATATCTCTCTCTCTCTCTCTCTATATATATATATATATATATATATATATATATATATATAGGAAAGAATATTAAAACCTTTTGAGTTTGAAAATGTGTTTTTTTTGACAGTATTTGTTTATTTCTATTATATTTTATATTTCAGACCGCCCTCAGTCCTTCATCAGAAACAAATGATTTTAAAATTTGAATTAGTAACGTATTTTGCGAGATTTCGCGAGAGTGTCCGTGAAGAGTTTGTTTACATCACGTGACGCGTTTGTGGAGAGAGTTTTCGTTTTTACATAAAGTGACGTTGAAAGCGACAGATTTTTTTAAAATTATGTTTGTTAGCGTAAACCTATCTTTAATAAAGCTTGTAAATTTGTTTTAGATAAAAAAAATTTTAATTGTATCTAAAAAAGTTTAAAAAATATTTTTAAATGTATCTAAAAACGTTTAGTTATTGAAGTATCTGTAAAGATTCAAAGCACCTAAGTCCCTATTTAACCCTAGCTTGTGTGTATTTAATTTTAAAATCCAGTATTTTTCTTTCTTTCTGCGTGCGTATGTAGAACTAAAATTGAAGTCTATTAGTAAACATTTGAAATTTTCTAAGGTTGTGACCCGGTTGATTAAAATGTGCTCCTACAGGGGAATATTGATTATTTTGGCGTATATTAAGTTTAAGATTATTGAAGCGCAATCTAAAGCTATTACCGGATTCGCCAATATATCCACTATTGGGACATATTGAACAAAAGAGGAAGTAGATAATGTTTTCGCTGTCACAAGTGAGGCGCGGTGGCTGCAATTTGATTTTGGTGTTGGGTACAGAGAATATTGTGTCGTTTACCAAATGTTTACAAATCAGGCACCTGGGTTTCTGACATTTTAAATTCCCTGATAGGTTTGTGTTTTTTAGATATTTGTCAGAAGTGAGGATAGTTGATAGGTTGGGTGTTTGTTTCATTGCATTTATGGGTGGTTTATCGAAAATGTCTTTGATTTTTTTTTTGTTTGATTGGAGGTTCTTGTAATCATTTTTTAAATTTTTTATAAGTGTGTGTGAATGTTGATTGTGGTTAAAAACCATGAGGATTCGGTTGTTGCTTTTTCTTTTCTTGTATGTGAGAAGTGTGTTACGATCTATGTGGATGGTTTTATTTAGTGCTTCTTTTATTATTTTTAATTGGGTATTTACATTTTAGAAATTGGCTTTGTTAGGTTGTTAATGTTGTTTAGAAAATCTGGTTGGTCTGAGCATATGCGCTTGATTCCTAGAAATGAGCTGTATACGATAGATTTTTTTAATTTAAGGGGATGCCAACTGTTAAAGTGTAGGAATTTATGTTGGTTTGTGGGGTTTTTGTATAGACTGGTGGAAAGTGTATGTTTGTTTAATTTTATAATGATGTCTAAGAAAGGGATGGATGTGTTTGAGTACTCCATGGTAAATTTAATTGTATTATGGAAGTTGTTGCAGAAAGTAAAAAAGTTTTTTTTTAATTTTTCTACTCCATGAGTCTATACTAAGAAAATGTCATCAATGTATCTAAAATAATGTGATGGTTT